>OZ005734.1:47007948-47467948 GCA_963930755.1 Eudasyphora cyanicolor | reverse complement strand
GCCCCTTCGCTTAGCCCAAAATATAAAAAAGAAACGAAAAGAAAAACACAAATCCACTTTATCTGCTCACCAGTGTTTGCTCGAGGATGAACCTCAACCGCAGCAAATTTACCCAGAACCAACAATAGTCGTCCCCAACAAAAGCGATTACGATAAAAAAGGCAACAAAACATCCACAATTTTTATATTTTTGTATTCTGGTTATCATCAGGATGTTAAGTATGTACATAATAATAAATATATACATATGTATGTATGTATGTATATATGAATATATTTGATTTACATGGATACAACCAAAAATACATATTCGTTTTTATGTAAATGTAGGCAGGAGTCATTATCTCTCATTGATTATAATGAAAACAGAATAGCGGTCAGAGATTCCCAAATGGAAACATCAATAAAGTGATGAAGAAGTAACTAAAATAAATAATATTTGGAAATTCCTACTTTAATGGGACAAATAGGGATAAATATGGTACCAGCTTGAGAAAAGAATAACTTGGGCTATACAAATGACTGAGGCCAACATTTATTTTTTGTGCTAAAAGCATTATAAAGACATCGCTATATACAGGGTGAGCAAAAATGACCGAAGGGTAATGAGTTCATTGCAACTTTTTAATTAAGATTATTTTTTTATATACAGAATATTTTTTAATATTTATTTTGTTATTTTTTTTGACTTTGAATTTTTATTTTCACTTGAATTTGAACAATTTTATAGAAAAATTAACAAAATGTCCAACTTCTTAAAAATGCATTAAAAATTGCGCTAAAATTAAAAAAAAAAATATATTGCAATTTTTTTAAAGAAGTCATGTCGCCCTATATATAATGGTCCCGATTTTAATGTCCAGTGGTCAATTCCTAAAAGTAATAAAAATTGACGGTTTTATTGAGGGAAGACCTGATTTTTAGATGTTATTTAAACCGCCAATAGCCGATAATTTCACGATCGCAGAAACGAAATATTTTGTGAATATACTTAAAACAAACCAAATTTTCATAAAGGGTGGTTAAATTTTAAGGGTCGATGTTGATTTTGAACAAAACACAAATTATATAGAAAAATAATAAATGTCATTCAGTTTCGTAAAACTTCCATCGCTTCTCCTGAAAAACACAGGTACTTTACATACTTTGGAATAGGGATATCGATATGAATCAACAGATTTCATCTCTATGGCAGTATCTATGACTTTTGATAGAGAGACGTTTTTGAGCAAGGAACGAACACTGACAGATTTGGAGAAAATCGGTTCTGATTTAGACGTATCCCTAATATATAACTAAGTGGCTATTTTGCATATAGTCGCTATAGGAACCCCATTTATCAACAGATCTTTATAAAATTTGCAGATATACGTTTTCGAAATATACGACGGCTATATTGAAGAAAGTCGATTCAGATTTAGAAATATGTACCCAGTGTACCCAAATACCTTTTTTTATACAGGGTGGCTGATGAATATTGCTACATTAAGAAACTCAAATAACTTTTTTTTCAGTGTATGGAATTCAGTTTTTTTTTATTCATGTTAACGCTCATTAAATTTAATTAAATATAGCTTAATTAGTTTTAAAAATAATGGAATTTAAATGCCCCCCCCCCCTGCTCGTTGATGCATGTGCGGCATCTTACAAAAAGTTGTTCATTACTGCTTGGAAAGTTGAGACGGGAATAGCCGCAATTGTTTCTCGAATGCTTTAGTTCATTCAAATTTGTTGGTTTTGCTTTGTAGACTTCCTGTTTGCAATAACCCCACAAGAAAAAGTCAGGTGCAGTAAGGTCAGGCGACTTGGGGGGCCAACGGAATGTGGAGTTTCTGGATATCAGCTTATTGGGAAATTTTCGCCACAATTCTGTCATAACTGGCCGGGCTATGTGAGGAGTTGAACCATCTTGCTGAAACCACACAGAGTTGAAAGAAATTCTCATTCTGCGTAATTGTGGATAGAAAAACTCTCTCAACATGCTTAAGTAACGGTCTCCAGTAACTGTAACGGTGTGACCGTTTTCTTCGAAGAAGTAGGGCCCGACAATGCAGCGTGATGAAACTGCACACCACACTGTGACACGAAGTGGATGCAAATCCGTCTCATGGAGTATCTGTGGGTTGGAAGCACTCCATATTCGACAATTTTGTTTGTTTATGTTGCTGTTTAAATCGAAATGGGCCTCGTCGGACATGAAAAGACAGTTCAACATGTTTCCGACCTCTTCCACCATTTGAAGCATCTTCTGGCAAAATTTCAAGCGAATCAAGAAGTCTGCTGAGTTCTTTGGCCATTTGAATTTTATATGGGAATAACTCCAAATCTATCTTAATCCAAAATTGTTAACAAGTCTCTTTATGGTTCATCTGCTCGGAGGATTGCCGCCAAACGTGTTCCTATACTCTCTTTGAACCGAAACTATGGACTTCAGTGCGTAATAGCGGCGGACAATCCAAATTCTTTTTTCAGTGTCCCAGTTATCCATTTTTGTTAAATCTAAAAATCAATCTGCAAAATAAAAAAAAAATTAACTAGATTCATTAAATAGAAAAAAAGTTATAAAATTTTTTTTTGGTAGCAGCTTTCATCAGCCAACCTGTATCTAAGCGCTGGAAAATTCAGATTTCTCTGAACATATAAAGTTTTCTCTACACAAAGTTTTTGAATTTCAGTTTTCTTAACCAGGAATATTTGTAGTTGTATATCAGTATAACTCTCTCATACACTATAGGAAATGTGTCCCCCTTTTTTTGGCCACAATTAATTACAGCCAAACGGCTTGACCGATTTGAATGATTTTTTAGATAAGAGGGAGGGTTGTAATAGTAAAAAATATTCATAAGTTCAAAAAAATTTTATAAATTTTTTTTTTCGAGTGTACATAATCTTTTGAAGTTAACAGTAGAATTTTTTTTTAACAATTTAAAGAAGTAACATTTAACGTTATGTTTTAAATATGATTTTGAATTTCAAAAAAAAAATTATTAGTACTAAATTTGACATCTGCAAAAATTAATTTTTTAAAAAAGTTTGCAAAAATCCGCAGCTGAATTGGATATATGAATTGGAAGGTGAATTACTGTCCTATGGAGCTGTTATGGTGTTATATCTAGCAAGTCCTAGCATTTTTGTGTAAGTCTTAATAAAATTCCAATTCATAGTTCCATTAGCTCATCTTAAGTCGGCTTCAATTTTACCAATTTAACCGATCTAATGTACGAGTTTGCGAAAATAACACTATATACTAATAAAATACTCAGCTTTGACATTATTTTCCTACACGCTGAAAAAAAATCGCTTCTGTAGTATATTGTCCCAAACACATTCGGCTTGAAGCATATATATGTTTGGGGTAGACTCTAAGCATGTTATATTTGGTACACACAAAAATTATTTATTTGGGAAGATGTTGTTCTAAACAAATATTTGTTTACATTCCAATATGTTTTTATTTGGGACCATTATTTCCGAAACAAATATTTATTTGCATTTAAATATTCATAAAATACATAAATTGTGTCAAATTTGTCAGTAATTCAAAGTTAAATTTTTAATGTTCGTAAAAAATAATAATTGAAATCATATAATCTTGGATCATATAAACTTGGATCAATATAAAGTACTTAGAGGATTGACAACTAATGATGGCTTGGAATATTCCGAAATTTGAAATGATTGATTTAAAACAGAAGGTAATGCTGCATATGGTATCATAACTGGGAGGTACAATTCGAAACCCAAGAAAAATTGAAACTGAAATATGAAAAACTCAGCAAAAGTTTTGGAAATATTTTTTAAATAAAATATATTTGGAAAAATTCCTAAATAATAATTTTATTTGTATTTAAACACATATTTTATTTGAGAAATTTAGTTTGCAAATATAATTTGTTGTAATATATTAATATAGGCGTTCCAAATATATTTTATTGTTTTTCAAATAAAATTTATTTGCTAAGAAATTTATAATATTTAAAAATTTGTGTTCCAAATATATTTTCTTTCGATTCAAACATATCAAAAAAGGCGATTTTGCCCCGTGTATTTGCTTTTTAAAAACTGTGAATTATTATTATGAAAAATTTAATTTAAAATGACCATAAAATTCACTGTACGTTATTGTTATTTGATAACTCATGTAGAAATAGCGCACAAAACAGCTGATAAAGAAGCGGTAAATCAATATTGCCAAAAATTCAAAAAGATATGAGTACATTTTTTATTTCTTTTCATATTAAAGCAAAAAAAAAATAATTTTGGTAAAATTTAAATTAGGAATTGTGCGATTGAAAAATGTGTTTTGCATAGCATCATATAGTCGGTTCCACCCGACTTTAGACTTTAATTGTTTTATTATGGCGTTCATTCAAACGTTTATTGTGTTTATTGTTTAACAACATTGTAAAACAAATTTTGTTAAAGATTTCGTTCTTCTGTGCTCAATAGATTTTGAAGTATACAATATTTAAATTTTGTCATGTCCCCCTATTTTAACCCGCCCACTATTGGCGAAATCAGTGACTCCTACAGCTTACAATCAAAATTTCTTTATTCAACGATCAATATTTGCAGAAATATTCAATTTATAATTAGGGCTATTCTTAAAGAAGCGTGATCTCTCCCATTTTTAGTAAAGTTGTTAATATTACGTTAAATATATCTTAAGGCCCAGTTAGGCAAACTTAACCGTAACGCCCCCGTAGCGTAACGAATCAGCTGATTCAATCTGTCATATGGATGTCGGTGTAAACGATTAGCCAACGGAAACGAAACGTAAACGGACGGCTGAATCTGTTGAAATCAGAATTGGACGTTCCGTTTACGTACAATTTGACAACAGCTGATACTACATGTTGTTTACAATTACAATTGTATGTTCACCGAGAAAAGCAACGAAAATAATTGATTAATTATTTGTTGTTTAAAAATGCAAATAAACATGAAAGACGAAGATTTGATTCATTGCTGCAGTTGCACGAGCATTTATACAATAAATATAACCCAGCATATAGGATATCTGAAAAAAAGCGAGAAGCTTGGAAGCAAATTGGCAAGGAGCTGGGCGTCACAGGTGAGTTTTATGAAGATCGCGGCTGATTCCATTAAAAATTAAATTTATAATCTGCTTCAGGATTCCTTTGGCGACAGTACGAGACAATCATTGCGCCAATCTTCTTCATTGTGGGTGAATTTGACAGCAATATAAGCGTCTCTACAAATGTGGACTTATTTATAGATAGAGATTGGATTGGATTTGGCTGAGTCCCTCTTCAATGGAAATAGACATAAGTAAAAGTATTAATAAAACACAGAATATTTAAGATATTGAGTTCAAATTTATTCCAGGTGTAGTGAAAATGTTACATTTTAAGAATGCAATTCAATTTCGGTCATATGACTACCACGAGCCCGTCAACAGCGACATTTCGACCGGAACGTTGGCAATTTCGCGTTGGGTGTTGTCTCTGAGCTCGTCTATAGTTGTTGACTTAGACCAAGGATATTCCTCAGGGGAAACGCCGCATCGCCAATAAAAAAAATGAGGAAAGGCTTCAGAGGATGCTGACGATAATGGTTTACTAGGAGGTACAGGTACTGTACCTAAAATAACTGATTGGCCAAACGGAGAGTACTGGAATATAGCTGTATTTAATTTAAATTAAGAAATGGAAATTGTTTGTATTAAAATAGATTACAATTAAATAGAAGTTTAATGGACATACCCCCATCGTGTTGGCTGCCATAACTTCCAACATTAACTGATATGAATGTATAGTTAGCATCGCAGATTCCCACACAATTCGGCATATCCCACATTCGTTGAAAATCATTGGCAATGTGTTTGTACTGCTGTGTAGTTGGTTCACTTAATTAAATCGGAGAAAGCAAGCGCCACAAAACTTCACTGTATTCTAAAACAATATTTCGCATTGTTGTTTTCCCCAGCCTGTGACTCCATGCCATCGATTGTATGGAACAGCCGTGACCCAAATATCTACAATTTTAAAGAATAGAATGTTAATATTTCCCAACTTGGAATCATAGGACAAAGCAATATTTGACATACAGTGGTGTTATTGCTAGCCTCTCTGCCAGTCTAATCCGTTGCTGTGGCGTAGTTAACTCAGTCATTGTTTATAGGACGTCCACCCCATCATGGCACGCCGGCATCTTATTCAAGATGTTGACCCGCGGCTTTGGTGGCAACACCTGTCGGATGGTAGCGAACTTTCTACGAGATCGCTCATACAGAGTTAAGGTTGGTAACGACCTCTCTGAGAGAAAAAATGTAGTGGCTGGGGTTCCGCAGGGCTCTCTCCTCGGTCCAGTCCTCTACAATATTCTTCTGTGTGACATTCCGCAGCCACCCTCTGGTGACTTGCTTTTGATCTACGCAGATGATATACTCATTGCCTCTTCCGGGCCAGTAGCTTCAACTGTAAACTCTAGGATAAATTCTTATCTTTTAGAGTTATCGAACTATTTCGACAGATGGAGACTCAGTTTGAATATATCAAAATGTGATAGCATTATATTTAAAGGTAGGCGCAAGCTCCTTTATTCTAATGCGCAAAAATATATTCCTGTCATTAAGATAGGAAATGAAATAATTCGGACATCAGCCAGTATAAAATACCTT
Source organism: Eudasyphora cyanicolor (assembly GCA_963930755.1). Classification (NCBI taxonomy): domain Eukaryota; kingdom Metazoa; phylum Arthropoda; class Insecta; order Diptera; family Muscidae; genus Eudasyphora; species Eudasyphora cyanicolor. The sequence goes on along the minus strand of OZ005734.1, from coordinate 47,461,305 downwards.
GGCGTTGTCTTTTCGATGGACTTCAAATTTGTGAGACATATGGATCACATTTTGGCAAAAGTCAATCGTTTATTTTCCCTTTACGTCCCCTTGCTGAGGCGACGCGGAGGACTCAGCAAGGACGTAAAACTTTTGGTCTATAAACAGATCATCAGACCCATCATGGCCTATGCCTTTCCATCCTGGTTTGGAATCTCTTCCTGCCAAATGGAAAGACTTAGGCGATGGGAACGACGAATTCTCGTTACATCCCTCGGTCTTCGAAACACCATCGCGGACGACGGTACGGTACGGAAACCTTCGAATCGGTCTATCTACGGCGCGGTTGACTTCGATCGTATTGATGTGTTTTTAACCAAAACAGCTATTCGGCACCTTGAGAGCTCATCCTCTCTAGATAATGAATTGATGAGGACATGCCTAAATCTAGACACCACCCTAGACAGGCTAACCGAATTAAAATACCAGCCTCCTGCTGGTCTTTTAACTCTGAATAGAGACGGCGGGCTATACCGTGGCGACCAATTGCTATTCTATCATCGCCGGATAGATAGCTACGATTTGGACGACACCGTATATAGTACGCGCCAATAATCGGGACTGCCTTTGCACTCCCACCCTTTTGTATATATTATTATTAAGTGTTATTTTTAAGTCATAGTATTAAGTAAAAACAATAAAATGATGAGTAATTCCCTTTTTGTAATTCGATTTTGTGGGAAAATATTAAATATATCGACAAAGCATTGTAACTAGTATAAGTGAAATGTAGAAATACATAATTTTAAGAAACTAAATATATATAACTTGTAAGATACCTAATGTATGTAAGTTATCTCGTAAAAATGAAAAATGTTAGCTATAAGCGTATTTACCCATTGTAATAAGGTTTTTTCGAATCAATAAACTCTGCACATGACGTCCACCCCATCTTCTTATCCGACGATATTTTCTTGATTTACTTTAATTGTAAATTCTGCACAGATTTAAAAACACACAAATTTATAAACAATCTTTTTAACTTCATTTTTAATAAACCTAAACAAAAAGAAATCGCGGCTTTTTTGTTTACTTATGTGTTGTTGTTGTCAGAACATATGACTCGTTATCTCAAAATTGGCTAATCGCTCAAACGGGCAACTTTACGGCAACGGTAAAGATAAATTACGGTTACGTATGCCTAACCCGGCCTTTACTTCGTTATTTTACGATCAAAAATTGCTGAATTGCAACTTTTAAATTTTCTTAAAAGCCATCTGTAACTAATTACCAATAAAAATTTTAAAATCGGACCAGCTGTTCTTGCGTGTTGACGTTACAAAGAAATTGTCTTCGTTTATACGAGTATACAAAATGATATATGGATTTTTTCATTTGTGAATATGTGAGTTCAATCAGCCATTTTGGAAATCCCTAAAATAAATATATCATTCGTTGCCATTCTAGTCTTCCACACTTTGGGAACCTCTGTACAGGAGCAACTACTCGTACATAAAGCGTTCGTATTTAATCCAAAAAGAGTATTTTTACTTTATTGCGCCCATAAATATGCGCCCATACACATACACGTACCTGCATGCCTCTGTGCCACTTTCATACATCAAAACATCACCTCGATTCCTCACGGAACACTGTTCTGAGGGGTTTTCATTACATGGATACGTTACGTCCTCCAACCGTCTGTCCCTCCAATTCAGTGAGCAAAATGAAAGTATTACTCATTCGCCATGGACATATGCCTGTATATATGTATAAGTATACTTTGTCTGTACAGAGAGATAGACAGACGGACAGACAGACCGTATTCTCCGAATGCCTGTGAAGGGCACACAGTCACACGCACACACACAACACAATTGCGTATCATTTGAATAAACATTATTAAGTTATTGACTCAGGTTAAACGCCTGACTGGTCCCTCCCGGGCCTTATCGCCAAACGAAAAATGTCCAACGCTGCGCAATTGGGACACAAATGCGAAAGCACCCAAAGCACGAAATGCAAAACAGGACATACAACTCCCACAATTGTTGCCGTTGAAACAGAGAGGAATTTGGGGGAAGGAAAGGGACTTTCGCCGTCAGTTCAACCCAGAATAAACCCCCGAAAAATATCCATAAACCTAAATAACATTTATCGTTTTGTGAAAACGCAAAAAAAAACTCAACTCTCAATACACAATGTGGCGAAATAAGAGATTACACATTGTGTTGTACCATCAAAATAATCTGATGATTGGTATGACCAGAAAATTCTAACGAGCTTAAATTGTGATTTTGGTGCCTTCGTGTGGACGGATGATCTTCTTCGTCATCGTCTTCCACTTTAAGAAGTGATGGCAAAAATCCAATCCAATCCATACATCTATCCATCCGCCAACGAATTTCCAAAATGCGTTGACATTAATTACAACTTAACCCAGTGTCTGACATCTGGTCTTAATCATGCCAACGATAAATAATTAAAAATCCAACGGACAGACAGTCGGAGAGACTAACTTACTCAGAGTTATAGAAAATTGTTATTGTGACTTTTAAACTGAAGCCAAGAATAGTTTACAAACTGTGAGTATTTATTAATACACTCAGAGAAAAATGCATATATTGATCAGTTTCTATTAGAAAGAGGTACAGAGCTAAACAAAATTAAAAAAAATAAAATTCAACCAAGTTTATAATATTAACATAAGAAAATACACATCGATGGCTTATTATATATGATATAAAAAGGACGTATCTTCATTTTGTTGTTCCTTAATATGGGCACGAAAAACCGAATAAAAACCAAAGAAATTCTTTTACTTGACTTCTGGGATCTTTACAATAGCTTAAAATCCTTTGCCACAGAATATGTTGAAAAAACTAAGGTGCATTTAACAGTTTTCGAGCAGAATAAACGGAAAACGCTATTATGACAAAAATCAAGATACGTCCCTTTTTATGTTAAGCACTCGACATATTCTAATACTATAAAAACAGGAAAATATATAAATTTAAAGATTAATATTTTAATATGTGTATAATAACACAAGTACATAAAAATACTAAAATATAAAAACATAGGAATATAAAAATATAGCTATTTAAAAATGTTAGAATATAAAATTAGAAAAATAAAACATATTTAAATATAAAATTTTAAAATATAAAATTAAAGAAAATACGATAATGCCAAAATATAAAACTAAAATATATATATAAATATATAAAAGTATAAAAATATATGAATATAATACAATAAAACTATGAATTCATTAAAATAAAATAATATAAAAATACAATATACAAATATAAAAATACAAAAATATAAAAACATCAAAAATAAAAAAAAAATGAGAAAATAAAAATATGAGAATATAAAAATATGAAAAAATAAATATATGAAAACATATATATATTAAAATATCATAATTTCAAAATATCAAAATATAAATATATAAAAATATAAAAAAAAATAAAAAAAAAACAATAAAAAAAAAACAAAAATAAAAATATAAAAATAAAAAAATATGCAATCATATAAATGTAAAAATATAAAACTATAAAAATCTATATATATAAAAATGGTGTGAAAAATGTATAGTAATTCATCAATTGAGAACGGCTGGACCGATTTGGCTCAATTTTTTTTCAGTTGTTCGTATTTGCCTGGAGAAGGTTTTTACGAAAGAAAATTTTGGGAAAACCCTCCGGAAAAGTCGGAAAATTGGGAAAATCGAAAATTGCTATTTCTTGCGAGATTCCTACTGTTCATATCTACTGCTCTCATCAATTGAGAACGGCTGGACCGATTTGGCTCAATTTTTTTTTAGTTGTTCGTATTTGCCTGGAGAAGGTTTTTACGAAAGAAAATTTTGGGAAAACCCTCCGGAAAAGTCGGAAAATTGGAAAAATCGAAAATTGCTATTTCTTGCGAGATTCCTACTGTTCCTATCTACTGCTCTCTTTTTCAATCCAAATTTTTTTATTAATTTTCTATTAAACAAAAAAGTTTTCTATTAACATATGTACGAGTATGTGCTATTTTTCTTGCTGCAATTCATTCGAGTTTTGCGTATTGTTACACTGATTTCGCGTATCACATCGGCAAACGGTACAAGCATTACGATCAATTAAAATTCAAGGCGATATTTATCAATTCGAACATTTTTTCAGGATTGCGGATCTTTGTGGCGGAATGTCAAGAAGTTGAAATTGACCACGAACATGAGAGTCGCGCTGCAGAACGACTCATCGGCTCTTGAATTCTCGAAACAACTGTTGGCGCTTGGCAATGGCCAAATTACTGTTGATGTTTCCACTGCATTGATATTGTTCCCGGCAAATTTTTGCGAGTTCACATCGTCGAACGAGGAACTCATCACCAAAGTGTTTCCAAATCTCGATTAGATTAGTGAACGGGCAATATTAGCAGCGAAGAATAAGGACGTCAATAGCATGCATTTTATTATTCAAAGTAAAATCGAACTCGCTTGATGTGCCAGGAGCTCCGCCGCATAATCATAATCATGTTGCGGAATCTGAATCATCCGAAATTGTGCATAGTTCGCGGTTGTCCATTATGAAACTGATGGACAATGTGATTCAGGCGACGATCATCAAGGGAAAATTCAAAGGAGAGGAAGTCCTTATCCCACGAATTCCGATTATTCCAACTGATCTTTCATTCCAATTCAAGCGGATTCAGTTCCCTGTACGATTGGCTTTTGCGATGACAATCAATAAATCTCAAAACCAATCGTAGGAAGTCTGTGGAATTAATCTCGAATTTCCCTGTTTTTCGCACGGTCATCTGTACGTTGCCTGTCTTCTGTCTTCGTTGTTTGTTGTTTATCACATCGCTCTCTACTGATTTCGATTCCTTTTAAACAAATCGCATTAAAATTTTAACTATCTGTGTTTTATTATCACTCTGGAGTTTATCTGAAGGCGTTAAATTGGGGCGAGTCGAAGTTCGCCGGGTCCGCTAGTAAAAAAATAAAAAAACAACAATATAAAATATGAAAATATAAAAATAGAAATAAAAATAAATTTAAATATGAGAAGATACAAATATGTATGAGAAAATAAAATTATAAAAATATAACAAATAAAAAAATATAAAAACTTAAAAATATAAAAAAAAATAGAAAAAACCCATGAAAATATAAAAAATATAAAACATAAATAAAAAATTAAAAAAATACAAATATGAAAATAAAAAAATATTCAATCATATAAATGTAAAAATATAAAAATAAAAAAACACAAATATAAACATATGAAAATATAAAAATAGAAATATATTGAAATATGAGAAGATACAAATATGTATGAGAAAATAAAAATTTAAAAATATGTTGTTGTTATTTATTTTGGTCTGTGCTTTTGTTATTCAGTCAGAATTTATTTTTTTGGTTTGAGACCATATGTTCCATTTACTTTCTGTCTATTCCAAGAAAGTAATAGAAACAAATACAAAAATTGGTAGAGAGTTTTAATTGCTTGGTAGAATTGACTGCAGTTTCGATAGACACCACTCTATCATCTTCAGAATTCAGTAGCAATAGTGTGTCTTTAACTTAAATCAGCTGAAATACTTGTGGAAGCAGTAAATTGAATTTAACAAGAACTGCTAACCAAACCCGTATTTTGGCGAACTAAGTCAACATACTAAAACTCTCATACCAATACATTTTTGTTTTTTGCTTGGGTTCGCATCGCGAACCACGAAAACAAATGTAGTTTTGTCAACGGCTGATGCCGACGTCATCGTACCTCATGTGTTTGTATGTGTTGTTATTATTTGAAGATGATAGAGTGGTGTCTATCGAAACTGCAGTCAATTCTACCAAGCAATTAAAACTCTCTACCAATTTTTGTATTTGTTTCTATTACTTTCTTTAAAAATATAATAATATAAAAAGTTAAAGATATAAACATATAAAAATATACAAATAAAGGGTCCGCCAAATAACTTTTTTTTTGAAAATGCTATAAAAAAAATCTACTGAAAACGCATTGGATGGTCAGTTGGCTTCAACTCCTGAACCAATTGGGCTTTGTATGGCGTCATACCAAGGTCTTTATGCAAAATTCGTCTCAATGATGTCTCCGAAATGTTCAATTGTTGAGAACGACGGTGAATCGATGTTGATGGCGCTTCACGCACACTTTCTGCCACAGCAGCAATATTCTCGGGTGCACGCACTGTTTTTGGCATTTCGCGCTTTGGTTTATCGATGAGGATGCCAGTTTCTTTCACTTTTTTCACAAGATAACGAACATACGGAGCTGACGGTGCTTCTCTTCTTCCAAAATCCGTACACACAATTTTCGCACACATTCTGCAACATTACCATGATTTTCAAAGTAATGTCGCAATATTCGCAATATTCGCAATATACACATATTAGTTCTGCGGAAGGATAAAACTAATTATCTGTCAAATCAGACATGAGCTAAGTGTTACCATTCACGAAATAAGCACTAGTTGAAAAAAAAAACGTTAGATGGCGGACTCTTTATAAAAATATGAAAATATAAAAATATAGAAAATAAAAATTTATAAAAATATATAAATATAAAAATATAAAAATATGGATATATAAAAACATAAAAATATTAAAATGTGAAGATATGAAAACATAAAAATATGAAAATCTAAAAACATAAAAATTTAAAAAATAAAAATATAAAACCATAATAATTTAAAAAAAATTAATTTATAAAAACATAAAAATATAAAAGTTATAAATATAAAATTAAAAAAATATAAAAAAATTAAAAATATAAAAAATTAATAAAAATATGAAAATAAAAAAAATAATATATAAAAACATAAAAATATAAAATATACAAATTAAAAATATAAAATTAAAAAAATATGCAAATATAAAAACAACCCTATAAAAACATGGTAATATAATAACAGAAAAATATGTAAATATAAAAACCGAAAGATATAATAATATAAGAATATATAATTATTAAAATATAAAACTATAAAAATATTAAAATATAGAAATCTAGAAATATAAAAATATAGACATAGAAAAACCAGTAAGGAAAGGCAGAAAGTCGGGCGGGGCCGACTATATAATACCCTACACCTCCCTAACAATGCGATAAGGGTTATTGCGATAATAATTTGGAATAATTGGTAAATGGGTAAGAACATATATATGCGGATATATCTAATTCTGAACCGATAATCGCTAAATTAAGCAATATTCGTTCCTAAATTGAGAAACATCTTTCTGGAGAATTTTGATCGGAAGTAAAGTACAACTTCTATAGCGCTTTGTAACCAAATCAGGAGGCACATATATATGGAGCTTATATATAAATCTGAATCGATTTTCCTTGAATACTCATTCATGTAAAATAGAAACCTCTTTCTGTCGAATTTCGTACTGATCGGATATAAAATACAGTCTCTACAGCGCTTGAATGTCAAATCGGTGCTATGGGAGCTATATGTAAATCTGAACCGATTTTAACCAAATTCAATAGGGATCGTCCTTGGGCCTAAAAAAAGATATGTGCAAAGTTTCGTTGAGATCGGACCATAATTGCGACCTGTACTTTGATTACAAGAATACGTCTACAGACAGACAGACAGACGGACAGACGGACAGACAGACGGACATAGCTAAATCGACTCAGAAAGTGATTACAAGTCGATCGGTATAATAAACAATGGGTCTATCTCTTCTCCTTTTGGGTGTTACAAACAAATGCACAAAGTCATAATACCCTGTACCACAGTGTGGTGTAGGGTATAATAATAAAAAATAAAAATATAAATATATAAAAATACAAATATATAAAAATATAGGAATATAATTATATGAAAAAATTAAAAAAAAACAATGAAAATATAAAAAATAAAAAAACAATAAAAGTATGAAAATAAAAAAATATGCAATCATATAACTGTAAAAATAGAAAACTATAAAAATATAAAAACACAAAAATATAAAAAAATAAAAATATATTGAAATATGAGAAGATACAAATATGTACGAGAAGATAAAAATAGAAAAATGTAAAAATATAAATATATGAAAATATAAAAACACAAAAATATTAAAATATAAAAATGTGAAGATATGAAAACATAAGAATTTAAAAATATGAAAAAATAAAAATATTATAGCTAATAATTTAAAAAAAAATAATGTATAAAAACAAAAAAATATAAAACATAAAAATTAAAAATATAAAATTAAAAAATATGTAAATATAAAAACATAACACTATAAAAACATGATAATATAAAAATATAAAAACACAAAATATGAAAATACAAAAATAAGTAAATATAAAAACATAAATATAAAAATATATAATTATAAAAATGTAAGAAGATAAAAATATAAAACTATAAATATATAAAAATCTAGAAATCTAAAAATTTAAAAATATAAAAATATAGAAATAGAAAAATAATAAAAATTTAAAAATAGAAAGATAATAAAAATATAAATATATAAAAATATAGAAATATAAAAAAAATAAAAATATAAAAATATAAATATATAAAAATAAAAAAATATAAAAATATAAAAGTATAAAAATATAAAAGTATAAAAATACAAAAATATAAAAAAATTAAAAATGTAAGAAAATAAATATATAAAAATACAGAAATATAAAAATGTAAGAAAATAAAAATATAAAACTATAAAAATATAAAAATATAAAAATATGAAAATATAAAACTATAAAAAAATAAAAAAACATAAAAATATAAAAAATAAAAATATAATAATGTGAAGATATGGAAATATAAAAACATAAAAATATGAAAATATAAAAAAATAAAAACTTAAAAAATAAATATATAAAACTATAAAAATTTAAAAAAAAATTAAGATATAAAAACATAAAAATATAAAATAAAAAAATACAAAAACATAAAACTATAAAAACATGATAATATAAAAATGTAAAAACAGAAAAATATGAGAATATAAAATTATGTAGAAAATATGTAATAAAAACATAAAAATATAAAAAAAGCATTATAATATAAAACAGAAAAATCTGAGAATATAAAAATATTTTAATATAAAAACATAAAGATATAAAAATATATATTTATAAATATATATAAATATAAAAATACCAGAATTTAAACATATAAATATATATAAAACTATATAAATACGAATAGACAAAATTAAAGAATACATTATACGTTCAGCAATTTTTCAATGTAATTATGCTTAAAATGTTTGCGTATTTGTAAAGTGTTTTTTAACTTAAATTATTCTGTTTTTCTGTATTAGATCTCCTGATGACGACTAACGATGTTAGTCGAAATATCGATAAAATAAAAAGCTTGATATTAAAATAATAAAATCAGTCTTTAATTCAAAGACCTTGAGCCAAACAATAAGGAGAAAGAATTCCTCAAAAATAAAATGCAAAATACATTTTTTATGATATTAAAAATATATCAAAGTCGTAATAGAATTCCACAAATCCAAAAAATATCTTTCGAAAAACTGATCAAGAACGAAGATTTTTCTTCGAGTGTCGCATAGCAGTATTATTGCAAAACTCACACGTTCAGATTACTTTTCAGAAGAAAACCTGTCTGTATTACGGCTATTCTATAGAATTCCCCCAGTTTCGTTTAACAAACAATTTTTACGTTTTAAAATTACAGATACATCATGATCATCTTCGTTATGATCATCACATATGAATGTTGGTGCGATTTTTACTTTCAATTAAATATATATACATCTAAACGACTAATTGTAAAAGGTGATTTAATTGAAGGAATTTCGTAATGAAAAGGAATTTTCAACAAACAATTTAAATTTAGACTATTATAAATTATAGTTATTTTTATATTAAAATGCATGTCCCAATTTTTATAATTTGGTAATTCAATAAATTAAGAAAAAATTCTGCAGACCAAACAATTTTATTCGACAAAATTATAATTTTAATTGATTCAATTAATATTTTAATATTTTTTAAATTTTTAAAAATTTAATAATACCACAATCCAAAAATACAAAACTACAAAAATACCAAAAGGCAAAAATTCAAAAATACAAAAGTACAAAAATTCAAAAATACATAAATACAAAACTTATAAATAAAAAATATAGAAACACAAAGATGCAAAAAATACAAAAACCACAAAAATTCGACAGCACAACAATTCAAAAACTAAAATACAGAAATATAAGGATTTAAAAATATAAAAATACTAGCTGAGCCCGGTGCGCTTCGCTGCCCATGTCAAAATTAGCGCTATAGAAACTGTATTTTATATCCGATCAGTACGAAATTCGGCAGAAAGAGGTTTGTTATTACATGAAACAATACTGCGAGAAAATCGGTTCAGATTTAGATATAGCCCCCATATATATGTTACCCCCGATTTGACATGTAAGCGCTGTAGAAACTGTATTTTATATCCGATCAGTACGAAATTCGGCAGAAAGAGGTTTCTTATTACATGAAGGAATACTGCCAAATTCGGAGAAAATCGGTTCAGATTTAGATATAGTGCCCATATATATGTTACCCCCGATTTGAAATTCAAGCGCTGTAGAAACTGTATTTTATATCCGATCAGTAAGAATTTCGGCAGAAAGAGGTTTCTTATTACATGAAGGAATACCGCAAAATTCGGAGAAAATCGGTTCAGATTTAGATATAGTCCCCATATATATGTTCTTGTAAAAACAAAAATGTGTTTTCCGATATTTGTGACAGAAGTCAATGAATTTTATTTACAGACTGAAAAACGAAATGAAATTAAAATCTAAAATACATACATTGTATTGATTGCTGTGTACGAAAAATAAACAGCCTACTTGTTAATATTAAATTTGTATGTGTAGAGTGTTCATTGCTCAAGTGAATTATGTATATCTAACATATGTTACCCCCGATTTGAAATTCAAGCGCTGTAGAAACTGTATTTTATATCCGATCAGTACGAAATTCGGCAGAAAGAGGTTTCTTATTACATGAAGGAATACTGCCAAATTCGGAGAAAATCGGTTCAGATTTAGATATAGTGCCCATATATATGTTACCCCCGATTTGAAATTCAAGCGCTGTAGAAACTGTATTTTATATCCGATCAGTAAGAATTTCGGCAGAAAGAGGTTTCTTATTACATGAAGGAATACCGCAAAATTCGGAGAAAATCGGTTCAGATTTAGATATAGTCCCCATATATATGTTCTTGTAAAAACAAAAATGTGTTTTCCGATATTTGTGACAGAAGTCAATGAATTTTATTTACAGACTGAAAAACGAAATGAAATTAAAATCTAAAATACATACATTGTATTGTTTGCTGTGTACGAAAAATAAACAGCCTACTTGTTAATATTAAATTTGTATGTGTAGAGTGTTCATTGCTCAAGTGAATTATGTATATCTAACATATGTTACCCCCGATTTGAAATTCAAGCGCTGTAGAAACTGTATTTTATATCCGATCAGTACGAAATTCGGCAGAAAGAGGTTTGTTATTACATGAAACAATACTGCCAAATTCGGAGAAAATCGGTTCAGATTTAGATATAGTGCCCATATATATGTTACCCCCGATTTGAAATTCAAGCGCTGTAGAAACTGTATTTTATATCCGATCAGTAAGAATTTCGGCAGAAAGAGGTTTCTTATTACATGAAGGAATACCGCAAAATTCGGAGAAAATCGGTTCAGATTTAGATATAGTCCCCATATATATGTTCTTGTAAAAACAAAAATGTGTTTTCCGATATTTGTGACAGAAGTCAATGAATTTTATTTACAGACTGAAAAACGAAATGAAATTAAAATCTAAAATACATACATTGTATTGATTGCTGTGTACGAAAAATAAACAGCCTACTTGTTAATATTAAATTTGTATGTGTAGAGTGTTCATTGCTCAAGTGAATTATGTATATCTAACATATGTTACCCCCGATTTGAAATTCAAGCGCTGTAGAAACTGTATTTTATATCCGATCAGTAAGAAATTCGGCAGAAAGAGGTTTCTTATTACATGAAGGAATACCGCAAAATTCTGAGAAAATCGGTTCAGATTTAGATATAGCCCCCATATATATGTTACCCCCAATTTGACATGTAAGCGCTATAGAGACTGTGTTTTATATCCGATCAGTACAAAATTCGACAGAAACAGGTTTCTATTTTACATGAATGAGTATTCAAGGAAAATCGATCCAGATTTATATATAACCTCCATATATATGTTCCTCCAGATTTGGTTACAAAGCGCTATAGAAGTTGTACTTTACTTCCGATCATTACAAAGTTTTCCAGAAAAATGTTTCTCAATTTAGGAACGAATATTGCTTAATTTAGCGATTATCGGTTCAAAATAAGATATACATACACACACACACACCACATTTAGCAATTATTCCAAATTATTATCGCAATGACCCTTATCGCATTGTTAGGTAGGTGTAGGGTATTATATAGTCGGCCCCGCCCGACTTTCTGCCTTTCCTTACTGGTATTAGTAATAAATTCACTGAATGAAAAAATACCGAATTCAGTGGAAAGTCCAGAAAATAGAAATGTATACTTATAAAATTTCCAAATTCTTGTTTCATTGGTCATGCATCACATTATCATATTGCGATTGTATTGGAGTGAGCAGCTGTAATTATCCTAATTCCTATATAATACTTGCAAGATATATCAAAATATGGGCTGGGCCATGCCCACTGGTCCTATTCCGCCCATTTGTAAGCCAATCACGTAGACTGCTACCAGATACATATACGCAAAATTTCAACTCTCTCGCTAACAAAATGAGCAAGATAATTCAATTTCAAAATTTGGCTTATATGGGCGGTGGCACGCCCATTGGTCAGATCCCGCCAATTTTTGGACCAATCACGTGGACTGTCACCAGATACATATGTACAACATTACAGCACTCTAGATAAAAAATTGTGCAAGATATATCAATTTCGAAATTTGGCTTATAAGGGCGGGGCCACGCCCATTGGTCCGATCCCGTCCATTTTTAGACCAATCACGCAGACTGCCACCATATACATATACACAAAATTCCAGGTCTCTCGGTAAAAAATGTGGAAGATATCACATTTTTCAAATTTGGCTTATATGGGCAAGGCCACGCCTATTCGTCCGATCCCGCCCATTTTTGGACAAAGCACGTAGACTGCCACCATATACATGTACACAAAATTCCAGCACTCTCGCTAACAAATTGTGCAAAATATCTCAATTTCAAAATTTGGCTTATATGGGCGGGGCCACGCCCATTGGTCCGATTCCGCCCATTTTTGGAAAATTCACATAATCTGCCACTTAATTCATACACACAAAATTTCAGCGCTCTAGCTAAAAATGTTTCTCAATATCAAAATTGGACCCATATGGGCGGGTCCACGCCCACTTGATATATCGAAAATTCAAGTACCCTTTTTTCAGCACCCCCTACACATGTACATTCTGTGAAAATTTCAAGATGATCGGTCACGCCGTTTAGACGTCTATACGGAACAAACAAACAAACCCACAAACAGACACTCTCTTTTATATATATAGATAAAAATATAAAAATATAAAAATATAAAAATATAAAAATACAAAAATACAAAAGTATAAAAATATAAAAATATAAAAATATAAAAATATAAAAATATAAAAATATAAAAATATAAAAATATAAAAATATAAAAATATAAAAATATAAAAATATAAAAATATAAAAATATAAAAATATAAAAATATAAAAATATAAAAATATAAAAATATAAAAATATAAAAATATAAAAATATAAAAATATAAAAATATAAAAATATAAAAATATAAAAATATAAAAATATAAAAATATAAAAATATAAAAATATAAAAATATAAAAATATAAAAATATAAAAATATAAAAATATAAAAATATAAAAATATAAAAATATAAAAATATAAAAATATAAAAATATAAAAATATAAAAATATAAAAATATAAAAATATAAAAATATAAAAATATAAAAATATAAAAATATAAAAATATAAAAATATAAAAATATAAAAATATAAAAATATAAAAATATAAAAATATAAAAATATAAAAATATAAAAATATAAAAATATAAAAATATAAAAATATAAAAAATATAAAAAATATAAAAATATAAAAATATAAAAATATAGAAATATAAAAATATAAAAATATAAAAATATAAAAATATAAAAATATAAAAATATAAATATATAAATATATAAAAATATAAAAATATAAAAATATAAAAATATAAAAATATAAAAATATAAAAATATAAAAATATAAAAATATAAAAATATAAAAATATAAAAATATAAAAATATAAAAATATAAAAATATAAAAATATAAAAATATAAAAATATAAAAATATAAAAATATAAAAATATAAAAATATAAAAATATAAAAATATAAAAATATAAAAATATAAAAATATAAAAATATAAAAATATAAAAATATAAAAATATAAAAATATAAAAATATAAAAATATAAAAATATAAAAATATAAAAATATAAAAATATAAAAATATAAAAATATAAAAATATAAAAATATAAAAATATAAAAATATAAAAATATAAAAATATAAAAATATAAAACTATAAAACTATAAAATTTTAAAAATTTATAAATATAAAAATTTAAAAATATAAAAATATAAAATTTTAAAAATATTTAAATATAAAAATTTAAAAATATAAAAAAATACAAAATATAAAATATAAGAACATAAAAATATCAAAATATAAATATATAAAAATATAAAAAAATACAAAATATAAAATATAAGAATATAAAATTATAAAAATATAAAAATGTAAAAATGTAAAAATGTAAAAATATAACAATATAACAAAATAAAAATATAAAAAAATAAAAATTAAAAAACATAAAAATATAAAAATATGAAAATATTAAAATATACAAATATAAAATTATAAAAATATAAATTTATAATATAAAAATATAAAATTGAAAATTATAAAAATAAAAAATGTAAAAATATAAAAATATATAAATATAAAAATAGACAAATAAACATATAAAATTATAAAAATATAAAAATATAATAATATAAAAATATAAAAGTATAAAAAATATAATAACATAAAAATATAAAAATATAAAAATACGAAAATATAAAAATATAAAAATAAAAAAATATACAAATATAATAATTTAAAAATATAAAAAATATGAAAATATAAAAATATAAAAACATAAAAATATAACAATATAATAAATAAAATAAAAAGTATTTTAATACATTCCTTTAATATTTTTGTGTATTCAATTAATATTTTAAATAATTCAGTTACAATTTGTATTGATTTAATGATAGATTTATTTCAATATGTCAAAATTATCAATCTTTTTCTGTTTTACCAAACAAAAATTATGGTTTTTACAGAGAAAATTATAAAATAGTTTTTTTTTAAATTTATAGTATTTTTGTTTCTTTCAATCTTTTTTCGTTTTTTTTTTGTCTTGTTTCTTGCCTTTTCCAAGGCTGGGCTGAATTTCTTATTTTGTAATATGTATATACATAAGTATGTATTTCTTCTGTCTTAGAACAGGATATGAAACGAGTTCTGACATTTGTTGTTATACCACAACAACAACCCACGTGTGTTTGCCATTCAAAATCCATTTCATTACAAAATTTTGAATAAATTTATGAATGATTTAACGAAAACGATTCAATGTACGAACATTCAAACCATTAGCGCCCACATCAAATTTATGTCTGTCTGTCTGTCTGCTCCGCGCACGCTCGAAGAGATGTCAATAATCAGTCACTCATTTGGTCTATCTGTCAGTGAGGCTAACCTTGTCTCGATTTAAAACCAAAGTTTATGTTCAAACGTAACCCATAATTCAGTGTCAAAAAATCCCATAAATGCTGTGAATTGATATTGAAATGTAATAAAAATTTAATTTAATATTTTCTAGATATTTTTTTCTCTCTTAAATCCAATGGAAATGGTACACATATGGATTGAAAACCTACTTATGTAATACTATAAATTTGAAATGTGGTAATTCAGTCCCAGATCCTTAATTATCATAAATATTTTAAATATTTTCCTACTGTATGGTTCAAATGATGGTCACGACTATTTAAATGGTGCTAAAGTCAACAACAAAATTTGATTGTCTCAACCAAACTATTCTCTCGGTGCGTCTAACATTTTTTTCCTCTAGAAAAATAATATTCCTTCTTTGCTACGACTTTGAAACCCGAAGACTACAATTTTTCTTCTTTGGATTCATTGTCCACCATTCCCCAATTTTTAAATGCCCTCCTTTATAACCAATCACAGCTTTACGATACTCCTTTTGACTTTTTTGGTAAATAAAATAAAAAATAAATTATGTTAAGTTTTTTTCTTTATTTCAAAACCAAAGAGAAATCCATTCCAAATCAATTCCAAGTTAACTTTCAACACACACAAACGGACAATAGCACACAGTCCTTGATGGCTTAACGACCCTTTGACTTCTGCTAGAAACGCTTAGCTTATTATCTAGCCCCTAAGATCTCCCATGGGTCTGTCTGAACAATGTTAGAATTTCATTTTGTTTTACAAAAAGTTATTTATTTCCTCAGGTGGTGTTACATTGTTTGAATTCGTATTTCGCATTTGTGCTTGGGAAAAACGTGGAAAACAAATCCCAATCAAACGTTGTGTGTGTTTTTTTTCGTCGGAAAAAGCATTGTCATTTCTGTTGGCTGAATTGCTTTGAAGGCACAAAGTTATGCACGGAATTAGAAGATGGTCCATAACGACTATAGAAATACCGTAATAAGTTCAGATATTCTAAAAATCAACACAAAAATACCAAAAAACAAAAGTACAGAAAAATACAAATTCAAACATATATTTAAAAAAAAAATAAAAATATGAAAGTATATATATATTAAAAATAAAAAAATAGAAAATATAAAAATACATAAATAAAGTCATATGGACATATAAAAATATTAAAATACAAACACTAAATAATAGAAAAAAATACGCAGAGAAAACCAAAATAAAAAAATCCATAGAGAAAACGAAAATAAAAAACACAAAAATATAAAATAAAATAGAACAAAAATGCAAAGAAATATTAAAAAAAATAATATAATACAAAAAACAAAAGTACAAAAATATTTAAACACAAAAATAAAAAATACAAACATACAAAAATACAAAAATGCAAAAATACAAGAATAGAAATATATCAAAATATTTAAAAAAAATAAAAATATTAAATTATAAAAATATAAAATTATAAAATTATAAAAAAATTTAAATATAAATAAATAAAAATATAAAAGCAAATTAAAATATAAAATTATATAATAATAAAATTATAAATATAAAAAATATAGGAATATAAATATATACAAATATAAATATAAAAATTTAAAAATATAAAAATATGAAAACATAAAAAACATAAAAATATTAAAATAAAAAATATGAAAATACAAAATTATAAAAATGTAAAAATATAAAAATATAAAAATATAAAAATATAAAAATATAAAAATATAAAAATATTAAAAATATTAAAATATTAAAACATTAAAACATTAAAATATTAAAATATTAAAATATTAAAATATTAAAATATTAAAATATTAAAATATTAAAATATTAAAATATTAAAATATTAAAATATTAAAATATTAAAATATTAAAATATTAAAATATTAAAATATTAAAATATTAAAATATTAAAATATTAAAATATTAAAATATTAAAATATTAAAATATTAAAATATTAAAATATTAAAATATTAAAATATTAAAATATTAAAATATTAAAATATTAAAATATTAAAATATTAAAATATTAAAATATTAAAATATTAAAATATTAAAATATTAAAATATTAAAATATTAAAATATTAAAATATTAAAATATTAAAATATTAAAATATTAAAATATTAAAATATTAAAATATTAAAATATTAAAATATTAAAATATTAAAATATTAAAATATTAAAATAATAAAATATTAAAATATTAAAATATAAAAATATAAAATATAAAAATATAAAAATATAAAAATATAAAAATATAAAAATATAAAAATATAAAAATATAAAAATATAAAAATATAAAAATATAAAAATATAAAAATATAAAAATATAAAAATATAAAAATATAAAAATATAAAAATATAAAAATATAAAAATATAAAAATATAAAAATATAAAAATATAAAAATATAAAAATATAAAAATATAAAAATATAAAAATATAAAAATATAAAAATATAAAAATATAAAAATATAAAAATATAAAAATATAAAAATATAAAAATATAAAAATATAAAAATATAAAAATATAAAAATATAAAAATATAAAAATATAAAAATATAAAAATATAAAAATATAAAAATATAAAAATATAAAAATATAAAAATATAAAAATATAGCTGGACCCAGTCCACTTCGTTGCCCCAAACTTCAGATTTCCGATTCCTTCCATTTTTTAACCAATTACGTAGACTATCATCAAATGCATATTCACAAAATTGCAACACTCTCGCTAACAAATTGTTCAATGTATTTCAATTTCAGAAATTTGCTTATAGGGGGGGGGGGGAGGGGGCGGCACGCCCATTGGTCCGATCGCAACCCTTTTTGGACCATTCACGCAGACTATCACCAAATCCATATGCAAAAAATTACAGCACTCTCTATAAAAAATTGTGCAAGAAATGAGTCTCAATTTCAAAATTTGGCTTATATAGGCGGGGTCAGGTCCATTGGTCTGATCCCGCCCATTTTTGGGCAAATCACGTAGACTGTCATCAGATACATATACCCAAAACTGCAGCACTCTCGATAATAAATTTTTTCTTATATGAACGGGGCCACGCAAATTAGTCTGATGCCTCCCATTTCCTGACCAATCACGTAGACTGCCGCCAGATACATACTCGTATACACAAAAGTACAGCGCTCACTTAAACAAATTGTGCAAGATATCTTAATTTCATAATTAGGTTTCTATGGGCGGTGCCGCCCTTTTTGGTGTAATCACGTAGACTGCGTGAGATGCACAAAATCACAGCACTCTCCCTAACAAATTGTGCATGATATCTCAATTTCAAAATTTGGTTTATATGGGCGGGGCCACGCCCATTGATCCGATCCCGCCACTTTTTAGACTATTCACGTAGGCTATCATCAGATACATATGCACAAAATTACAGAACTCTCGCTAAAAAAATTGTGTAAGACATCTCAATTTCCAAATTTAGTTTATGTGGGCGGGGCCACGGCCATTGATCCGATCCCGACCCTTTTTTGGACCAATAACGTAGACTACCATCCGGACATCACTCTCGCTAAAAATTGTGCAAGATATGTGTCTCAATTTCAAAATTTGGCTTATATAGGCGGGGCTACGTCCATTGGTCCGATCCCGCCCATTTTTTTACCAATTACGTAGAATGCCATCAGATACATATACACAACATTGCAGCACTCCCGATAGCAAATTGAGCAAGATATCGAAATTTCAAAATTTGGTCTATGTGGGCGGGGCCACGCCCATTGGTCCGATCCCGCCCATTTTTGGACCAATCACGTAGACTGTCACCTGATACATAAACACAAAACTACAGAACTCTCGCTAATAAATTGTGGAAAATATTTCAATTTCAAAATTTGGCTTATATGGGCGGGGCCACGCCCACTGGTCCGATTCCGCCCATTTTTTGAAAATTAACATAATCTGACACTAAATGCAAACACACAAAATTTCAGCACTCTAGCTAAAAATTGTTCTCAATACCAAAATTTTACCCATATGGGAGGGTCCACGCCCACTTGATATATCGAAAATTCAAGTACTCTAACACATGTACATTCTTTGAAAATTTCAAGAAGATCGGTCCAGCCGTTTAGACGTCTATACGGTACAAACAAACCAACACACAAACAAACAAACACACATTCTTCTCTATATATATAGATAAAAATATAAAAATATAAAAATATAAAAATATAAAAATATAAAAATATAAAAATATAAAAATATAAAAATATAAAAATATAAAAATATAAAAATATAAAAATATAAAAATATAAAAATATAAAAATATAAAAATATAAAAATATAAAAATATAAAAATATAAAAATATAAAAATATAAAAATATAAAAATATAAATATATAAATATATACAAATGTAAAAATATAAAAATATAAAAATATAAAAATATAAAAATATAAAAATATAAAAATATAAAAATATAAAAATATAAAAATATAAAAATATAAAAATATAAAAATATAAAAATATAAAAATATAAAAATATAAAAATATAAAAATATAAAAATATAAAAATATAAAAATATAAAAATATAAAAATATAAAAATATAAAAATATAAAAATATAAAAATATAAAAATATAAAAATATAAAAATATAAAAATATAAAAATATAAAAATATAAAAATATAAAAATATAAAAATATAAAAATATAAAAATATAAAAATATAAAAATATAAAAATATAAAAATATAAAAATATAAAAATATAAAAATATAAAAATATAAAAATATAAAAATATAAAAATATAAAAATATAAAAATATAAAAATGCAAAAATTAAAAAAATATAAAATCCAAAAATATAAAAATACTAAATCACAAAAATATAATTATAAAAATATAAAAAAACAATCACAAAAATATACCAGTAAATGATAAAAATATAAAAATATTAAAAAATTGAAATATAAAATTGTAAAAATATAAAAAAATAAAAATGTAAAAATATAAAGACTAAAAATATATAGATATAAAAATATTAAAATAGACAATTATAAAAATATAAATAGATGAAAAAATTAAAATATAAAATTATCAAAATATAAAAATATACTAATATAAAAAAAAATAAAATATAAAACTATAAAAATATAAAAATGTACAAATATAAAAAAATGAAAATATAAAATTATAAAAATATGAAAATATACAAATATGCAAATATCCACCAAAAAAAAAAAAGAAAAATATTAAAATTTTATAATATTAAAATGTAAAAGTATAAAAACATAAAAATATAAACATACAAAATTTTAAAATATAAACATATAACAATATAAAAATTAAAAAAATTAAAAATGCAGAAATAACAGATATAAAATAGAAATACAGAAATATACATATAACTGGTTTTCCAATAGGGATGATATGATTTTGAAGTGACGTTTCGGCCATTTGTAATATGTCATGATCTGTCATTTGTTTTTCATTGCATTCAGTAGTGTTTACAATTTCATCATGGAGAGATATACGCAAGAACAACGTTTACCAATTATTAAGTTTTATTATCAAAATAATGGTTCGATTCGAATTCGATTATTTCAAGAAATTGTGATATTGAATGGCCTCCAAGAAGTTGTGATTTAACACCATTAGACTATTTCTTGTGGGGTTATTTGAAGTCATTGGCTTAACATAACATCAAGCTTTACAAGTCAAGTCGACTTGATTAAGTGGAAAAAGTGCTCGAAAATTGGTTTCATCGAATTCATTCCTGCAGAAGAAGACGTGGAGGCCATTTGAATGACGTTTTATTTAGAACATAACTGTTTTTATTTATTTATTTATTTATAAAATACATCCTAACACATAAAGAACTTAATCTTATGTATTACAGTGTTAGGTATAACATTAACTGAATTTTTAAATTTAGAACAATTTATCGATCGATTGAACTTCACGTTAAATAAAAAACTTTTGAATTTCATTAACAAAAAGTGTGTCTTCTCAAAGAAATCATATCACTCTTATTTGAAAACATAATAAGAGCCAAAATAACAACGATGCATACGAAATAGAAGTTTCTCGAATAAATGTAGACGAGGACGTCGACGACAGATAAGCACATACACACACACGTATACATGAAATATTGAGCAATCGCTTCTATTTTGTACGCTATGTTGTAAATAAAGGAATAAATGTAAAATATTTGTAAAAAAAAAATACATTTTTGTTTTCATGTATTACTTGCATCATTACCACAATTTAATTTTAATACAATCACATTTCTCAAAAACTAATCGTTCAAAAATAAACAGATCCTCTACTGTCTGAAACACAACCATCGACTTCTTTATGTAAGTATTCTCACACACGTTAACAGAAAACCCGAGGAAAGAGAGAGTATAATAAACTCTGGGAGCGGGAGAGTATAATTATCTTTCACATAAATTTAATTTAAGAAGTATTATCTAAAATAATGGCAACTGTTATAAAATTATCTTACAGAGCCGTCTTTTTTTTAAAGTCAGCACAAACTTAATTTTATTCCTCAAATTTTGCAAACTGTTAGTTAAGTCCGTTTCGGCTCTATAACTATTACATACTTGTCTACATAATTATTTTAATGTACAAAATCCTTAAAAGTATTGAAATATTACTTGACATAATGAAGCTTGTCACAAAAATAATGTTTTTTTTTCACTAAAAAAACTTAAAATTAAAGATGGACTTACACAAAGATGGACTTACACAAAACTTAAGATTAGTGTTTCATTAAATCAAATACAAATAACTTTTTAAATCAATAAAAATTTCTTGATTTAAGTATGTGTTGGCCCATCTAGACAAAAATATTACCACATACAAAATTTGAAATCAATCGGTTACTCCTTTTAAGATTTTCTTTATACCGAGATTTGGATGTATTGAAAGTAATGGACAAGTATTACTTTCACTTGACAAGTACCTATCACTTGATAAATTGTTATCCTGTGTTCACGGGGTTAAGTCATTATTGATTATTTTTTGTTAGCTGAAAGTAACGAGGTAATCATCATTTAGGTTTAGGTTAGGTTAGGGAGGCAGCCGGTGTTACCAGCTCACCTAGACAAATTTACACAAAGTTATCAATAATACGAATATCGGCACCGGCCAGCTCTGTTAGACTTCCTAGGAAAGCCGACCCCAGCATATCCAGACGTCGTCGTTAACTCAATGCGGGTCAGTAACAAAGCAGGTGCTCGATGCTCTCCACTTTCTACTCATATCCACAGCTTTTGCAGAAGTCTTTGGACTCAATTCCCAAACTCCTGAGGTGTTCGCCGATCAGGCAGTGTCCCGTTATAACTGACACCAACCTAGACAGTCTTTTGCTCTCGAGTGCGAGGAGATATTTTGACATGCACAGATCGTATCTAGAACAGATTAGTTTAGCTACCCTACAGGTGTCGATTTCTGGACTGCCATCTCTCATTGGACTGTCTGACTGGCACTTGTCTTAGCCAAAGCTTGCATATGGACGGTGGCGCAACAATATATATGAATTCTTCGAGAATTTGTAAGGTAATCCCTTTTCCAGAAAGTTCATTGGCTATGCAGTTCCCCGGGATATCCCTATGTTCAGGTACACATATGATGTATATTTTAAACGGATCAGCCATGATTTAATAGCAGCCTGGCTGTCCGAGTATACGACGATGTCAGTACCGGTCACAATCTTGCGACTGAGCCACTTTGCGACTTCTAATATTGTCATTATTTCGGAAATAAAGACACTTAGCAGCTCACATAGACACCCTGTTGGGCGAAGCATGTATTCACCCGGGTGTTTATAGCACAGTGGGTTTAGGCCTAATGGCAGGAACTAAGCTAAATCGAGAATATCACTATACAGAAAAGCCTTGGGAGATCTACGAATCCTATAGTGATCCCAGACTGGTCACCAGTCCTAGATTTTCTGGAGTCTAACTGGTAGTATCTTCGGCTACGCTGTCTGACCACCCTGGTGTTTAGAGCACGGTGGCCACATCGTTCTACATCTAACAGGATTCCATTCGCCGTGAAACTTTAAATTAGTGGAGACTCTATTGCTCCTTGTTTACAAATCTCGTTATAGGTGTAGCCCCGAGATATGTTGTTATGGATCTTCTGGTGAGCAAACGTTGAATTAGTCGGATCATGCTATAGTTCTGCCTTAGATGCGACAGGGCGGCAATTGCCGCATCTGAGTGAATGTTGTTAAAAACCATTTCAATGCCAAATACGGCCGCCATAGTGAACGCTTTGAAATAAAGAGACGGTTCGATAGTTCCCACCAGTTTATTCAGCTCCGATTTTGTAGACTTATTTTTGTTGTATGCCTGTTGGTTTCTCGGCAAGATTGTTATATCTAGGTTTTCTCTAATGACAGAGTCTAAGAGCCTTTCCTGACCTTTTAATAGGAACTAGGGCAGACTAATTGGCCTGAAGTCCTTTGGTCTAGTGAGTGAAATCTTTCCCGCTTTGGATATGAATACCACTTTGGTGTCCCTCCATCGATTGGGGATATAGGAGAGCAGCCCTTTTATATCTTCTCTATTGGAGGAATGCCATCTTGTCCAGGTGTTTTGAACGACTAAAAGTTGTTAATCGCCCAGCTTAGTGACGATAGTCGTCCTCTCGCTTTCTTCTTTCTCTGTTGGCCCTGCTGTCCCTCGAGTTCTGTTAGGGAGTCCTCCGGGAAATGTGTGCAGCGTCTGATACCTTTTCCACTTCTCCACAACAGAAGGTGTACCAAATATGTCTTTGCGCTTCCCTAAGTTCCTTCATATATATTTTGAGATTATCTTTATAGGCATCCAAATCATTAGTGACCCCAATAGATTTGACCTTGCTGAATTTTTTCATGGCCTTTAGCTCTTGGTTTTGGAGTGGCTACTTCAAGGGATCTGTAGAATGATGTAGTCGACCAGATTATCCAGACGACTTTGTCATTCGGTTCATACAGATGTTTTGAGTTGAGGATTTTCTTAAAATGTTGCTCATACAGAGAACGAGTGATCTGAGAACGAGTGGTCGTCCAATACAAAGTTTCTTAACATTTTTTGCGAAAAACTATTTTTTTCCGGTACTTTTTTTGAAAAAGTGTAGGAAAAAAATATTTTTTTTCACTTTTTTCAGCATAACTTTTAGGGACACGTAATTTTTCACTAACAATGTTCGGCAAAAATGTAGCCAACGTAAATCTGAACAACTTTTGTGAACATATCAATACAATCTGAATGTGTCTAGGTACCCTAAATAGCTCAAAAAACCACATTGTACCCCAAAAATGTTAGTATTTCACTATTATGTAACAAAAATATTTTT
The DNA here is from genome assembly GCA_963930755.1 of Eudasyphora cyanicolor. Taxonomy (NCBI): domain Eukaryota; kingdom Metazoa; phylum Arthropoda; class Insecta; order Diptera; family Muscidae; genus Eudasyphora; species Eudasyphora cyanicolor. Next base: position 47,436,147 of record OZ005734.1, on the reverse strand, counting down.
TAGGTACCCTCTAGCTTCCCCACATAACTGTAATTTTTGGCCCCATTTTAACAAATCGTAAAAAACACCCCTTAAAATTTTGGAAAAGAAATTTTACTATATGTGTCAGAACACACCAAAGCTCAAAACTTAACACAAACGCCAAAAAAGGTAACATTCCTGTTCGTGCAGCAATGTTAGTAATACGATCTAGTGGTCGAAGCAATAACGATACCAGTAAAGAGCGTTTTTGACTGGAATTTGTCCGTTTTTTGGTTCTAATACCAAATTGTTATCAGCTCACATTCATCAGAGGTTGCTTCTTCTACTACTCCTCTGAAGACAGCTGACGGTACTACCACATCTGCATAAGGCATGTAACTGGAGACTACCCAGTACCTCCGATTACTTTCCCACTAAAATGAGGTAAGAGAACAATGTTTAGATCTTTCCTGTCCAAAAATGCAGGTTCTTGGAGTACCTTCACAGTTGACCAGAAGCAACATATGGATGGGCGTCCCGATACCACATACATTCCTCTCCTACTACGATGGGTTCCGGTGTCAGAACGATGTCTACTACTACGATGTCTACTACTACGATGTCTACTACTACGATGTCTACTACTACGATGTCTACTACTACGATGTCTACTACTGCAAGGGTCCGCACTTCCAGACGGTTGGGTGGTAAGCAACTTTGGGACCACATCTTCCGTAGTGGGGGCTACATCCTGCTTGTATATCTTCAGAACTTTAGTACCGAAACAATGTCGCAGGGTTCCATTTACCCGTTGTATGTGAGGGATGGAAAGGTGCCACCTCTCATCAATCTTTCCAATTCACCAATTATGAGTGGAAACCCCCGGATTGCAAACTCTGAGCAACTCGAGAATGTCTGCCGAGTCGGCTCTAGGACGACTAGGGATGTCGGTTTTCTTGACGACTTCCAACAGGGGGCCCGGCCAGTCATTACGGAGTAAGGGGAAACGAGAAAGCAAATTCCTTGGCATCTGTAGCCAGGGACTTGCAAACGACAACCCTAGAGAACGGAAACCCCATCGGAGTTACGCTTTCTGGAAATATTGGGAAAACAACGAATGTCTAGTGTGGTGTCCCAAACGAGGACAAGACCAAGACCTTGCTGATATAGAGCAACCTTATACAGGTCTACCGATCTGGATAAGTATTACTTTTTTAATGAAAGCGGTAATGAGAAGTACCCATCACTTGATAAATCGTTGTCCTGCGTTGACGGGGCTACGTCATTATTGATTATTTCTTAGCTGATGAAGTAATGAGCATTAATTACTTGGTAACGCAAATGGTAATGATGTTAATTACTTACGAAAATATATATGTAAGTGTGCATTGGTAAAACATTATTATTTTATATATATTTAGCTGAAACGTAATGCCGAGAGTAATGAGTTATTATAACTTGATAATGTAAACTGTAATAACAAGTAATGTATCACGTTTTTGCTGCCTATAGAGTACATAGTCTGTGTGTTTGATTGTCTATTTGCTTGTCCGTCCGTCCACTCATCCATCTACCCATTCATTCATTCATTCATTCATGCATGCATCCATCTGTCCGTCCGTCCGTCCGTTTATCTGTCTGTCTGACTGTGAGAGTAGAGTGTCTAGTACTGCGGCTGCAGATACGAGTATGAATGAGAATTCATCGACTGACTGACGGACGAACAGACGGAATCAATGTGTGAGAGTTCAAACAGCAATTGTTGGAGATTTCTTTAATTCACTTTTTGTAGATGGCGTTGTAAATTGAGTTTACTCAATTGTTGCTTTTGCTGCTGTCGGTTGGTCGCTAGCTGATGTTGATGCTGCTGCTGCTGCCAGTGCTGTTGGTGTTGATGTTGTTGCTATATATGTAGCTGTTACTGATGCCGATAGCATGCCAGCAATTGTTGTTATTTTTGTTGTTTCTGCTGTTGTTGTTGTTGTTTGATTGCATTTGGCGCGCTTGAATGACCTTGAGCATGCCGTTTGTTTTTTTATCAAATTGCATGAATGTTGTACAATTGTCTGTCTCTCTGGCCGTCCGTCCGTCCATCTGGCTCTTTGTCTGTCCATCCTTTGCTCGGCCTGTAATTTTTGGTGTGCCTCCTTCTCATTGCCGGTTTGGTGGGGGCTGTCCCAGTCTACAGTCTCTTTGCAAGTGCATTCTCTGATGGATACGAGTACATTGGGGGATTATCGTGATGTTGTTGCTGTGGCTGCTGCAACTGCTAATGTTGTTTGTTGTTGGTTGTTCGTCGGATGCTGATGTCGAGATCTGTGATATTCTATACAACCTTTGCAACGTTTCTAACTGAGTTGTGCCTACAAATTGCCTCGTACATAGTATGTACGAACGACGTCCATATGTTGTTCGAAGGAGAGTGACTATGTCCGTCCATCATACTGTCAGTCTTGTCTTGTAGTCGTCGAGTCTCCTGTCTCTTTCATTACATTTTCAAATTTTTCGTCCGTAACTCAATTTTGTATTCGGCTATTTTTTCTTATTCGTGGTGGTGGTGTTGTTGCGTGTTTTGGAAAATTTGAATATCGTGTCTTTTTGAGATTTTTTAACCTGGTGTTGACTACATCTATGGGAGTCTTCTCTTTCGATGAGATTTCTATATATTCATATTATGAAGGTCGTCTTTCAAGCATAGTAAGAATTAAGTTTTTATAACCTCACTTTAGTGATACGAGGGTATATATAATTTGCTACGAGCCAAAAGTGTAACACATCGAAGGAGTGACCTTAGACCATAAGTATGTTCGGCGGAAATCCGTTTTGGGTCATTTTAAGTCGTTTGAGCAATGTCTGTCCGTCCTTCCGTCCGTCTGCCTGCCTGTCTGTCTGTCTCCTGGCTGGTGCGCACAATAACTCTCGGAAGGAGCAACCGATTGACTTCAAATTTGGTATGCGGTAATATTTTTCTCTATCTCCGGCTAAATTCGAAGATGTGGGCCATATTGGTCCACTCCTTATAGTACCTCCCCCACAAAGGGTTAACTTTTAGTGAAATATTGATTCTTTAATACCTTCTCTATTACTTACTCGTATCTTCTGAAATTTCACACATAGTATTAGTTTGTTGGGTACCTCCCACCCAAATGGACCATTTTTCACCAAACGTTAACTTCTTATGGCTTTAATATCAGTACACACAAATATTTGAAATTGTGTACTATGTTCAGTCCAGAAAAAATTGGGCGTTATTAGCAAGCCCCTTTTGGTACCTCCCACACAAATGGATCTTTTTCTACCAAAAGTTAACTGGTTATAACTTTAATACCAGTGCATACAAATACTTGAAATTTTGTACAGTTTAATGCTTTTATAACGGCTTTTCCAATAAGAGTGATAAGGTTTCTTTGAAAAAAAACACACTTATTTGTTAAGGACGTTCAAAAGTTTTTTATTTAATGTGAAGTACAATCGATACAATTAAGGTCTAAATAAAACGTCATTCAAATGGCCTCCACGACTTATTCTGCAGGAACAAATTCGATGAACCCAATTTTCGACCCAACTTTCTCCACTAAATCAAGTCGTATGTCATGAATGGCACGTTCAATATTGACTTGTAAAGCTTGGAGAGAGTCTGGTTTATTTCGAAAGACCAATCAGTTCAAATAACCCCACAAGAAATAGTCTAATGGTGTTAAATCACAACTTCTTGGAGGCCATTCAATATCAAAATTTCTTGAAATAATCGAATCTCCAAACTTTTCTCGCAACAATTCAATTGTTTCATTTGCTGTGTGGCACGTAGCCACAATCGGTCAATGGCAAAAAGATTGCTCTTAACGAGAGCTAAAATATTGCTCATGGGTGTCAAGGTCGCAGGTCGACTGGAAGTGTTTTTTTTTTTTATTTTAAAAAAAATTGACATAGCACAATTTTCAAATGTGAACGGAAAGTTTATTTTTGATCTAGCTCCTTAACGGTACGTCGAATCGGGAATCGGTCCATGGCAAAAAGATAGCTCTTAACGAGAGCTAAAATATTGCTCATGGGTGTCAAGGTCGTAGACCGACCGGAAAGTGTTTTTTTAGGTTTAAAAAAATTGGCCTAGCGCACAAAAAGTTGCAATTGGAGAACGATTTTTTTTGATAATAAGACTGAATAATTTAAACGTTGTTCTTGCGTATATCTCTCCATGATGAAATTGTAAACACTACTGAATACAATGAAAAACAAATGACAGATCATATTACAAATGGCCGAAACGTCACTTTAAAATCACATCATCCCTATTGGAAAACCCTTTATATTCGATAAATAATTCGACCCTTTCGTTAATGTCAGTACTTCATAGGTCATTGTTGTTGTTGTTGTAGCAGCTTGGAGACGCTGAGTTGATAATCCTTAAATCTATTTCTATTACAGACTTTGTTCCGACATATGTATATCCGATTATCGCGGAAACCTTATGTTGTTTTCATCTACTCAATATTGTCCGGTGGTAAATTAACATCCGTCTGTTAATTTTAGGGAATGGATGTTATTTGAGTGTTACCGTTTATATTCTCCACCAGAAGCAGCATTACTGTTAATAGTCGTCGTGGTGTTTTATCTATTTTTGTTGACTAGGGTGGTCAGATGTTGTTGTAGTCGTAGTGTGACCGGTGAGTTATTTTGAGCTGCAGAAACTCGAATTATGATGAAAACATGAAATGTTGATTTTAAATTTTTTCCAGTGCCCTGGCTGGGAATTGAACCCAGAACCTTCGGGATGCAGTCTAATGCACTAACCACTGAGATACCGAGCTACCACTGAGTTTGTTATTTTCGTTTGCCGCTCCTACCAGTGATTTCAGTGCTTGTGAATGTCATGCACCAGATAAACGGAGGCCAACCAAACATTGGGGTATACATCATTTTGACTGATGGAAATCGATTCTGAACCACTGTGCGATATTCTATTCTATCTAACTCATTTGATCTAATCCACATTCGAAAGAAAATCATAACAGCTAATAATTTATAAATAAAAATGTAAATAAGTATTATTGCAATATAATTGAATTTTCAGTTAAATATGTTAAACTGCGAGGCCATTAACCATGTTTTCCCTGAGGGGATTTACCAAATTCTCAGAGAAAAGCTGTACAGTTGTGGGGGATTTTACTTTTTCTCCCTTTCCTTTTCCCTCTCTATTTGTGTTTGTAACCTGTTAGTTGATTAGGAATTTCAAGCTCGAACACGGTTTCGATTTCACATAAATTAACAATTAATCCAGGTGCCATTAAGATTAGAAAATGATAAAATATACCCATTTCCTAATCAATTTGGGCCTTTCTAGACAAACCTGACAAAACCTGACTGAAAGTCCATTTACATATCTAAGAAATTAACACCAAACAGCTAATGAGGGACGGGATGGATGGGACAATAGAGAGCCACAAAAGGGAATAACGGTACCCAAAGCCAACTCAACCAACCCAAACCTAACAAAATGAAGGAAATATCGATTTACCTAAAGGAAGGGAGCCACAAAGGCAAGCCAGCCACTTGTTGCCCCTCTTCCTCCCATCGCCCTTTGAAAATAGACCTGTCCGTACAAGAAAATGGAAAACATCTAAATTTTACACACACGCACGCACTTGCCACTCACTCACTAAACAGCGAATCACTATGAAACCGTTAAAATATTACAACAGCGACAGCAGCAGCATTGGCATGGATATGAATTCCTAGGTTAGGTATAATACTCGGTTGGGAAATAGTGTGTGCGTAGCTGGAACGGCTAACTAAGCCAGGCTGGAATGAATAGGATGAATGCTTGAAGTGGAACCGCGGCAAGTTACCCACAGTGAAATCTTAGTTATGGGCGGACGGACGGACAGACAGGCACCAACAACTCTACATACTAAGTTGTAACTGTAAGCCAAGTTTAGGAAAAACATCGTCAAAGTGCAAAAGCCAAAAGAGAAGACAGAAGAAACTCTGAAGAAGGAATGTAAAACAGACAAAAAAAACCCTCAAGAAAAGTCAACAAAAGCGTGGATTACAACGCAATGGACAGTGGGTTGAAATGGGTTAATTAAAATCTGTCAGGCCCTGCAAATGTGTAAAAAGTAGTAAAATCGAAATCGACTTTTATCTTGCAAATAGTCGAAAGGTCGACTTTTTGCGTGATTTTCTGTGATAACTCCGGGACTTTTACTATTTTGGCCCAAAGAAGTCAAAGTCGAAAAATTATGAGATTTTCGTCATAAATAAACATGTCGAAAGATTGAGAAGTAGGATTTGGTGGTGCATATTAAAGAAGAGAACATTTCTGGATCAACTGCGACATTCAGCAGGTAATAATGGTGCAGTCTGAGGCCCTCCAGCTATTTTTTTCTAAAACAAGAGTGAATACTCGGTACATCCTATTCTCATCGAAAGTCGAAAAAATGTCGAAAATGAGACGACTTTGGTCGTGAACAATATTATCGAAAAGATGAGAAGTAGATTTTTGTAGTGTGTATTACAGAAGAAACTAATTTTATACCAAGCGCTACATCAAGCAGGTAATAATAGCGACGACTCCCGAGTCCGGACCTACACCAATTTGTATTAAAACAAGGCAGCCTTAGTCGCAAATAAACATATCAAAAACTTTTGTCGTGTTTTATTACAGATAAAAACTTTTTGCAATAATCGAAAATTTCTGACGAAAATAACTGGTTTTCCAATAGGGATGATATGATTTTGAAGTGACGTTTCGGCCTTTTGTAATATGTCGTGATCTGTCATTATACCCTACACCACACTGTGGTACAGGGTATTATAAGTTTGTTTCACGGCAGATGTTTGTAACGTCGTTCGTCGACTACAGGTCGCAATTTCACTCCGATCGTTCTGAAATTTTGCAGTTTAGAGTATTTCGCGGCTGTTAAGATCGCTATTGAATGTGGTTGAAATCGGTTCAGATTTAGATATAGCTCCCATATATATCTTTCGTCCGATTTGGCCCTTTAGTCCTATAGAAGCTGTATTTTACATCCAATCGTTTTGAAATTTAGAATGGTAGAGTTTCTTGATCCATGAAACAACATTGCTGAATTTGAAGAAAATCGGTTAAGATTTAGCTATAGCTCCCATATATATGTTTCGTCCGATTTGGCCCTTTAGTCCTATAGAAGCTGTATTTTACATCCGATGGTTTTGAAATTTAGAATGGTAGACTTTCTTGATCCATGAACCAACATTGCCGAATTTGAAGAAAATCGGTTAAGATTTAGCTATAGCTCTCATATATATGTTTCGTCCGATTTTGCTCTTTAGTCCTGTAGAAGCTGTATTTTACATCCAATCCTTTTGAAATTTAGAATGGTAGAGTTTCTTGATCCATGAACCAACATTGCTGAATTTAAAGAAAATCGGTTAAGATTTAGCTATAGCTCCCATATATATGTGTCGTCCGATTTGGCCCTTTAGTCCTATAGAAGCTGTATTTTACATCCGATGGTTTTGAAATTTAGAATGGTAGACTTTCTTGATCCATGAACCAACATTGCCGAATTTGAAGAAAATCGGTTAAGATTTAGCTATAGCTCCCATATATATGTTTCGTTCGATTTTGCTCTTTAGTCCTGTAGAAGCTGTATTTTACATCCAATCATTTTGAAATTTAGAATGGTAGAGTTTCTTGATCCATAAACCAACACTGCCGAATTTGAAGAAAATCGGTTAAGATTTAGCTATAGCTCCCATATATATGTTTCGTCCGATTTGGCCATTTAGTCCTATAAAAACTGTATTTTACATCCAATCGTTTTGAAATTTAGAATGGTAAAGTTTCTTGATCCATGAACCAACATTGCGGAATTTGAAGAAAATCGGTTAAGATTTAGCTATAGCTCCCATATATATGTTTCTTCCGATTTTGCTCTTTAGTCCTGAAGAAACTGTATTTTACATCCAATCATTTTGAAATTTAGAATGGTAGAGTTTCTTGATCCATGAACCAACATTGCCGAATTTGAAGAAAATCGGTAAAGATTTAGCTATAGCTCCCATATATATGTTTCGTCCGATTTAGCCCTTTAGTCCTATAAAAGCTGTATTTTACATCCAATCGTTTTGAAATTTAGAATGGTAGAGTTTCTTGATCCATGAACCAACACTACCGAATTTGAAGAAAATCGGTAAAGATTTAGCTATAGCTCCCATATATATGTTTCTTCCGATTTGGCCCTTTAGTTCTATAGAAGCTATATTTTACATCCAATCGTTTTGAAATTTAGAATGGTAGAGTTTCTTGATTCATGAAACAACATTGCCGAATTTGAAGAATATCGGTAAAGATTTAGCTATAGCTCCCATATATATGTTTCATCCGATTTGGCTCTTTAGATCCAATCGTTTTTATACCCTACACCACACTGTGGTACAGGGTATTATTTAAGTATAAAATGTCCCAAAAGTAAATTTATGTAAACAATTTATACATGAATTACAAAATTTATATATCAGAGTTATTCAATATTACGAGAGTGGTGTAGGGTATTATATCGTCGGCACCGCCCGAATTTAGCATTTCCTTACTGGTTTTTTATTGTATTCAGTAGTGTTTACAATTTCATCATGGAGAGATATACGCAAGAACAACGTTTACAAATTATTCAGTTTTATTATGAAAATAATCGTTCTCCATTTGCAACTTTTCGTACGTTAAGTCCATTTTTTTTAATCCAAAACACACTTTCCAGTCGACCTACGACCTTGACAACGATATTTTAGCTCTCGTTAAGAGCTATCTTTTTGCCATTGACCGATTCCCGATCCGACGTACCGTTAAGGAGCTAGAGCAAAAATATACTTTCCGTTCACATTTGAAAATTATGCTAAGTCCATTTTTTTTTTTTAATCCAAAAAAACACTTTCCAGTAGACTTACGACCTTGACACCCACGAGCAATATTTTAGCTCTCGTTAAGAGCTATCTTTTGCCATTGACCGATTGTTAAAGATTTAGCTATAGCTCCCATATATATGTTTCGTTCGATTTTGGTCTTTAGTCCTGAAGAAACTGTATTTTACATCCAATCATTTTGAAATTTAGAATGGTAGAGTTTCTTGGTCCATGAACCAACATTGCCGAATTTGAAGAAAATCGGTAAAGATTTAGCTATAGCTCCCATATATATGTTTCGTCCGATTTAGCCCTTTAGTCCTATAAAAGCTGTATTTTACATCCAATCGTTTTGAAATTTAGAATGGTAGAGTTTCTTGATCCATGAACCAACACTACCGAATTTGAAGAAAATCGGTAAAGATTTAGCTATAGCTCCCATATATATGTTTCGTCCGATTTGGCCCTTTAGTTCTATAGAAGCTATATTTTACATCCAATCGTTTTGAAATTTAGAATGGTAGAGTTTCTTGATTCATGAACCAACATTGCCGAATTTGAAGAATATCGGTAAAGATTTAGCTATAGCTCCCATATATATGTTTCATCCGATTTGGCTCTTTAGATCCAATCGTTTTTATACCCTACACCACACTGTGGTACAGGGTATTATTTAAGTATAAAATGTCCCAAAAGTAAATTTATGTAAACAATTTATACATGAATTACAAAATTTATATATCAGAGTTATTCAATATTACGAGAGTGGTGTAGGGTATTATATAGTCGGCACCGCCCGAATTTAGCATTTCCTTACTGGTTTTTTATTGTATTCAGTAGTGTTTACAATTTCATCATGGAGAGATATACGCAAGAACAACGTTTACAAATTATTCAGTTTTATTATGAAAATAATCGTTCTCCATTTGCAACTTTTCGTACGTTAAGTCCATTTTTTTTAATCCAAAAAACACTTTCCAGTCGACCTACGACCTTGACAACGATATTTTAGCTCTCGTTAAGAGCTATCTTTTTGCCATTGACCGATTCCCGATCCGACGTACCGTTAAGGAGCTAGAGCAAAAATATACTTTCCGTTCACATTTGAAAATTATGCTAAGTCCATTTTTTTTTTAATCCAAAAAAACACTTTCCAGTAGACTTGCGACCTTGACACCCATGAGCAATATTTTAGCTCTCGTTAAGAGCTATCTTTTGCCATTGACCGATTGTGGCTACGTGCCTCACAGCAAATGAAACAATTGAATTGTTGCGAGAAAACTTTGGAGATTCGATTATTTCAAGAAATTGTGATATTGAATGGCCTCCAAGAAGTTGTGATTTAACACCATTAGACTATTTCTTGTGGGGTTATTTGAAGTCATTGATCTTTCGAAATAAACCAGACTCTCTTCAAGCTTTACAAGTCAATATTGAACGTGCAATTCATGACATACGACTTGGTTTAGTGGAGAAACTGCTCGAAAATTGGGTTCGTCGAATTTGTTCGTGCAGAATAAGTCGTGGAGGCCATTTGAAGACGTTTTATTTATAATTTAATTGTATCGATTTTACTTCGCATTCAATAAAAAACTCTTGAATTTCCTTAACAATAATTGTTTTTTTTTTTAAAGAAATCATATCACTCTTATTGGAAAACCCTGTAATAGTGAAGACTCCGGAACAACTATTTTTAGCCAAAGTCTAAAACATTAAAATGTTGAAAATAAGTCGGCTTTCGTAGTAAATAAAATTATAAAGAGGAGTAGAATTTTGCTGAATGTTCGGGCCAACTGCTACATTCAGTAAGATTGATGTAGTAAGAGTGACGACTCCCGACCTCCACCTATTTTTACAAAAACGTAGCAGATTTCGTCAAATTATCCAGAAGTAGACTTTTGTAGTGTATATTACCGCTAACATCATTTTTGAGCAATGGGAACATTCAAAAGAAAATAAGAGAGAGAAGTGACTCCGAACCTCCTAATTTTATCCAAAGTCCAAAAAATTAAAATATCGAAAATGAGGTAAATAATAATATGGAAAGAACGAGAAGCAGATTTTTGTCGTGAATTTTACAGAAGAAACAATTTCTGAACCTAGCGGGATATTCAGAAGTTAATAAGAGTGACGCCTCCGGAGCCGCTCCTATTTTGACCCAAAAAAAATCAGAGTCGACGGCTTGCGTCATATACAAAAATATCGAAGGATCAAAAGCAGGCAGAAAATAATCGGTATTGGAAAAATTTAAATTTCGCAAAAAATAAACGGCTTTATTCCAATTTCAAAAGATCTGGAAACTGGTCTTTGCGGTGGATGTTGCAGAAGTAACAATTTATGGACCAACCGGGTTCAAAATTCTATAGACACATTACTCGTCTATCGCACTGGAACGACGTAGGCATATCGACAGAAATTTTAAAATTTCATACGGATCCTAAGACCTAAGAAGTAAAGAAGGTCCAAAGAACAAAGAACACCTCAATGTGTATCTGGATATTTTTAGAGGTTTGCATATTGCTAAGACTCGCAATTCTGTCTCCTTGTGAGAAAATTACTTCTTCAACGTTAAATCTCATCTCCCAATTCATAATAACCCATCCGGATTATTCAGATACTGTAATAGCCACTGAACCAGAAAGAGTAGCCATATAAACGGAATCTGCCACATGAGAAGACGAAATCTAATACGGTTCTACGATAGAATACGATTATGCCTAATATCCTTAGAGATATTTTTAGAGATACGAGTATTGTTAAAACTCTCCATCTGAGCCATTTTGGACTTTTCATTATCTCATCACGTCCCCAAACTCAACTTGGTCCAATTGAGACATTCAAAAGATAACAATACTAACAAAAAGCACACCGTAAAGACAGTGGAGATAGCAGGAATCTCATGAAGTTCTACGATAGCGACCCTGTTCATGGCCTTACATATGGCCCATAAGACGAGGACTTCCTTTTCCTTTCACAAAAATGGTCCAATTTATCGTGGTTACGGAGAAAATCAGTCTCAATAACACCACCCCTGCTAATGCCACTACCTGATATACTTTCGTCTTCCTTATCAATAAAACTCATCCCCCAATTCATTAGATCTACATTTATATGTTATGAAGAGATTTCTTCGAGTTGTTAGTTAGAAATCAGATTTGTTAAGTAGATGTGTTCCTCGGTATTAGTTTTCTTTCTTCCGTTCAGCGATTCAGAAAAGACCCTGTTCTTACCTATCATTGATATTACACAAGGCGATATCCATTCTCAAAAATCTTCTGGAGATTTTTTAACATATGATATGAATTGATGAAAGTTCATATCATATGTTCTCATCAATCCGATATCCGTTCTCATCAATCTTCTGGAGATTTTTAAGCTGAAGTACACAGAAATCTTCTAAATTGTGCATTACAATCGTTGAAGAATTCCACGCGAGATATTTTCTCAGTAGACTGAATTTAAATATAAATATAGTTAGTGCTTAAGTTACTACTACTGTTCCTGTCTCCCACCCAGACGTATCCAGTATTTGTGGAGATTCTAATTGAAACACCCAGATATCTTCTAAACATAACATCACGGTCGTTGAACAATCACATGTAACATTCTTTCGCAGTAGTTTTCTGAAAATACAGCGATTCTATGATAGTTCTCTTAACACAATTCCATCTTCAGCACTTCAAACGTCTAATATGAAAAGATAAATAGGATCCGGAGTTATATATAGGCTTCTGGAGATTCTTAAATTCTCAGACAACCAGTATTCCGTATGGGGCACATCAAGATGATGATGAACTTGAATAGCTACAGGTCTCTCAGCTCAGTTGAACATAAGCAACCCAAGGAATGCGCATTATTTGTAGTACATAGCAGAATTTTAAGCTCAGCGATTCTGAGAAACCTTCTAAATGTGCTTCTGGCTCCCATTTACACACTATATATGTATATGGGAGCCAGAAATGACCGTAATGACCTTTCTATTTAAGAAATAATTATTAATTATGTTAAATACAGTATATTAATGGAGAATATTTTTAATTTAATTCTGAAAAATTATATCTTGCCAGAGGTGGCCATTTTCTGCTTTGCATGCTCCTGCTTGTACAATTGTGTACTGTTCCATTTTAAATTCCCCAAGTCTTTTTTACAAAATACTGAAAAGAACAAAAATATATTAAAAAAGTTATAAGGATTTCAAGCCTCTTCGGTCATTTTAGGCCACCTTGTATTACACAAGCTGATATATTTTGGCAATAATATTCTAAATATCCATCAGATCTGGAAAATCTGGAAGATTTTTAATACTGTTCCATCTTCAAGTAAGCCTGTCTTCAAACTCTTCGACAAAGTTCTTCGTTTCATCTTCTATCTTCAATATTACGAGCGTTGAAGAATTCCACGTGACATCCCCCTCAATAACTAGAGGATTATAGGGCATTGCTAAATCTTGTACATCTACTCCTATCCCCACTATCATATATGAAACATCAAAGCCAAAGCTGGGAAGCGAATATAATCAGGAATTTATTTATTTATTTATTTATTTATATGAATTACAATACAATGTAAATTTATGTTCTAATTTTACGGTCCAGGGAATCCGGGTTACAAAGATCATATGGCTAGATTTTGCAGCGACAGACCAGACCCTTTGGTGGGAATCGAACCGACGACCCCCAAACTCATAGGCGAGCACGCTACCAACTCACCTACTGGTTCTCCATTCAATCACGTTCCTTCGTAATTGCGACTTTAAATCTCTTTTCTAAGTGCTGTAGCGGGCATAAAAAGCCACTGTATTCGCATGATAGAACCACAAGCAATACTTGTCCTAAGTAGTCTTCTGGTTCGTACTCTCTGGGATACTGCGAATACTGACAAATAAGACTTTTAACATCATGCCTGCTTACCGACTACCTCTCAGCTGTATCAGATTAGTATTCAGGAGATGTCATACCTAACAGGGAGTGGTTTGGGTGTAGAATTCGGAGGAATATGATGAAGAGTTCTACGCCTATCCGCTCCCTATTAGTTATGCCATCTCCTGAATACTACGACCTGCGGGTTTGAATGTAGAATCAATCGTTGTCCTGCAGCTTAGTAGCGTAGTGTGGGGCAAAATCAGAAGGTAGCAACCTGTATTGAATCGTGGAGATTCTTCCTGAGGATTACTTATCATCGACGTTATGACACCTCCTCATTATTAATATCCGTTTTTACCATCAAATATATAGAGCAAGAGCTCTGTTGTCGTCTCTAGAATAAAGGAAGACTAGGATTGTTCATGTCTCGCTTCTAATATGAAGCAAATTAATCACTGATTCACACAAAATCCACTTCCCCAAAGATCTTTAGGAAATTCTGCATAACTGAGAAACAAGAATCTTAACCTCGTTCCTGTTTTCAACTACACCTGGACATGCCAATTTAGAATTCGGTATCATATTCCTCAGAGTTCTACTACTATGTCATTTCCTGAATACTGCGACCTACGGGTTTGAATGTGAAATCAATCGCCTTCCTGCAGGTTCGTAGGATAGGTGTGGCAGAATCACGAGGTAGGAACCTATATTGAACCGTTGAGATTCTTCCTCAGGATTAGCTATCATCTAAGACGTTGGGATTATGTTACCTCATCATTATTAGTACCCATTTTCCCATCGAATATAGATAAATAAGTTAATGTCTAATAGTATAGAGCAAGACTTCTGTAATCAACTGTAGTATAGAGGGAAATCTCGTTCCTATTCTCAACTATATCTGGGTATTTTACATCACACACGCTAATCGAGAATTCGACCAGTTCCCTCACTATTAGTTATGCCACCACCTGAATATACGACCTACGGGTTCGAATGTAAAATTAGTCGCTTTTCTGCAGGTTCGTAGGATAGGTGTGGCAGAATCAGGAGGTAGGAACCTATATTGAACCGTTGAGATTCTTCATCAGGAGTTTTGTAGTCGACTCTATAATAAAGGAAGACCTCTGTGGTCCACTCTGTTATAGGAAGAGATCTCAGTTGTCGAATATTAAATACAGAGATTCAAAGGTCGACTTTGTTGTAGTGGTAGATCGCTGTGGTCGACTCTAATATAAATAGTGATATAAAGAAAGGCTTCAGTGGCAGGTGCTGGTAAGTGATCGACTGTAGTTTGCTTTGCATGCTCCTGCTTGTACAATTGTGTACTGTTCCTTTTTAAATTCCCCAAGTCTTTTTTTACAAAATACTGAAAAGAAAAAAAAAATATATTAAAAAAGTTATAAGGATTTCAAGCCTCTTCGGTCATTTTAGGCCACCTTGTATTACACAAGCTGATATATTTTGGCAATAATATTCTAAATATCCATCAGATCTGGAAAATCTGGAAGATTTTTAATACTGTTCCATCTTCAAGTAAGCCTGTCTTCAAACTCTTCGACAAAGTTCTTCGTTTCATCTTCTATCTTCAATATTACGAGCGTTGAAGAATTCCACGTGACATCCCCCTCAATAACTAGAGGATTATAGGGCATTGCTAAATCTTGTACATCTACTCCTATCCCCACTATCATATATGAAACATCAAAGCCAAAGCTGGGAAGCGAATATAATCAGGAATTTATTTATTTATTTATATGAATTACAATACAATGTAAATTTATGTTCTAATTTTACGGTCCAGGGAATCCGGGTTACAAAGACCATATGGCTAGATTTTGCAGCGACAGACCAGACCCTTTGGTGGGAATCGAACCGACGACCCCCAAACTCATAGGCGAGCACGCTACCAACTCACCTACTGGTTCTCCATTCAATCACGTTCCTTCGTAATTGCGACTTTAAATCTCTTTTCTAAGTGCTGTAGCGGGCATAAAAAGCCACTGTATTCGCATGATAGAACCACACGCAATACTTGTCCTAAGTAGTCTTCTGGTTCGTACTCTCTGGGATACTGCGAATACTGACAAATAAGACTCTTAACATCATGCCTGCTTACCATTTCATGTCAGATTACCACGCCCAACTTCCTCTCATCTGTATCAGATTAGTATTCAGGAGATGTCATACCTACCAGGGAGTGGTTTGGGTGTAGAATTCGGAGGAATATGATGAAGAGTTCTACGCCTATCCGCTCCCTATTAGTTATGCCATCTCCTGAATACTTCGACCTGCGGGTTTGAATGTAGAATCAATCGTTGTCCTGCAGCTTAGTAGCGTAGTGTGGGGCAAAATCAGAAGGTAGCAACCTGTATTGAATCGTGGAGATTCTTCCTGAGGATTACTTAACATCGACGTTATGACACCTCCTCATTATTAATATCCGTTTTTACCATCAAATATATAGAGCAAGAGCTCTGTTGTCGACTCTAGAATAAAGGAAGACTAGGATTGTTCATGTCTCGATTCTAATAAGATGCAAATTAATCGCTGATTCACACAAAATCCACTTCCCCAAGGATCTTTAGGAAATTCTGCATAACTGAGAAACAAGAATCTTAACCTCGTTCCTGTTTTCAACTACACCTGGACATGCCAATTTAGAATTCGGTATCATATTCCTCAGAGTTCTACTACTATGTCATTTCCTGAATACTGCGACCTACGGGTTTAAATGTGAAATCAATCGCCTTCCTGCAGGTTCGTAGTATAGGTGTGGCAGAATCAGGAGGTAGGAACCTATATTGAACCGTTGAGATTCTTCCTCAGGATTAGCTATCATCTAAGACGTCGGGATTATGTTACCTCATCATTATTAGTACCCATTTTCCCATCGAATATAGATAAATAAGTTAATGTCTAATAGTATAGAGCAAGACTTCTGTAATCAACTGTAGTATAGAGGGAAATCTCGTTCCTATTCTCAACTATATCTGGGTATTTTACATCACACACGCTAATCAAGAATTCGACCAGTTCCCTCACTATTAGTTATGCCACCACCTGAATATACGACCTACGGGTTCGAATGTAAAATTAATCGCTTTTCTGCAGGTTCGTAGGATAGGTGTGGCAGAATCAGGAGGTAGGAACCTATATTGAACCGTTGAGATTCTTCATCAGTAGTTTTGTAGTCGACTCTATAATAAAGGAAGACCTCGGTGGTCCACTCTGTTATAGGAAGAGATCTCAGTTGTCGAATATTAAATACAGAGATTCAAAGGTCGACTTTGTTGCAGAGGTAGATCGCAGTGGTCGACTCTAATATAAATAGTGATATAAAGAAAGGCTTCAGTGGCAGGTGCTGGTAGGTAGACCTCAGTGATCCACTCTTTTATAGGAGAATATTACTCGACTCTTGCCTAGATAAAAAAAACTCCGTAATAGACTATTGTATATGGAAGAGATCACTTCGATTGACCATAGTACAAATGAAGACATCAGCAGTCGATTCAAGTATAGAGGTAGGCTTCAGTGGTCGATTCTAGTATACAGGAACTCCCAAATGATCGACAGTAGTATATGTTTGATTCGAGCTAATTAATAGAATGACTGTAATCTAACATATGAAATGGCCACAGTGGTCTACTCTTGCATAAAAGAGTGCCACAGTGGTCGACTATATTATATACGAAGACTTCAGTGGGCGAATCTATTATAGAGGAAGTCTTCAGTGGTCGTCTCCAGTATAGAGAAAGACCTCAGTATTCTACTTAGTATACATGAAGACCTCAGTGGATGACTCTAGTATAGAGGAAGACCTCAGTGGATGACTCTATTATAGAGGAAGACCTCAGTGGACGACTCTAGCATAAAGGAAGACCTCAGAGATCGACTGTAGCATAGAGGAAGACCTCTGAGGTCGACTCTAGTATAGAGGAAGACCTCAGAGGTCGACTCGGGTATAGAGGAAGACCTCAGAGGTCGACTCGGGTATAGAGGAAGACCTCTGAGGTCGACTCTAGTATAGAGGAAGACCTCTGATGTCGACTCTAGTATAGAGGAAGACCTCTGATGTCGACTCTAGTATAGAGGAAGACCTCAGAGGTCGACTCGGGTATAGAGGAAGACCTCTGAGGTCGACTCTAGTATAGAGGAAATCCTCAGAGGTCTACTCTGGTATAGAGGAAGACCTCCTAATCGGAATACTTCAGTGGTCGACTCTCTGGATGATTCTGTCAAATATATTATAGCGCAGACGAGAAGCAAGGTAACCATATTCAACAATTTTTAATGTTTTGTCTAATACATCCCACTGTTCTGGTTCAGCGAAAGGCTTTACAAAGGTTATTGTAGTACTACTGCACAGGGAAGCTATCTATCTCTAGCCCAGCCTTGCCGTAGTGTGTGTCTGTGTTCGTATTTCGAAAGTCTTCTTTGGAAGAGACGACGACGAAGACAACAACAACTCTACAATCAGCATAAAAACGTCAACTGACTGACAATTTGTTGTTGCCGTGTTATGCTGACGAAGCTTGACAATGCGCTACAAAAAAATTTGTTAAGTTGGTCAGAAGTACAACAACAACTACAACGATAAAATACAAATCAGGCAGCCTGATTGGTTTTCAATGTATGGTTGGTTGGTTGTTTGTGGATGGGAGGGTTGTTGCCTGGGATTGATTGTAGAAAAATAACACAGAGATACTGAGCGCGAGAAACGTAGACAGAGAGAGGCAAAATAAGTGACGGAAGACTGACAGTCACAGTTAACGGAAGCATTAAGCTGCGAGACAACAACCTAGCTTACAACAGCAACGACAACAACCCAAAAAAACACACACAGACTGTTGAGAAATCTCCGTTAACACCGGTGTGTCCCCACACTTACACGGCTCGGGCTCTCCCCACGATCCCCCACCCCAACAAGGCGACTAATTCCCGTCTACCTGTTTTATTATTTCTGAAAGAAAAAAACTCACAGGCGAATGAAACTATGCTTAAGGTACTACAACGTACTACTCTGCAGAGGGAATAGATGGAATGAGTGATGGAAGGTAAAGTTACTAAAAATAATGGTCTGCCCGCTCAGCTTATTTTATTCTTTAGTCATTTGCCCGAGGGTACCGTTATAAGTTATTTTTATCCATGGCCTAAACACACAACAGAGCAACGCCACACAAAAGAAGGCTTAAATAGGAAATATGGTGGTTGGCTTGGCTTGAATGATCGCTGTTGTTGTTGTCAGACCTTAGAGCTGTTGTTGCCAAAGTAGTGTTGAAAGTGATCATAGAAAACCTACAAATGTCTCCTCCAAACAACGGACGCTTGAAAAGGCTGTGGAACAAATGGGGAGAGAGAAGTGCAAAGAAAAGTCCGTCCGTTTCTTCCACATGGGGGATAAAGGCTTTCTCATTATCTTCTACTTTTAAAATGTAGGTATTTCTATTTCTTAGACATGAGAAGGAAGAAGCGGCCGCGGAGGAAAAAAGTGAAGAAAAATGTAAATAAGTTTAAGTTTCACAACCATCGCCTCTCAACAGAAATGAGATCATCCATCCATCTGCAGCAGCAGCAGCAGCAGCAGCAGATAAACCAGGAACTCGAATCACATAATCAACAGATGATGATGATTTGTTGGAATCCTAAGAAAATAGTCTTAGAAAAATTAACACATTCACACACACACACACACACGAAGGCATATGCTCACGAAGCATGCTCCACCATATGATTTGCTTTATACACAATCTATGACTAGTGAGAGTCAGTTATCTTCCCCAAAAAAGATCATCTGAAAGAGAGCTTTTCTTTAAATAAGACAAATTGAGATTCTGGGTTTGGGTGAGAGTGTGTGGTGTGTTAGTGAGAGGAGGTTTTTTTTTTTTTA
This sequence comes from Eudasyphora cyanicolor, assembly GCA_963930755.1. NCBI lineage: Eukaryota > Metazoa > Arthropoda > Insecta > Diptera > Muscidae > Eudasyphora > Eudasyphora cyanicolor. The sequence continues at coordinate 47,416,557 of OZ005734.1, read as the reverse complement.
AACTACTCCATGTGAGAGTGAGAGTTTTATTCAAATATATCTTTCTGTTTACTTTTTCACGAACCTGTAAACGAACGAACGATCTTTAGCGGCGATCTAAACATTTGAACAAGTGTAGTTTATGGTGTAAAAAGCTTGAGTTATATTTATTAGTTTACCGACTAGAGTTGCCACGTTCGATGGAGAGTTAATAAGCTGAAATGATGGAAAAGTATTCGAGTATTCCAGGGATTTTCCTTTTAAAGTAAGGGTTTTCTTGAAAGAACTGCTGAGAGCTTCTTCTACAACACAGTACACCATTTTTCAGCTCATTGATTTGTGACTCAATTCTGAGAACTGGCCATGAAAAAAGCCCCAAAAATAAGAACTTCTGCATCATTCGTTTAGTCAAGTTGGCTCAATCAATTATTTAATGGTCATAAGATTTTTTTGCACAAGGTGGATTTTTAGCTTTTTTTCTATATTTTTTTCTCGGAATATCTCTTTTGTGTCTGAAGCAAAGTTGTATTTATTGAATAGGAGAAAAAAATGCGGAACAAACCAACCCGAAAAAAGGGCATCCAGTTCATTAAAAATCGCAATCATATAATCGAATACAGCAGAAAACTTCTTCTATAAAATATGCGACCACCAATGTCTTCATCTGGGTATACTACGAGTAGAGTCGATCATTGTGTTCATTCACTGCACTAAAGTCGATCAATGAGGTCTTTCACTATACTAGAGTCAGCCACTGAGGTTTTTTCTATACTAGAGTCAACCTCGGAGGTCTTCCTCCATACTTTAGTCGACCTACGAGGTCTTCCACTATACTAGAGTCGACCTCCAAGGTCCCCCTCTCTACTAGAGTCGCCCTGCGAGATCTCCACCATTCTAGATTCGACATCCGAGGTCGGAGACCGAGATCTTCCTCTATACTAGAGTCGATCTCCGAGGTCTTCTTCTATACTAGAGTCGACCTCTGAGGTCTTCCTTTATACTCGAGTCGACCTCCGAGGTTTTCCTCTATACTTGAGTCGACCTACGAGGTTTTCCTCTATACTAGAGTCGACCTCCGAGGTCTTCCTCTATACTAGACCTCGGACTCTATACTAGAGTCGTCTTCCTCCAAACTATAGTCGGCCTCCGATGTCTTCTTCTATACTAGACCTCGGACTCTATACTAGAGTTGTCTTCCTCCAAACTATAGTCGGCCTCCGAGGAACTCTCTACTAGTCTCGACCTTTGATGTCTTCCTCCACACTGTACAAGAGTCATCCACTGAGTTCTTCATCTGCACTAGAGTCGACTACCGAGAACGTCATCTGTTCTAGATTCGGCAATTGAGGTTTTCGCCTTTGCTAGTGTGGACGAATGCCGTTTTTATTATTCCTCTTTCTATATTCTACCACTGAGAACTTCCGCAATACTATAGTCCTTTATTATATTCGACCATATAGGTCTTCATCTATGTATACTCCAGTCGATTACTGAGGTATTCTTATATCTGCTAGAGTCGTCCCTGAGTTTTTTCTCTATACTAGAGATCTTCGTCTGTACTATAGCCGACCACTGACGTCTTTATCTATACTAGTGCCGAACACAGATATCTTGCTTTATACTATAGTCGATGATGTCTTCCTCTATGCTAGGATCGACCATTGATGTCTTCCTCTATGCTAGGGTCGACCACTGAGGTCTTTCTCTATACTAGAGTCAAGCATTTGCGTTGAACCCTTACAATAATCTATTATTGAAAAAGTTTTTGCTGCACTACTCGTAGAACCTACCACTGAGATCTTTCTCTATGCTAAAGTTTATCACTGAGGTCTTCCTCTACATTACAGTGGATAATTTATATCTCGCTCTATCATTGAGTCGCCCACTGAGGTCTTCCTCTTTTCTAATTACTTCTGTGGCCTTATTACAAATTCTCCAAGGATTTACATATATTGTTGCGTCACTGACCATACACAAACTCTGGCTTAGGCAAGAAGCAGTCCAATAAGACATGTACAGATATGGACTCCAGTAGCGTAGCTAGAAAAATCTGGCCACGATGCGCCCAAAGAAGTTCAGAATATCTCTTTGCACTGAAGAGGGAAAACCTGTCTACGTTTGTTTCAGTTCTGAAGGAACACTGCCTAATATGCGAACACGCCAGAAGGTGGGGAATTGAGTTTAAAGACTTCTGCAGAAGCTGTGGAGATGAGAAACAACTGGGCCCTTGTAGCACTAGGGACCTCAATTTTATCTATGTATGCTAGTAACTTCGGCTGCCACTCTAACCTAAATCCAAAGAAGATCAAATAAGGTCCATTGTGGTACGCAGTATTAAGACCCTTCCCGGAGTGCGACATATAAAACGTTGTTTTTCTGGTTATAGCCTAGTCACAGCGCGTTGCTCATCCCCACAGGTTCTCCAGAAGACTTTTGATTCATTCATTGTTCGGTTATGACAACAGTCCAGGTCCATTTCCTCAGTTTTGGAAAAAAATATTTTAGAAAAAAATACTATTAAACAGGACTTATATGATCCACTGTGTTAGATGAGCTTTAGGTCAGGGTGGCAACCGAATTTGATTACAAGCTCACATAGACCAGTTTAGGTCCCTAGTGTTTTAGGTTTAGGTCAGGGTGAGCTTTGACCATATAAAAAATCAGATCGGCTCCAAAAGATTATGATAAAACGAAAAAATGTTTAAAAATAGTTCTCTATGAGAAAATATTACCTTTTATGAACAACATATATACAATAATATTTCATCGTCTATAATTTTACTTTCTTTTTTCTCGTCGAGAGTAATAAACAGAAGTATGACTTCTTAGAACACTTACAATAAATCAATAGACGATTGGGTGCAAAATTAATTTCAAGATTTCATTTTATTTTCGGGTTAAAGAACGAATATAACATTTGAAGATCTTTGAATAAGGTATGTTCACAAAATTTATACAAGGAGATTTTTTAAAACAATAAATTATATTTATCATCGAAATCTAAATAATTACCTACCCATCGTATAACGGGTTTATTTCGATACTTCTAAACGTTCTTAATACCCTAGACTCTGTGCAACTTCAAGCTTAGCATTAGAACACAGCAAAGCCTCAGAATAGAAATAGAGGAATAAGGAAGACTATGAACACGCCGTTAGTGGTGCTGCCAGCAGAGCGGGGACAACATCATTCATTAACACCAGCGATTGCTGCAGCGCAGCTGAGATAGCAGCAGCAGCTGTATGACACTTGTTGCCCCCTTTTCCAAATACCAAAATATTCACACACTCATACATCGTCGGCATTGGAGACTAGAGATTATAAATTAAGTTTAACTCTCTATATCTCCACTCAGTAGTGGAGATTGAGAGCGTAGCGTTTGGATGAGTGATCACATTGTTGAGGAAAGAACTATATTTGATTGTTGTTAGCTTTTATAAACTACTAAACTCACGCTACGCTGCTCTCCACAGCGTTTCTATGGGATTTGGAGCCCTAAGTAGTTCAGAGTACAGAGAGGGGAGACTTACTGTGAGAAATTTAATATTTACGACGAGCAATTTGTAGTGTTCGAGAGACACATACACACGGACGGACGGACGACATAGATGCAAACGATTATATGGGGATGGTGGTTGGATGGATGGATGAAGGCTTTTGTGATTGTGGTGGAGCATGCCGAGGATCGTGGTTGAGACCAACAACAACGACGACGACGGACACATATAACAATGCAATGATGTTGTAACTGTTGTTACTCACATGATATTGTTGCGTTGCCTTTTATGCTGTATCCATCCATTTTGCTCTATTCATACAAACGTGTATGTGTGTAGGCAGAAATGCACAGTGGTTTCCAAAAACATACATAAACCCTATCAACCATGATATTTTCTGATAGAAACGTTGTGAATAATTATACGAAAAGGTCATCGTCGATGACTTTTCTATACGAAAAGGTCATCGTCGATGACTTTTCTATACGAAAAGGTCATCGTTGATAACTTTTCTATACGAAAAGGTCATCGTCGATGACTTTTCTATACGAAAAGGTCATCGTCGATGACTTTTCTATACGAAAAGGTCATCGTCGATGACTTTTCTATACGAAAAGGTCATCGTCGATGACTTTTCTATACGAAAAGGTCATCGTCGATGACTTTTCTATACGAAAAGGTCATCGTCGATGACTTTTCTATACGAAAAGGTCATCGTCGATGACTTTTCTATACGAAAAGGTCATCGTCGATGACTTTTCTATACGAAAAGGTCATCGTCGATGACTTTTCTATACGAAAAGGTCATCGTCGATGACTTTTCTATACGAAAAGGTCATTGTCGATGACTTTTCTATACGAAAAGGTCATCGTCGATGACTTTTCTATACGAAAAGGTCATCGTCGATGACTTTTCTATACGAAAAGGTCATCGTTGATGACTTTTCTTATAGGAAAGTTCATCGTTTATACTTTTCTTATAGAAAAGTTCGTCGTTTATGACTTTTCTTACAGAAAAATTTATCGTTGATGACTTTTCTTATGGAAAGATTCATCGATGATGACTTTTCTTATAGAAAAGTTCATCGTTGATGACCTTTCTTATAGAAAAGTTTATCGTTGATAACTTTTCTTATAGAAACGTTCATCGTTGAAGACTTTTCTTATAGAAAAGTTCATCGTTGAAGACTTTTCTTATAGAAAAGTTCATCGTTGATGACTTTTCTTATAGAAAAGTTCATCGTTGATGACTTTTCTTATAGAAAAGTTCATCGTTGATGTATTTTTTTATGGAAAATTTCACCGTTGATGACTTTTCTTATAGAAAATTTCTTTAAGAAAACTTCATATCTTCAGCATTTTCGTTGATCTTCCATTCGCATTGAACCACTGTGTACCTATATTGTGGCCAATTCATTGCTGTTTGCTTTTTCCGTTTTATAGGGGTTTCTTCTGTTAGCTTTGTAATTTTTGCCTTTGTTATGTTTGCTGTTGTTGTCTAGGAATTAATTTCAATCAAGGAAAACCCCATTTGGAAGTTTGTACTCTCATATTCACGAAACGAAACCGATTGAATTCAAAACGCAGTAAAGTTTTGCCATCGCTGCTTTGACGTCTCTGTCACGTCCACTGCTACTTCTGCTAACACTGCTACTTCTGCAAACCGATTGAATTCAAAACGCAGTAAAGTTTTGCCGTCGCTGCTTTGACGTCTCTGTCACGTCCACTGCTACTTCTGCTAACAGCTTTTGAAAAGGGTATCCATCCATCCGACGACGATCCATTCGTTTCTGTTAATGATCTACGATGAAGAGAGTAAGAGATACTGCCAGACTCACAGATAGACCCACACACAGTTTTCTTCTTACCCACGAGTACTTCGGTAAGGTATCTATCTGTAGCCAAGTGAGACTTTAAGGCCACGTTAACACAGCATTAAAGATGTCCGTCCTCGGGAACGACGCTCTAAGTTGTCTTCGCCGTCGTCGTCTTCTTCTTTGGTTTCTAGAAACCTTTAGATCAAACACTGGTTTGCGGTGTTAGATAACTTTTGGGCTAAAACAAAGCTAACAAAGCTGTCTACGCGCATCTGAGTATCTATGCCTCGGATCTTAGCCTTGTTACTTAGGTAGTGACGGCGCAGCAGCAGCGACGACTGTTATTGTAAAAATTCCACCAAGATCTAATACCAGTCAGAATACGAACGAATACACTTCGTCAGATCATAGTTCTTGACTAGTTTTTTCTCTTCTATTTCTTCCAACTCTTTGTGTATCATGCTCTGTTCTGTGGGCTTTACGTGAGTGTGTGTGTGTAAAAAGGAGAGTTTTTATTCCCTTCACTTGTTGCTTGCTCCATCCGATAGACGGATAGAGAGTTTGTAGGCCAGTCTCCTCCATATGTTGTGGATTCTGAAATATACAGTGTTTGTTTCTTGTTTTCTTAAAGTTTTCAAGTGATTTTTTTTCTTTTTCGGTTTGGAGGGAAACCAAACCGAAATTGAGGTCAAACTTAATTTGTTGTCTTTTGGACGAAAATAGACAAAAACGTCGGCAGACGGCAAAAATCCCATAAAAAGGCATTCTCTCTCAAATGTTGGAGCTATGTTGGAAATTCGTTAAACAAAACATGTTTTTGAAATGTGAATTCTGAAATTGCGTTCTAGAAAAAAGGAAACTACATAATAACAAAATAGTTATTCGATGGTGTAATCATAAGACGATGAAGTTTTCTATACAAAAAAGTCATCAACGATGAACTTTTCTATATGAAAACTCATCAACGCTGAAGTTTTATTCAAGGCTGAACTTTTCCATAAGAAAAGAAATCACCACTGAACTGTTCTATAAGAAAAGTAATTCACAATGAACTTTTCTATAAGAAAAGTCATCAACGCTGAAATTTTCTCTAAGAAAAGTCATCAATGCTGAACATTTCTCTTAAAAAAGTCATCAACGACGAACTTTTCAATACGAAAAGTCAGCAACGCTGAACTTTTCTATACGAAAAGTCATCAACGCTGAACTTTTCTCTAAGAAAAGTCATCAACGCTGAACTTTTCTCTAAGAAAAGTCATCAACGCTGAACATTTCTCTAAGAAAAGTCATCAACGCTGAACATTTCTCTACGAAAAGACATCAACGCTGAACTTTTCTATACGAAAAGTCATTAACGATGAACTTTTCTATACGAAAAGTCATCAACGATGAACTTTTCTATACGAAAAGTCATCAACGATGAACTTTTCTATACGAAAAGTCATCAACGATGAACTTTTCTATACGAAAAGTCATCAACGATGAACTTTTCTAAACGAAAAGTCATCAACGATGAACTTTTCTATACGAAAAGTCATCAACGATGAACTTTTCTATACGAAAAGTCATCAACGATGAACTTTTCTATACGAAAAGTCATCAACGATGAACTTTTCTATACGAAAAGTCATCAACGATGAACTTTTCTATACGAAAAGTCATCAACGATGAACTTTTCTATACGAAAAGTCATCAACGATGAACTTTTCTATACGAAAAGTCATCAACGATGAACTTTTCTATACGAAAAGTCATCAACGATGAACTTTTCTATACGAAAAGTCATCAACGATGAACTTTTCTATACGAAAAGTCATCAACGATGAACTTTTCTATACGAAAAGTCATCAACGATGAACTTTTCTATACGAAAAGTCATCAACGATGAACGTTTCTATACGAAAAGTCATCAACGATGAACGTTTCTATACGAAAAGTCATCAACGATGAACGTTTCTATACGAAAAGTCATCAACGATTAACTTTTCTATACGAAAAGTCATCAACGATGAACGTTTCTATACGAAAAGTCATCAACGATGAACGTTTCTATACGAAAAGTCATCAACGATTAACTTTTCTATAAGAAAAGTCATCAACGTTAATGACTTTTATCATGATGATCCTTTTCCTTAAAAAAACCTCCTATAGCATATTTATATAAGATAATCTTCCTGACATTCCGCAGTTGTTACGATTACCTGCGATCATCTCCAAGATGCCCTAAGTCTGAGCAGCATTCCTGCTCAAGTCCCAAAGCATTGCCACCTGTTGCATCCAGCCACTGGAGCACGACACCAACAGCTGTTCAGATGTTGAGAACTTTCACAGAGACATCTGAATACGAGTCTTGTTGGCTAAGTTAGAAATCAATACCTTCTTCTGCTTCTAACCATCATTGACTTGACTTGAATTGAATAGAATTCATTCATTTCGTTGCTGTCAGGCTAAAAATAGACTTTGACTAAAAGGCCAAGCCAACAGATAGAAGTCATCGTGTCTTTGGGTAGAGCTCCCCGAAAACACACATTTCTAAGTTCCTTTTTTATTTCTGCTGTTGTTTCTGTCGTTTATGGTTTAGTCACCTTAAAAACCTGTTTCGATTTTAAGTTAAACACTCAGGCTTAGGTGGACGGACGGACGGACGAATGGACGGACAGACGCGTTGTTAGACAATAAGAAACCTAACGCAGCTCGGAAAGTCTTTGCTGGAGCATCGTGTAGGGGTTTTGATTTTTTGGGGAAGGTGGGTGGAATACCGTCGCGGCAAGAGGAACTGACTGCAAAGAAACGTTAAATAACATTGTCATTAGAATCCCACACATTTCGAAATCACCTTCAAACCACAGATGAGAAACAACAACAACAGCGCCATTAGAAGCAGCAGCCAGCACCAGTACCAGCAGTAGCAACAACAACAACGACTAAGTATTAAAATGATACTTTACGAGAAACTTTACTTTGGGAAGCAAACGAACGGAACGAGAAGCACGCCATTCATCAGCGATGGAAATGAAAATAACTATGCAGAAGCCATGTAGCAATAGTAATAGAATTCCCCTGGAAAACTGTATGACACTGCAAAAAACCTCCTTTAATAGGATTACCCAACAGTTATTCTCGAAGTCAAGCCATTGATCGATGCCTTCCTAAGCCTCTGTGAACCATAGTATGGCGTCAGAAAAATCCAAAAGATATTTACATGCAACTTCTGCAAACAAATGATGCAGAAGTGTATCGAACTTTAATATAGCTGATGGTATGATATACATCAATATCGTGGACCGATCAAACCTACTATAACGATCTGCTGATGACTGGTCTTTCCAGTTCACTGCAGTAAAAGTGCTTCCTGGTGATGGAATTCGTAATGTCTTCCCCGAATGTGAGGTGATAATAGGTCTTCTTTGACAGCCAATAGACTATCCTACCTGTATTGCACAAATAATCCCAGAGAGGATCGAAGAAAATAACATTCTGTCGACATCAGGTCAGTCAATCAAAAATCTTCTGATCTTATAAGGAGCTACAGACTTTTCATTCCAAAATGAAATGTATTAAGATCGTGAGGACTGCATATTTGAGAAGCTACCACCATTATCTGCTATTGACCATCATATCCAGATCACTTCCCTAAAGTGCATTCCTAGAGACGGAATTCGTGGTGTTTCCCTGACGAAGAAGTATTGATACTCGTAGCATTCTGTAGACATCATGTCAACCAATCAAACATCTGCAAACCTTTTGGCAGCTACTGATTTCTCGTTCCCGAAGGAAAGGCATTAAGTCCTACAGGCCCGACATGAGGATCTATGTGCCGGTGACAGTCATTTCGAGAACACTTAACTAAAATTCCTTCCAAGAATTCTAGTGATATTCCATGGAGAAGAAGTGAAGATACCCCTTCTGACAGACCCAAAATAGTTACACTCCTATCTGTAGTAATAGCGTTCAGAAAGCATTAAAGCCAAAGGTCGCAAGGATAATATTTCTGCCCACATTATCCATTTCTGCATCTGAACCTTAGTTCATCTGTAAAATCCAAATGACATCCATATCTGCTACATTCTTCAACATCCAAAGGATTCTTCAACTTCCAAAGGTTAGAAGGTCATAACATTCATCGGTATTATGGTAAGGGATTAAATATCTTTAGACCTGCATTTTTATTCCCGAAGGTGTACTGACGTAGACATGTGAACAGGTAAAGATGACCATCCTTTATAACATTATGTAGGAGGATTGTAAGGAGCTACAGAATTCTCATTCCCGAAGCAAAGGTATTAAGGCGTTCTGACCGGACATATGGAATTCTGAAATCTGAAATCTGCATATTCGACAAGCTTAACACAATTCACTACTAGTGATCGTCATTTCCAGGTTACTTCCCTAAAGTGCCTTCCAAATGACGAAATTCGCAGGGTTTCCCTGGAGAAGAAGTAGTAATAACATTCTGTAGACATTATGTCAACCGATCAAACATCTGCAATCTTTGTATGGAGCTACTGATTTTTCATGTCGAAATTCGCAATGTCTTCCCAGGATAAGAAATATAAGGCATTCTGATAGACACAATAGGCATACCCATCTGTATTGTACAAAGAAGTAATTATAAGCTTCAAAAAGTAGATTTATAGATATTCGGCAGATATTAAGGCGACCGAACAAACCTCTCCTGACATTGTAAGGAGCTACTGACTTCTTATTCCCGAAGGAAAGGTCATAGTGACCCAACATATGATCTTTTCCAAATATGTATATTCGAGATATTAGTGCTTATCAGAAGTCTCTACCGGTGGCCATCATTCCCACTTCGTAGTAAACGGACGTGTTATTGCAGATCGGATAGTTTTTCAACCTATTACGCAGTACCTATTCACCTAACTACTACGCAACCACAAGGTGTGTTGTTCTTAAAGCGGGGGTTGAATATGTTGCATCGGTCTCAGGGCAGACATTTTGGAAGGCCAACATCGACGTACCTATTACGGGTAAATACTGGCATAAGATATTACAGGATGAAGTCAGATCTCCCAAAGAGCAATTAAGAAGAAAAAAAGCTCACCGACACCCAGCATTTCGGAGAAACCTATTCAATCTACCAAAAAGAGTATCTAGTCAGAATCCGTTAATGGTGGGAGGTAAAGTTGATCCTGTTGTGGAGAAGGTGAGCAAGTCTACCAAACCATCCATAAAGAGGGGGCCTCAAACAAGAAGACCCATCCTAAAGGAAAAAAGCAAGCTGGCTATAAAAAAGGGTAAGGAATTCTCAAATAGCCCAAAAAAAAACATATCCAGGACGAACTTTACTATGCCATATTTGATAGCAGTAGTGCGTCTGGCAGAATTCCCGAAAAGCAAAAGAGTAACTTTGAAGATTTATTCTACACAATGATATTGGAAAGGTATTCAGTACTACACTCGTATACCACAGGTGTATGCACTTCCATTTTGCAGTAAGAGACCCATGGATATTTATAAGAGACCCATGGCTATTTATATGTAGCTCGTTATTTGCGTAATCAGTGCAATAGTTATCAGGCTGATATGCTGGCTATAAGGAAGTTAGCAGAATGGCTGAGACATAATGTTCCGACAAAGACTGGAATACTGCCATTCAATACCTAGATTGAGTATTCATGCTGCATTAAATTTTATTTAATTTCCTGTGTTGAATTTTATTGAGATCTGTCATGTACTTTGCTCGATATAGCGTTTTTTTCTAAGGGGCTTTTCCCAAAAAATCAGTTTCTTTCCGTTCCTAATGTCTTAACCATGAAAAAGGACCGACCTTCCTTAGTCCTTGTATGGGGAAAATCTTTAATCCTTGATCAATTTCAATACCAACCGTTGCAAGACCATAACACATGATTCTGCAAAATTTCAACCACTTAGTTTCAAAATTGTGTCCTGTAGACTGCTTTCCACAGACAGACAGACATGGCTAGATGGTCTTATAATTTCCGCGGGCTAGGAATTCATATAAGACCCATGGTTTCTTGGAGTTTCCGTAGATTTTCCGTAGATTTCGTATTTGCCTACAGCTTTGTTAATTTTTTCCTCCTATACAAATCGACAACCCACAAATAAACATTCTCTCCATCTTCCGTCAACTGGAAATGTTGATGGTTTACGAAGGCAGGCATTTTATCCATTCCAAGGTGCCAATTCAAAATCTCTAGTCTTCTAGTATGTATATCTAACAGATATTCCCATTTTTTGGAAATTTTGCCTAAGTAAAACTCTGTCATTTCCTGGAGTTTTGCGAACTCAAGTCTAAGCACTCTGATATCAATTAGTTCATCAGAATTGATTTCATATTCTAAGAAAATCGACAAAATGTAACTAATCCCTTGCATACCTATTAACCTACCATATGTAGATGAGAGTTTTCATGAGGCTTTATTCAACAATGTTCTATGAAATGTATTCCCTTATGTTCAGGTCCACATATACATTTCTATTTGTCTTCCTCAAACGGAAGATTTGGAATATTTTCAAAGAAAGAAGTTTAATATTCTACCATCCATGTAAATCCATGCGAGCCATTGTCAGAATTCCTGATATCTCTGTCAAGTGAACATTCTATGGATCCTTATGAGGGATCTATCAGATATTTCCATCGCCCTTCCGCAAGTCTTCGAAGCCAACGAGTTTAACTCAGTTTTGATATTTGTAAATCCATAGCAGAACAGTTATGTGAATTTCCAATCTTGGTAATTCCTCGAACAATTAGCGGTTTCAACGTGATTTATAAGACATCTCCGAGTCAGAAATTAAGATACATGTTTGTTTATCACAGATCTAACCTTCGAAATCTCGGCAACTCAATGACTTGCTATAAAGAATTACCTACCAGACCTTTGTGATAGCAAGAAGTTTCTGCTCTTCTGGGTCCGTGAGATCCAAATCTTACTGATGTCTAAGGATGGCATTACCACATAAACCATTCTCCTGATTAGCAATTATCGAATAAAACAAAACATAGCAATTCATCTCAGGTTTTCATCAGCAATATTGTCTCGTTAGAAGAAGTTCCGACCTTAAGGCATTTTAAATGGTCCAATATTCTCAATATTGGAAACCGAGCGATAATCTTAAGTATTTAGTTGATCTTTATTTCTTTGTGTGAACGAATGGTATGACCTATCGTATCAGTATTGTATTTGTATGCCTTGTTACCTCGATGAATGGCAGTTGTTAGAACTGACGACGGCTCTGGTTCGGCAATGAACCAGTAGGTTTCTATCTTTTAGGCTAAAACTACCATATATTTTGCTATAAATGTATCTGATATCATCAATACTCCGAACAAAACGTTAAATCTTTTCAACAAACTAACCCTAGGGAAAATGAGGAGCCAAATTACTTGAGCCTATTGTTCCCAGTACTAACTCAATTGGGACCACTCCCTGAACTGATCACGTATGGATTGATTAGTATAAATTAACTAAGGTTAAATACACCAACAAATTTTGCTAGATGTGGTATGTCAGCATACGGCTGAATCTGAGAAATATTCTCCTTGTTCGTCGACCACGTAGATTATCTACTCCTTTGTTGACGACCTGTTAGGTTGTCAACTCCATAGTTGATGATCAGTTGCGTTATCTATTACTTAGTAAAATAATATTTGTTTTATCTGCTCCTTATTTGATGAACAGTTGGGTTATCTTATCCTTAGTTGATGATCAGTTGCGTTATCTATTTATTAGTAAAATAACAATAAGTTTATCTACTCCATATATGATGACCAGTTGGGTTATCTACTCCTTAGTTGACGACCAATTCGGTTATCTAATACTTTAAAAAAATACCATTTGGTTTATCTACTCCCTAGTTGATGACCAGTTGGGTAATTTACTCCTCAGTTGACAACCCTTTGGGTTATCAACTCCATAGTTGATGATCAGTTGCGTTATCTATTATTTAGTAAAATAAAATTTGGTTTATCTACTCTTTATTTGATGACCAGTTTGGTTATCTTCTCCTTAGGTTAGGTTAGGTAGGCTAAGGACGCGCAGCACACAAGCATTAATGGTGTGCACCACTTCACTCGGAGACCATTTGGTCCATTGTATATGTCCTGAGAAGATAAAGATAAATTAATGAAGATGAAGAGGGCGAAAAAAATTAATGAGGTGATGAGTATAGAGAAGAGAGAGGAGGAAGGGCTTTTCAGGGGAGAGGAAGTACCAAAATGCAGATGTATGGTTTGTTGTCAAACCATCCCTATCAAGCATCCTATGAAGCCCACAATTCTATCAATATCGTCGGATGACAGGTATTCCTGATTTTGTATCGTGTAATCACCTGTAGCGATGCCTTCGTCTTGATAGAGAAGGACGTTGATAGAGAAGATGTTCGATTGTCTCCAGTTCCTCTTCATCCTCACAGAGTCGACAGTAGTCGGCAGAATCACGCTACCACCTTGATGCTAGTGATTTAACATTACAGTGACCGCTCAGCGTGCCTATCAAGCGAATGTCCCTCTTTGTGAGGTTAAGAAGATCTTCTCCTTAGTTGATTATCAGTTGCGTTATCTATTAATTAGTTAAATATCAATAAGTTTATTTACTCCATATATGATGACCAGTTGGGTTATCTACTCCTATCTTGAGGACCAGTTGGGTCAACAACTCCTTAGTTGAGATCAGTTGGGTTATGCACTCCTTTGTATAGGTCCAGTTGGGTTATTTTCTACTTAATAAAATACGTACCTGTTGGTTAATCGACTCCTTAGTTAACGAGTTGGGTTATCTACTCCTTAGTTGATGACCACTTGCATTAGAATTGGTTTACAGGGTTGCCCATATTCGACGGACCCATCTGGCAACGCCATAACTTTTGACAGAGATGTCAGATCGCTTAATGACATACCGCGTTTGAAGCGTCAGTCCAAGCTGATTTTTACCATGGAACAATACACGCCACGCGAGCGCTCTGAAATAGTTGAAATTTACATTCAACAGAAGAAGTAAATTGTGAAAACTCAACGTGCTTTTAAAATATTAAAAAATGTGAGAAGTGCGCCTTCTAAGAACACCATTAAGCGTTTATACGAAAAATTTTCGACTGGTGAGGCTCTTTCTAATCCGAAGAGGCCAAATAAAAGTCGACCAAGGCGATCGGCCGAGAATATCGCTGCCGTACGAGCCAGTGTTGAGAGGTCCCCAAGAACATCCCAAAAACGCCGTTCTCAGCAGTTGGGCATGGCTCGGTCCACTTTACAACGGATTATTCGCGTTGATTTGCATTTGTTCCCGTACAAAATTCAATTGACGCAAAGATTGTTGCCTGCGGACAAGCCTCGTCGATTGGAATGGGTCCAACGAGTCATCGAAATGGCCGATGATGACGAGCAATTTTGGAACAAAATTATCATGTCCGATGAAGCCCATTTCACATTGAATGGGACCGTAAATAAGCAAAATTGCCGTATTTACGCCACTGAAAATCCTCAGGAGATTCAAGAATTGCCTCTTCATGACGAAAAAGTCACAGTTTGGTGCGGCGTTAGTGCGAAAACGGTCATTGGGCCGTTTTTCTTCCAAAACGAAAATGGCCATGCTGTTACCATCAACCAGGAGCGTTATCGCGACATGATGACCAATTTTGTGATGCCAATTATTCGTCGAAAGCGTATGAGGCAGTTCTGGTTTCAACAAGACGGCGCTCCACCGCACACAAGTCGCATAACAATCGATTTTCTGAAGAATTTGTTTCCGGGCCGTTTGATGTCGAAAAGTGGTGATTTGGACTGGCCACCGCGTTCGCCCGATTTGACGCCGCCTGACTTCTTCTTGTGGGGATATTTGAAGTCAAAGGTGTACGTTAACAAGCCAAGGACCGTAGAAGAGCTCAAGGACAACATTCGTGAAGAAATAGCCGCTATTCCGGCCGAAATGTTGGCGAAAACGATGGAAAATGCTGCAAAAAGGGCACAATACGCCATCAACGCCAGAGGCGGCCATTTGAGAGATATCATATTCAAAAATTGATGTAAACAAATCTACTTGGAACAAATTAAATGATTAAGATTGCCAACCGCCAAATTTTTATTTTTTTCTTTGATTTTTTTTAAAAAAACATGGGTCCGTCGAATATGGGCAACCCTGTATCTTTTACTTAGTTGATGGCCAGTTGCGATACGGTAGGTATTCTGGAGTGAGTTCCTGCCGTTAGGCTTAACCCCAACGTGCTCTAAACACCTGGGTGAATACATGCGTCGACGCACAATGTGCATGAGTACCAAACAATTCCGTGTTTCTGGACACTTTTGCCTCCTCCTTGGTTAGGAGCGGAGCCAATCTAAAACTTGCCATTCTAAGGGTCATGGCACCCGGTTGGTTTGCAACTCCACATCCGAGAATGTTCTCTCCCAGCGATTTTGCTTTCAACCACACCAATAGTCAGGCCGGAAACTGCGTCCCGAGGGCTTTACTGACTCCCGTGGTACCTGATTAAGTGCTCTGGTCAAACTGCGTAGCCGAATATACTACCAGTTAGACTCCAGAAAATCTCGGACTGGTGACCAATCTTGGAACACTGGGAATAGATGGGACTATAGGATCCCATCAAATTTTTAGGAATAATTCTAGATAGGAAAATGTTATTTAGACTTAACGTATTGGAACGTGTAAGGAAGGCCAACGTCGCCTTACTCTCTCCTAGAGTCGCGGTGGGGACTCTCTCCTAAAATCGTCCACTGGATATATATAGCAGTAGTTCGTCCAATACTGTTATACGGTATTGTGGTATGGTGGACGGCAACTGACAAACTAACCATCACAAACCTTCTATCACGGGTTCAGAGAACTGCCTGCCTGTGCATAAGCGGAGCGTTAAGGACTACAGCGACTGAGTCTCTATAAGCCCTTCTCCATATACTGCCGATTAATGTTGTGGCGAGAGAAGTTGCAACCAAAGCTGCACTAAGATTAAACTGCCTATCAATGTGGAGGTACAAGAACTACGGTCACATGATGATATCAAAGTGTAGTGCTATGGTAACAGACCGAGTGGACTATATATCAACGGTGCGCACCTTTGAGAAGAATTACATCACTATGATACCAGCCAGGGATGAATGGGATGGCAGAATACCCGGAAATAGAAACCATCTCCACTTCTATACGGATGATTCGAAGCTTGATGAAAAGGTTGGCTTCGGAGTACGCTGTGAAGAACTTAATTTGGATATAGCTCACAGACTACCAGATACCTGCAGTGTCTATCAAGCCGAAATAATGGCAATATAGGAAGTGGCCAAGTGGCTGAGTCGGAACATAGTAACCAACACTGGCGTTATCATTTACTCGGACAGCCAGGCTGCCATCAATTCTCTGGAGGCCACATCCCTAAATTCACAAATAGCCCTCGATTGCCGCAGATCTCTTAACGAGATGGCTGAGCAGTTTAATATACACCTCATATGGGTGCCTGGGCATAGGGATATCCCGGGGAACTGCAAAGCTGATTAACTTGCTAGGAAAGGGACGACTTTACAAATTCTCGAAGAATTTGCATATATTGGTGCGCCACTATCCACGTGCAAGCTTTGGATAAGGCAAGAGGCAATCAGGCAGTCCAGCGACAGATGGACACGAATCGGCACCTGTAGGGTAGCTAGACAAATCTGGCCAAGGTATGACCAGAGAAGGTCAAAATATCTCCTCGCACTGGAAAGGAAAAGATTATCTACGTTAGTATCAGTTCTGACGGGACACTGCCTGATCGGCGAACACGCCAGAAGATTGGGTATTAACTCCAATGACTTCTGCAGAAGCTGTGGAGATGAGGAAGAAGTGGAGAGCATTGAGCACCTGCTATGCGACTGTCCCGCTTTGAGTAAACGACGACTGGACCTACTGGGATCGGCCTTTCTAGGAAGCCTAACAGATCTTTCCAGTACCAATATTCGTGCTATCGATACATTTGTATATCAAACAGGTTGGTTTCGATGAAGGGCATTTTAGCCCGTGGTAAACCTAAACTAAAGTGCTCTGGACATACTGCGCAGCCGAAGATACTACCAGTTAGACTCCAGTAAATATAGGACTGGTGACCAATCTGGGATCACTGGGAATAGATGGGAACTATAGGATTCGTAGATCCCCCCCAGTTGCGATACAATTGGTTTATCTATTCCCTATTTGATGACCAGTTCGTTTATCTACTCCTTAGTAGAGTATCAGTTGTGTCCAGTTTTCGAAGTTCGCAAATTCAATAGTAAACATTTGATTGCTTTCAAATGTGACTTATTTTGTGACAAACATTGAAAGGCCTGAACTGTAACTATTCTTTCAATCGGTACATGCATATGTCACAAGGTGGCAACTAACCGCCTCCACTTATAGGCCATGTTAAAGTTACCGGTTGTTTTCATATAAAAGGAATAGTCTGTGAGCCGGTCTCTATCCTTAATGAACCTATCACGGGTCTGGTTTTGTACTGGTCCAATTTCCCATAGGGATATTCGTATGGGATCTCATAAGTTTCCGACGTATGTAGAAACATGGAGAGCTCACACTATTTGTAGGAACATAAGAGTGGGAAATGTCCGTGCTATTGGTATATCATACATCTCCGACATGATCGAAGGCCCAATTCTATACTCAGAAATATAAGAATTCCCATAGATATCCAACGTAATAAATTGTCTAAAGGACCAATTCTATGTGTAGGACGATAATAGTGCAAACGAGTCGTTGTGCTAAAAGAAATTGCAAATAATGTCCTGTTCATTATCCCCACAGCTTTCCGACATAATCGATTTTCAAAAGGACCAATTCTATGTGTAGAACGATAAAAGTACGAAAGATCCACTGTTCTAAAAATGGACGGCCAATGAATTAGACGACATTAGACGACATTTTCTAGCTTTTATCATTCAGTAGGATCATCATTCCCCAGATAATTTTTTCCAGTGCATAAATCAACCAACCTTCTTAGCATCAACCTTAGCAAACATATGATGTTGTGGTAATGGCGGCTTTGGTACTCTACAATTTTTGGATACCACAGGCAAAACGACGCCGTTTAGTACCGCCATTGCCAAACCAGCATTGCCACCACTGCCGCCATTGATTGTCAGTGCTTGGAAATTGGAAGCTTTGTGAAACGACTAACAAACCAAACCATGAAACCCCCACGCACTCAGCCGCAGCAGCAGCACCAATTTGTTGCTCAACATCCCAGCCACAACCCGCCGCCAGACAACTGAGAAAACTTAAAAGGCAGTGGCAGTGGATCTACAACGACGACAAAGACAATCCACCAAAAACAACCGACCAACCATCCAACCATCCAACCAACAGCAATTCAATCCAATGGCAATAACATCATTGTAAAATACTTTGAGCCGACACATACGCGAACAATTCCAATTTGTTGTGGAATCTTATACTAGAAACAATAAAACAAAACATAGGATTCATTCATTCACTCAGTCATTCATTCACTGAATCCAACCATCATTCATTGACGAGAAAATATTTTTTTGTTGTTGTTTAGATTAACTTTATTTAATGGAACTTATGTAGTTGTAATTCGCGATTCATGGCAGAGGTACGAGTATTATAACAGATGGTGGACTTGGAAGATCATTGATGCGTGCAGGGGGGTTGGGGAGGGAAATTGATCTTTGGAAGCCCACTCATTCTCATTTTATTATGTCATAATATAATAAGGCTCATTGATTTTCTATTAAGGTTTTAGTAACCAATTCCCTGGACTTAAAGTTTGGATCATTTAAATAAAATAAAACTCTCTGGTATTTTAGTATGCGAATATATGCTATTCGAATCGATTGCTATTAATTAAAGAATTTATAGGTCTGAAGATGAGAGTCTACCCTACAGAATTATCTGCCAAATGAAGCTATTTTCATAATCTTTCCGAGTAGCGTCCATTTATGTACCTGCAAATTCACTACCTTCCGACGAAAAATCAGATTTTCCCAAATGCTAGCCAAATCCGTGGACATGTACGATACATGAACTTCTATACAGACTGTTCCCAACTCGACAACCAAGCCAGCTCCAGTATCCTTTTTAAGCAATTAGAGCTATCCATTGCCAGGCAGAAATCTTAGCTATTAGAGAAGCAGCAGATTAGCTGAGAATTAATGTTCTGACTAAAGTCGGTATCAATATTTTCTCTGATATTTCCAGCTGCTATAAAGTCTTTGGATTTCTGAATTAAAAAACTGTTCCGACTAACGCAGATCTTTAAAGAGATGGCTTAACAATTCAACATTCACCCGATTTGGGTACAGGGTCGCAGGGACGTACCAGGGAACTGCTAAGCAGATGAACTTGCAAGACTAGTAACGACCTTACCTGCTACTGGTGAAGTGGAATTTGTGAACATGCCTCTAACGATCTGCGCGCTCTTCTTGAGAGATAGTGTCCTTACGGCAATAAATTGCAGGTGGTCACCAGTACGAAACTGCATAGATTCCAGACTGATGTGACCCTGAATAAACTCTTAACGCTCCAGCAGTCGTTGTCGAGACCGGAGGTGTCACTCATCGTGTCCGTGATAACGGGTCTCTGCCTTATTGTACAGCACGCAGAGAGATTGATGGTCTTGCGACTTAACTTTTGCAGAAGATTTGGAAACAAAGAGAAGGATGAATCAATAGAACGCCTTATTTTTCTGTGGGCGAGAAGCGTGTGAGCATGCCTTTAGCGACCTGCAAGCTCTTCTGTAGAGATAGTGTCCTTACGGCAACAAATTGCTGGTGGTCATCAGTCAGAAACTGCATAGATTCAAGGCTGATGTGACCCTGAATAAACTCTAAACGCTCCAGCAGTCGTTGTCGATACTGGCACGCAGAGTGATTGAAGATCTTGCGAATTGACTTTTGCAGAAGCTTCGGAAACGTAGATGAACTTGTCTGTGGATGAACTTGCAAGGAAGGCAACTAACTTACTCTCTCCAGGGAATCTGGAATATTCTGGACATTCCTCTAGCGACCTGCAAGCTCTTCATGAGAGATTGCGCCTTTACGGAAAGAAATGGTAGGTTAGGAATAGTTAGGAACTGCTTATATTCCAGACTCCAAACGCACCAACGCCCTGCTGTAATTATTGAGACCGGACGTCTCACTTATTATGTCTGTCATGATAGTTCACTGCGTTATTGGACGTCACTTAGATAGATTGAAGTTTTATCTTAATGACTTCTGCAGAAGCTTCGGGAACGAACATGAGGGTTATTCAATAGAACACCTTCTGTGTCTGCGGACACAAGTTGGGTAGAGATGATGTTTGAATCCGCCAACTTCTAAGCTTTCTAAAACACTCAAATTCGGTCATCGGGATGGACTAGGCAACATTGGGGTGTTTTCTTATGTCCTTATGGTAGTACAATGGACTACATAGCCTGTCATACAGATGAATCTGTCATACAGGCTGCCACTCTTAACCAAAACAAAAAACCTAAACTCTATCTAGCATTGGACTGGAACCCAGGGATCCCAAATCCACTGCGTCTAATTCAAATTATAGTTCAGTAAATTTTCTTCTTCGATATTTTTTTAACTATTTTCATTCGTTTAATTATGTTCGTCTGCCATTTGCAAGATCTTGGAAACATAGTTTGGGGACTCTAGATTAGGTTAGGTAACGTCAGGCAACTCTAATGATTCCTCGCATCTACAGATCCATTAGGATTCATCATTTAATGGTTAGACTTATTACTAGTCTCCGAGAGATAAAAGGAGGAAGTACTCTTATCTAGTTCCTTCTATGATACATTTTTTCAACAGTATCGTCTTTACGATTCCATCGTATCATCTTCATGACATGTCATTAGGTATTTCAATCATTACCATATGATCAGTAAAGGCTATCCTACAGTTAGAGCTAACCTACAATTATAGCTGTCAAATCGTATGGAATTTAAATAGTTTAACGGTTGGTCAGCTCTAACCAGAGCTGCTGAAAATAGGGTTTAGAGTATTATATCCCGTAATTTGATGCGCCTTTTATCCATGTTCCTAAGTACATATCCATACGTCCTTGCGAACTTTCGTTAAAGCGTTGAAACCATAATTCTTTGTATTTCATCTTAATTCTGCGGCCTAATATTCATACTAAGTAATAACTTAACGACGACATGGATGTCGATGGATCAACTATGTAGATGAAATCAGCTGCGTTGGTCGAAAACGGCTGTGACAGCGATCCCTTTTTGTTTAGCCCTGGACAAATCAACACTATTTCATATACTGCATGCTTCGCTCTCTCTCTTTCCTCTTCGAATCCCCGATAGTCTAAACTTTGTCCTTTTATACCTGCTTCCCTGGGTTGGAGGTTGTTGCTCAGGTCTTTATATATAGCGTGATCCATTTCTAGGTTCCCTACTTTTTTACAGAAAAACACAGAAAATTCAAATTGAATGGGGAATGTTTATTATCATTTGAAAGAACATTATTTTTTGAAGATTATGTCTATCAAATGTTGGCCGCGTCAACGTCTCAGATGGTCCATCCGTTGAGTCTAATTTTCGATGACTCGTTCATCATTTCACCCGGCATAATTTTTGAAGAAATATGGACCAATGATTCCACCGGCCCACAAACCACACCAAACCGTTGTTTTTTCTGGATGAAGTGGCAGCTCTTGAATCTCTTCAGGTTGTTCTTCGTCCCAAATGTGGCAAATTTGCTTGTTTACATACCCATTGAGCCAGAAATGGGCCTCATCGCTGAACAAAATTTGGCTCGAAAACGTCGGATCTTCTTGGAACTTTTCAAGAGCCCATAATAGAGCGAAGCGATGTCGCTTGGGAAGGTCGGGCAGCTTCAGTTCTTGCACAAGCTGTATTTTGTATGCTTTCAATTTAAGATCTCAACGTAAAATGCGCCAAGTCGTTCCATACGTCAGTCCGAGTTGCTGGGAACGGCGCCGAATCGACTCTCCACGCTCTTCGTGTACACTCTCAACTACGGCCGCTACATTTTCTTCACTGCGTGCTGGACGTGGTCTATTCGGTCGAATATTATCCAATAATGAATTCTGGGTCTCAAGATGGGTGATGGTGTTGCGAATAGTACGCTCAGTAGGCCGATTATGTTGACCATAAGTTGAGCGAAGTGCACGAAACACATTCCTCACAGAACGTGAATTTTCGTAATAAAGTTGAACGATTTGTAAACGTTGTTCAGGCGTAAGTCTTTCCATGATGAAATGCCAAACAATACTTAACAAAAATAACATGACAGCCTGACACGACTCACACGTGTTCTGTCAAAAAAAGGCTATTGAAAAAAGTATCTCTACTTGGATCACCCGTCATAAGGGATGTCATGTCTAGTGAGTCCCTTTTCCCATCCATTTAATTAGCTATTGAATTTAGAATTTTTTTCCAAAGTGTTTTCTAAAGTTTTTCTTTAGTCTAATCAAGAAAATAAAAAAATTCGCAAATATATTTTTTCGGCGAAATTAAAAGTTGGTTTTAAATTTTATCAAAAAAACATATTTTTATTTTCGTCAGCAGTTAGATATTTTAAAAAATATTGCGATAAATCCCATTTTTTGAGAACATAATAATATTTTTATAACTAAAACCTCTTAAAAACATCGAAAAATTTTGGTGTAGATGATGTGATCCCTCGAATTAAACTTAGCTCCTATGTCAAAATTCCAAGATGTGGTATAAAAGTTCTGTTTTCCGGACAAGAGCAACGAAAATGTTGCACTTTTTTGCACAAAAGAAGTCGCCATTTGCTATATTACACAAGTGCTAATAGAATTTTCTATTGATAGAAACATCCACTAATTTAATACCTGATACTTCCAGATTTGAAACTACTAATATCCTAAGTGGAGATGAAATAAATCGGCCTTGTGATAAGCGCAGAAGTACTCACCAAAATCTCTCTATAATTTTGCTTGGCATTATCCATTCTGCAATAATACCTGTCTCAATCTCAATAATAGTCAAAGGACGTTGTTTACAGTATCATCTACATATATCCGGGAATGCTACAAATATAATGTCTTTAGTAGTTACGTGGTTCTTTCAGTAATTTAATCCACAGAGCTGAATCCACATTTCTACCTTTGAAGAAGACAAACTGACTCGGGAGAAAAACTACTAATAATGCCTTCGTTTGACAGCCCATCATCTCACTGAACTATAAAGTCTTAAAAACGAAAAGATGAATTTGCAGAACTGTGGTTTAAAAAGATTTTCTATAGTATTTATTGTCTCATTTGCGTATGTATTCTTCATAAATCAAAAATAACAGAATTAGCAACACGCATCTTATGCCCAGATATATGCTAAAAAAATCTATAACTTACATGTTCATACAACCATTTTACAGAGCGTCCCTACGGTACATTGGACTGGAAACACATTTCTCAATCTCATCTTGTGTAAGAAAGAACTTCTAAGTCTATTACTTGTCGTACAGAATATTGGTATCTCATTGGTCGTTCTGCTGGACAAAAAAAATTGAATGACCCAGATTTCTCTTTACTGGTCTAAAGGAAAATGTTCAGAACTTTTTACTAAAATATTAGTCGCTGTGCTGTCGTATGAGGGCATATCACTTCGAGCAATATATATTGGAGTGTTTATCATCCGTAGATAATCACAGATAGATTCTTAATTAACCAGTCCTGTAGGGAATTTACTTTAGTGTACCGCTCCAATATTATAATTACCGTTTGTTTTCATATAGAAGGCCCTATCCTTAAGAGACCTATTACAAGTGTGAATTTGTGCCGGTGCAATCTCCTGTAGGATTGGCCCTATATATATTTCTCGTAGGTTTTAAGAACAATTTCTTGAGTCTACATGAAAAATTCTGAGCCTAGTATCATTACAAATTTTCGATAGATTTTCCTAGGCCCTATTTGCAAGTACAGCCATATCACAATTTCCAAAGGCTTAGGGAAATGCAGTTTTCTTTTTTTTCACATTAAGCCTTAGGGGGAAAAATCATTCACATGGTGGTTTCTGAGAAGCCCCAATAGAATTCCATAAAGGCATAGATACCCGTCCGTACTCACACATACACCCATCCATAGCTGAATCTAGTACCTATACCCACGATCGTTATGAAGTTCACGTAGTCATTCTCCGCTCGTTCGGTCGTTTGCTCGTACGTTACTTCGTTCCTATAAAAAAAAGTACATAAAGTTTCACACGTGAAACCCTTTTTTCTTAAACCATAAAAAAACACATAAAAATTTATAAATTACAGTTTACCACTACATCGGACGGACTTTATCGCTCATGGACTCGTGGAAGAAGAGTCGTTTGACGACGACGACGAAGGAGGTGGACAGGGAAAAGCAAATGCGAAGCAAAAGGAGGAGGAAAATCATTACAAAAAATTATCATTAGACACGACATCCATTTGCAACGAAAAACGAACCGATGAGCGAAGCAAAGCGAACTGGGCCGCACAATGTAACAATTACTCTTGACTCGCGCTCGGGGAATTTTTTCTCAAACCATCCACTTTTCTCCACACCACCAACTGATTGATCATATGGGTTTTGTGGGCAAAATGAGCCAAGAGAGAGTAAATCACATAGGGAAAAAGAGAATTAGATGGAACAGACCCAAGAGTGAAAAAAGGGAGATGAGAGTAAATTGAAGAGCAAGCAAATAACACTTGTTGTTCACGGGCTCCCTTTCTTCTACCCCCACCCCGAAATGAATTTACCAACAAAAGATACGTAGATTAGACAATGAAATGAAATCGAATAAGTTTCAAATCCAAATCTTTACTCTTTTTCTCCCTTTTTTAAGTTTATTGACACCGTTACCACCATAAACACTCAAAGTACTAGATGGTCCGTCGCTCCCTTAAGCAAATTTCTCGAGTTACGAACGATTAAATTTTTGACATTAGTAGCTAAGAGAAGAAAGAGCACAAATTTGTTTTTATTTTTTATTCATATTTTTGGCATTTTTCCTCAATCATTTCACTTTACAATCACAATTGGAGCAAACACAATTGATTTTTAAAATAAAATAGCAAAAAACACATCTTTAAATCGGCAAATTAAATCTTGAGAGGCAACAAGAGAGTGCCAAAATATCTCGAAGAGAGAAAAACAACTGTCAAAAATTTAATCGTTCGTAACTGTCACTTTTTAAAGAGTACGACGGACCATCTAGTACTTTGAGTGTTTATGGTTACCACTACTAGTGCCATATAAAAAGGGGAAAAGCAATCCCGTTTGAAGGAATTTTTTTAAAGCGATAACGGTTTTATTTCTCAATTTAGTAATAATCTTAATTCGAAAATTCTTATCAATCGTCTGGGAGGCAATAGGTTTTCCAATTGGGGTGGGTCGAAGTTGACAGTTCATGGCTGCCATGACATTTTGGCAGCGTCTGTCAAATCTATTGAGTTTTTGCTGAAAAATCCTTATTTTGGGTTACACGATTGGGCAGAGCGTCCAACAATGCATTGCATTTTTCCGAAAATGAGGTGTCACTTCCAAGTCGACTCTCCAACGTATTACGTCCAACTTTGCGGGGAACGCTTCGGTAAATAACGGGTTTTCTATCTTTTTGCCACAGCAAATGAAACAATTGAATTGTTGCGAGAAAAGTTTGGAGATTCGATTATTTCAAGAAATTGTGATATTGAATGGCCTCCAAGAAGTTGTGATTTAACACCATTACACTATTTCTTGTGGGGTTATTTGAAGTCATTGGTCTTTCGAAATAAACCAGACTCTCTTCAAGCTTTACAAGTCAATATTGAACGACTTGATTTAGTGAAAAAAGTGCTCGAAAATTGGGTTCATCGAAATCGTTCCTGCAGAAGAAGTCGTGAAGGCCATTTGAATGACGTTTTATTTAGAACTTAATTGTATTGATTGTACTTTATATTAAATAAAAAACTCTTGAATTTCCTTAAAGAAATCATATCACTCTTATTGGATAACCCTGTATATAGAACATCGCCGATATCTATGAAAGAGTGCAGGACGAATTACCGCCGGTCAAAAGAACTCAGACTATTGGATTTTGTACAGGGGCAGGTCCAATTGCAAAATTAGTCAAATTGAAGTCTACGTTTTTTGCGATAGGACCTGCAGCCGAAGATGATCCAATTAACCCAGCAGCTCAGACTTATTGATCACAGACAACACCGTTTGTATGGTGACTGAACTACAATCGTATGGAGACTTCAACTGGGGAGGAACACGTACACCTTTGTCTTCCTGAATAATAATATACTCATATATCGACCAGACACAGAAGATTCCCCAGGTGAGAATTTATCCAAAAAATGGTACTGTACTACCACAACTTTCTACCTATAGCCATAATTACCAGAACGCGGCACTAAAGTACCTAAAGAAGCAGGACTTCTAATAGACTAAATAGGCATTCCAATCTTCATTTCTGAAAGGAATGATACGGAAGATTTAGTCATTACTGAATCTTACCGAAACTATTCAAAAAGTACTTTACCTCCTACATTCCTCAATCAATGGATTCAGTATGACCGTAGAGGCAAGACAGTTATAACATTCCTTCAACATCATGCCAACCAAGCTATCAATTTCAACCCATATATGGAGCTAACAAAAGGTAACATTGGGCAACTCCCGAACAAAAGGCATTAAGTTTAGAACTTTTAATCTCTAACAAAAGGAGATTGTTTCATATCCACTTTTAGGTCCACACGAAGGTCATCACCCGACTTTCATTCGCATTTGTTTTATGATGTCGAAAATCGTGAGGTTCTTCTTCAACCTGATAGTTGAAATATAAATCACAATATTTTATTATCCTCAGGTTCCTTGAGGCCAGAAGCAATAGAATTTTAGTTACTTGGAATATCAGGACAAATCTCTTAACCGAGAAGGGATAAAAACTCTGCACACATTAGCTTTTTGCAGCCTAACGGTCCTATGTTCCTTCCAAAAACTATGGGAAAAATATATTGAAAAGGTGGCAGCCGAGTCAATTGAGGTCCCTAGTGCTATCACTGCCTCAGATGCCCCTCATCGCAAACCAAGCTGTTTGATACATAAGACGAATATCGGTACCGGCAAGATCTGCCATAATGAGTGACAGTAACCAAGAAGTCGCTTAACAATCTCAACATCTTCTCCATCTCTATAGCTTCTGCAAAAGTAATTGGACTCAATGCCTAACCTCCCGGCGTCGATCAGGCAATGTCCCGTCAGAACTGCCACTAACGTAGACAATTTAGAGGAGATATTTTATCCTTCATCCTACTACACAGGTGTCGATTTCTGATCATCTTTCATTGGACTGCCGGATTTCCTCTTGCCTACGCTAAAGCTGACATGTGACAGTTGCGCGCTAATGTATGTAATTTCTTCGAGAATCTGTAATGTCTACCATTTTCTAGCAAAATTCATCAGCTTTGCAGTTCCCCGCGATATCCCTATGCCCAGATACCCATGTGAGGTATACATATATTGAATTATGCCATCTCGATGGCTTTTAGTGAATTTAGGGTTGTAGCTTCTAAAGATTTAATGGCAGCCAGGCTGTCCAAGTAATTGACGCCGCCTCTATTGCGACTCATCCACTTGGTGACTTTCCTTATTGTTATAGACACTGTAATTATCTGATAGTTTGTGAACTATGTCCAGCCAAACTATTTGTTAAACAATGTTATCAATAGGACGAATATAGGTACCGGAAAGATCTATCAGTCTTCCTAGAAAGGCTGACACCAGTAAATCCAGACGTCATTTTGCATAATGAGGGACAGTAGCAAAGCAGGCGCTCAATGCTTTCCACTTCTTCCCCATCTTCACAGCTTCTGCAGAAGTAATTGGACTCTATTCCTCACCTCCTGGTGTGTTCGCCGCTCAACGTAGACATATTTTTCCTCTCTAGTTCGAGGAGATTTTTTAACCCTCCCGTGTCCTATTTTTGTCAGATTTCCGTAGCTACCCTACATGTGTCGATTTCTGTCCATCTCTCATTGGACTGCCTTTTGCCTAAGTCAAAGCTTGTATGTGGACAGTGGCGCACCAATATATGCAAATTCTTCGAGAATTTGTACCTTTCTTAGCTAGTTTATCGGCTTTGCAGTTCGCCGGAATATCCGTTAGCTCAGGTACCCAAGTATGTAATGTATACATATGTTGAATTATGCCATCTCGTTAAAAGATCTGCGGTAGCCTAGGGCTGTTTTTTAATTTAGGAATGTAGCTTCCTGAGATTTAATGGCAGTCTGGCTGTCAGAGTAAATGACGACGCATATTTTTTTTCGGCTTGAAAGACACTGCAGGTATCTGGTAGTCTGTGAGCTATAACAAGACTGAGTTCCTTACAGCGTACTCCGAAGCCAACCTTATCATCAAGCTTCAAATCATCTGTGTAGAAGTGGAGATGGTTTCTGTTTCCTGATATTCTGCCAAACCATTCATCATCTGCCTTCCTCAGAGACAGCGAGTTTGAAAATTTTCAGCGAGTTTGAACTCTATACAATGGTTATCTGAGAATGAGTGATCGTCCAGTACATTCCACCCAATAATACATTCCACCCAAGTAATTGGAGACCACCCAATATATGCGATTACCGATCTCCAGACAAGCAGCTGTTTGGTCTTTACCACTGAAAGTAGTCAAAAGAAAAATGCTTAGGGCAAAATGCAGGTTCTTGGAGTACTTTCGCAGTTGCGCCTTTCCACTTCTACTACGTAGGAGTGGAAAGGCGCAGCAATAGAGCCGCTAACGCTGCTTTATCAACGCCTACTGCTATTAACCGTAGGGAACTTTTGACAAGAGGTTACACAATCTTAACCTCTTAATAGATCCTAATAGAATGGTCACATTCCTGGGCGTAGGAGATTCGTGAGTGTGAGCTTTGGAATATTTTCTGGAAATAAATATTTTCTATGCAGGCAGAATTCTCAGCTATTAGAGAGGTAACAGAATGGTTGAGAATTAATATTCCGACTTAAGTGCACCAATAATATTCTGTAATACTCAGACTGCGACATTTAAAGTCCTTGGGAGAGGTCTTGCTGAATTCAAGAACTGCCCTCGATTGCTACAGACATCTTAACCGGATGCTTGAATAAATCAATGGGCGCAGGGCCACAGGTTCATACTAAGGAATTGCAAAGCAGATGATCCTGTACGACTAGGAAAACTAGAACCAGAAACAGGCAGAACTGTCAACTATTAGAGAGGAATCAGAATGGCTGATAACACAGCTCCACAAAAAAAAACTTTTTTTTTTGCCGATTTGGGTATATGAAATAGTACAGTTCTTAGCCTAAAAGGTAGTTTCTTTAAATTAGGTCTAGTTCTCGAGATAAAACACGATTTGCGAAAATAGAGAGGTTGAGACACATATTATAGCATAATTCGAAAACCATTTATCAGAATTATGTCATGAAGACTTCAAAGAATCCAAAATTAACTAGGCTTCAGCTTCTTTTATAACAATTTTTTCATCCGTTCAACGGTTTCGACAAAATCTTAATTATAATTAATATTCTGACTAAGATCGGTATCAATAATTTCAGTGATTGTCTGACTGCTAAATATAAAGTCTCTGGGAGCGATCTTGCAGAATTCAAGAACAGCCCTCGACTACCACAGATATCTTAATCGAATGACTGAAAAGATCTGTGGGCGCAGGACCACAGGTTCATATTACCGAATTGCAAAGCAGACGATCCTGTACGGCTAGGAACTACCTTGTATGCTCCAGGAAAACTAGAATATGTTGGCATGCCTCTGTAGACCTGTTCTTGAGAGATAATGCCCTTTGGCAACAAATGGCAGGTAGTCTCCAGTCAGGATCTGTATATATACCAAACTCATATATTCAAAACTCGAAGTCCATCAAAGTCCTGCTGTCGTTATCAAAACCGGACATCTCTCATACAGTATCTGTCATTACGGGTCACTGCCTTATTTGACGATACGCATAGAGTCTGAAGATCCTTTTTGCAGGAACTGTCGAGACGAAAAGGAGGAGGAATCGAAAGAACATATTTTGGATCCGAGTCCGCTCTCTATAGAAGGTGGTAGGATACCCAAGAAGGCGGAAGAATGTCATGACGATTTGTGTAGCCTATAGAAAATGAACCTGACAAGCGAATGGGATAAAATCGATTTATAAGTTTGTGAAAAATAGTTGCCAACCCCAAAAATCCCCAAAAACCATCAATAATCTTAACATTTTCAAGTGCAAGAAATTTTTGTATGAGCATCTAGAAATTTTAAAATGTTCAGTTGTGACGTTCATGCACTAAATGAGCGATATAAACATCAGCCACAACTAGAGTATGTCCTACAGACTTCCACTCTTAACCTAAATGTATGACGTGCCTTATTGAACAACCCTCGTAAACTAACCTAAATGTAATGGGATGACATGACTTATTTAACCACCCTCGAACCACCTTCATAGAGTATCTCCGAAAACTACTCACTGCACTTGTCGTTTGATATTATCTCTATGAGTATGTATGTATGTGTACACTTATGCGTGTGTGTGTGTCTGTATATTTCCTTATTTATTGCCTTTCGCCATCCATCCATCTATCAGCTACGATCCCAACCTCACAACCCCATGGTAAATTATTGTTAATTAATTTTGTTTTCAGAGTTGCCATCTCTTACTCACTTAGTAACAATTAAAACGAGATTTAATTTCAGCTCCTCAATCATATTTTGGATTTTCGGCGTTTGCCCCACTCACTTTACATCATCTGTATATGAGTCATCATTAGTCATTTTTCTACAATTTTGTATCGTTGTCTGAAGGAAATTTTGATTAATTGTTCAAAGTGGTGGCCTGCCGCGGCAGGCCGGGCTGCGGCGATCATGTTCATATTTTATTGCTTCGTTTATGTTAATGTTTTCTAATGATCCTGTAATTGTTTCGGGGACTGGGTATTTTTTATGTTTCTTTTAGGAGTAGGGAGATTGTAGTATTCTAGGGCATGATATATGTATGTATCATGTGTTTTTGTTGATCTACATGTGGTTGACGCCCCATATTTGTTGCGGCATTGTGGTCTTCCTTCATAGGCATTGAATGAAGTTAATGATTGATTGTACCCCTTTATTTACAATAAATCGATGTAATATTTACAGAGACTGCACTGAGAAAAATCAGAGGAAAATTTCTGCGGAAACACATAGTTTGGTTCCCTTAACCTTATTCAACTTTTGCTGACGTGTTACGGTTTCTGTCCTTGCTGAGGGGAAATAAAATATCCCCACCATTGTCTTATGTTTTTGACAACTTCACTTTAGTAACTCAACTCAAAGTTTGGTATCTCGCTCTCACTCTCTCTTCCCCCACCCACTTCAACCAGGTAAACACATTTTATCATCCTTATGGCGGCAATTTGTATGAAAACGTCAATGTTGTTACTGTTCTACTTTTTTCCATTGAACGTTCAGCAAAATTAAAGAAACTTAAGGGAAAACAACAACAATAGTAACAGAAGAAGTGGAAAAATGCTGATTCTGTAATGCGAATCACAGAAGACAATAACATTAACAACACAGTGTCGAATATTAACAACCAACAAGAAAAAAGAACAAAAACAAATACAGAACGAGGACAACTCAAAACTGAAGCAACCGAACTGAACTCCACCAACCAAAGATGATGAAGCAAACAAGTCGACCCAACAACCCCAGACACATTAGGGGAATATAGAACAAACTTTTAAAATAATTGTGGACTTTATTCCGTCGACAATGGGTATTTCCCATAAAAAGAAATTTAATACAATTCTTTAGAAAATTTTGCCAAAATTGCATTTCTATAGGAAATTTTGCCAAAATTTCATTTCTATAGGAAATTTTGCCAAAATTGTCATTTCTATAGGAAATTTTGCCAAAATTGTCATTTCTATAGGAAATTTTGCCAAAATTGTCATTTCTATAGGAAATTTTGCAAAAATTTCATTTCTATAGGGGAAATTTTGCAAACTTTCATTATAGGGGAAATTGTGCCAAAATTTCATTTCCATAGGGGAAATTTTGCCAAAATTTCATTTCCATAGGGGAAATTTTGCACAAATTTCATTTCTATAGGGGAAATTTTGCAAAAATTTCATTTCCATAGGAGAAATTTTGCTAAAATTTCATTTCTATAGGGGACATTTTGCCAAAATTTCATTTCTATAGGGGAAATTTTGCCAAAATTTCATTTCTATAGGAAAATTTGCCAAATTGTTATTTCTATAAGAAAATTTGCCAAATTTTCATTTCTATAGGAAAATTTGCCAAATTTTAATTTCTATAGGAAATTTTGCCAAATTGTCATTTCTATAGGAAATTTTGCCAAATTGTCATTTCTATAGAAAATTTTGCCAAATTGTCATTTCTATAGGAAATTTTGCCAAAAATTTTGACAACATTTCATTTCTATAGGGAAAATTTTGCCAAAATTTCATTTCTATAGGGGAAATTTTGCCAAAATTTCATTTCTATAGGGGAAATTTTGCCAAAATTTCATTTCTATAGGAAATTTTGCCAAAATTTCATTTCTATAGGAAATTTTGTCAAAATTGTCATTTCTATAGGAAATTTTGCCAAAATTGTCATTTCTATAGGAAATTTTGCCAAAATTGTCATTTCTATAGGGAAATTTGCCAAATTGTCATTTCTATAGGAAATTTGCCAAATTGTCATTTCTATAGGAAATTTGCCAAATTGTCATTTCTATAGGAAATTTTCCAAAATCTCATTTCTATAGGAAAATTTGCCAAATTGTCATTTCTATAGGAAATTTGTCAAATTGTCATTTCTATAGGAAAATTTGCTAAATTGTCATTTCTATAGGAAAATTTGCCAAATTGCCATCTCTATAGGAAAATTTGTCAAATTTTCATTTCTATAGGAAAATTTGCCAAATTTTCATTTCTATAGGAAAATTTGCCAAATTTTCATTTCTATAGGAAAATTTGCCAAATTTTCATTTCTATAGGAAAATTTGCCAAATTTTCATTTCTATAGGAAAATTTGCCAAATTTTCATTTCTATAAGAAAATTTGCCAAATTTTAATTTCTATAGGAAAATTTGCCAAAATTTCATTTCTATTGGAAAATTTGCCAAAATTTCATTTCTATAGGAAATTTTGCCAAAATTGTCATTTCTATAGGAAATTTTGCCAAAATTGTCATTTCTATAGGAAATTTTGCCAAAATTGTCATTTCTATAGGAAATTTTGCAAAAATTTCATTTCTATAGGGGAAATTTTGCAAAATTTCATTATAGGGGAAATTGTGCCAAAATTTC
The DNA here is from genome assembly GCA_963930755.1 of Eudasyphora cyanicolor. Lineage (NCBI taxonomy): Eukaryota > Metazoa > Arthropoda > Insecta > Diptera > Muscidae > Eudasyphora > Eudasyphora cyanicolor. The sequence continues at coordinate 47,383,009 of OZ005734.1, read as the reverse complement.
ATTATAGGGGAAATTGTGCCAAAATTTCATTTCCATAGGGGAAATTTTGCCAAAATTTCATTTCTATAGGGGAAATTGTGCCAAAATTTCATTTCCATAGGGGAAATTTTGCCAAAATTTCATTTCTATAGGGGAAATTTTGCCAAAATTTCATTTCTATAGGGGAAATTTTGCAAAAATTTCATTTCCATAGGAGAAATTTTGCTAAAATTTCATTTCTATAGGGGAAATTTTGCCAAAATTTCATTTCTATAGGGGAAATTTTGCCAAAATTTCATTTCTATAGGAAAATTTGCCACGTTGTAATTTCTATAGGAAAATTTGCCAAATTGTTATTTCTATAAGAAAATTTGCCAAATTTTCATTTCTATAGGAAAATTTGCCAAATTTTAATTTCTATAGGAAATTTTGCCAAATTGTCATTTCTATAGAAAATTTTGCCAAATTGTCATTTCTATAGGAAATTTTGCCAAACATTTTGACAAAATTTCATTTCTATAGGGAAAATTTTGCCAAAATTTCATTTCTATAGGGGAAATTTTGCCAAAATTTCATTTCTATAGGGGAAATTTTGCCAAAAATTCATTTCTATAGGGGAAATTTTGCCAAAATTTCATTTCTATAGGAAATTTTGTCAAAATTGTCATTTCTATAGGAAATTTTGCCAAAATTGTCATTTCTATAGGAAATTTTGCCAAAATTGTCATTTATATAGGGAAATTTGCCAAATTGTCATTTCTATAGGAAATTTGCCAAATTGCCATTTCAATAGGAAATTTTCCAAAATCTCATTTCTATAGGAAAATTTGCCAAATTGTCATTGGGGGAAATTTTGCCAAAATTTCATTTCTATAGGAGAAATTTTGCCAAAATTTCATTTCTATAGGAGAAATTTTGCCAAAATTTCATTTCTATAGGAAATTTTGCCAAAATTTCATTTCTATAGGAAATTTTGCCAAAATTTCATTTCTATAGGAAATTTTGCCAAAATTTCATTTCTATAGGAAATTTTGCCAAAATTTCATTTCTATAGGAAATTTTGCCAAAATTTCATTTCTATAGGAAATTTTGCCAAAATTTCATTTCTATAGGAAATTTTGCCAAATTTCATTTCTATAGGAAATTTTGCCAAAATTTCATTTCTATAGGAAATTTTGCCAAAATTTCATTTCTATAGGAAATTTTGTCAAAATTTCATTTCTATAGGAAATTTTGTCAAAATTTCATTTCTATAGGAAATTTTGTCAAAATTTCATTTCTATAGGAAATTTTGTCAAAATTTTCATTTCTATAGGAAATTTTGCCAAAATTGTCATTTCTATAGGAAATTTTGCCAAAATTGTCATTTCTATAGGAAATTTTGCCAAAATTGTCATTTCTATAGGAAATTTTGCCAAAATTGTCATTTCTATAGGGAAATTTGCCAAATTGTCATTTCTATAGGAAATTTGCCAAATTGTCATTTCTATAGGAAATTTTCCAAAATCTCATTTCTATAGGAAAATTTGCCAAATTGTCATTGGGGGAAATTTTGCCAAAATTTCATTTCTATAGGGGAAATTTTGCCAAAATTTCATTTCTATAGGGAAAATTTTGCCAAAATTTCATTTCTATAGGAAATTTTGCCAAAATTGTCATTTCTATAGGAAATTTTGCCAAAATTTTCATTTCTATAGGAAATTTTGCCAAAATTGTCATTTCTATAGTGAAATTTGCCAAATTGTCATTTCTATAGGAAATTTGCCAAATTGTAATTTCTATAGGAAATTTTCCAAAATCTCATTTCTATAGGAACATTTGCCAAATTGTCATTGCTATAGGAAAATTTGCCAAATTGTCATTTCTATAGGAAAATTTTCTAAATTGTCATTTCTATAGGAAAATTTGCCAAATTGTCATTTCTATAGGAAAATTTGTCAAATTTTCATTTCTATAGGAAAATTTGCCAAATTTTCATTTCTATAGGAAAATTTGCCAAATTTTCATTTCTATAGGAAAATTTGCCAAATTTTCATATCTATAGGAAAATTTGCCAAATTTTCATTTCTATAGGAAAATTTGCCAAATTTTCATTTCTATAGGAAAATTTGCCAAATTTTCATTTCTATAGGAAAATTTGCCAAATTTTAATTTCTATAGGAAAATTTGCCAAAATTTCATTTCTATAGGGGAAATTTTGCCAAAATTTCATTTCTATAGGAAATTTTGCCAAAATTTCATTTCTATAGGAAATTTTGCCAAAATTTCATTTCTATAGGAAATTTTGCCAAAATTTCATTTCTATAGGAAATTTTGTCAAAATTGTCATTTCTATAGGAAATTTTGCCAAAATTGTCATTTCTATAGGAAATTTTGCCAAAATTGTCATTTCTATAGGAAATTTTGACAAAATTGTCATTTCTATAGGGAAATTTGCCAAATTGTCATTTCTATAGGAAATTTTGCCAAAATTTATTCTATAGAAAATTTTGTCAACATTTTATTTCTATTTGAAATTTGATTTCTATAAAAAATCTCATCGAAATTTGATTTCTATAGAAAATTTCGTGGAAATTTGATTTCTATAGAAAATTTCGTGAAAATTTGATTTCTATAGAAAATTTCGTCGAAATTTGATTTCTATAGAAAATTTCGTCGAAATTTGATGTCTATAGAAAAATTTGTCGATTTTATCGAAATTTTCTGTAAAATTTTAGTTTTGCTGAAATTTTGTATATAATTTAATCCAAATTTTACATATAAAATTCAAGTTGCTATATACAGGGTCTCCCATATTCGACGGACCCATCTGGCAACGCCATAACTTTTGACAGAGATGTCAGATCGCTTAATGACATACCGCGTTTGAAGCGTATCGGCCGAGAATATCGCTGCCGTACGAGCCAGTGTTGAGAGGTCCCCAAGAACATACCAAAAACGCCGTTCTCAGCAGTTGGGCATGGCTCGGTCCACTTTACAACGGATTATTCGCGTTGATTTGCATTTGTTCCCGTACAAAATTCAATTGACGCAAAGATTGTTGCCTGCGGACAAGCCTCGTCGATTGGAATGGGACCAACGAGTCCGTGGGTCCGTCGAATATGGGCAACCCTGTACAAGGTTTTCCAACAAGGGGTGTTATTTTGAATCACCCGGTATTTCGGTAGCTGTCACTTTTGAAGCTTTTATTCTCTGAGATTTGACAAGTAGAAACTACGCCATTACTAAAAATGGAACGATACACGATTCAACAACGCATTAAAATTATTAAAATTCGAAAATCATCGAAAAATCATCTTGACGAAAAATCATCTTGACCTCGGTGGCTACGTCAACAGGCAAAATTGTCGCATCTGGGGCTCGGAAAACTCAAGAGTTATTGTTGAGAAGTCTCTCCATCCTCAACGTGTGACTGTGGTGCGGTTTATGGTTCGGCGGGGTCATTGGTCCTTAATTTTTCGAAATGAAGTCTCTCCATCCTCAACGTGTGACTGTGGTGCGGTTTATGGTTCGGCGGGGTCATTGGTCCTTAATTTTTCGAAAATGAGGTTGGATCAACAGTATCGGTGAATGGATTGCGCTATCGAGAGATGATTAATGATTTTTTATGGTCGGAGTTGGATGGTATTAATCTGGACAACGTTTACTTTCAACAAGACGGCGATACGTGCCACACAAGCAACGAAACAATTGCTCTCTTACGGAAAAAGTTTCCGGACCGTGTTATCTCTCGAAGAGGTGACACAATTGTTAAACCACAACCTTGCGACTTCTTCCTTTGGGGCCACATGAAAGATAAGTTCTACTCCAACAGCCCATCGTCGATTCAAGACCTCAAAGATAGAATTCGTGAGGCTATCGAGGACATAGGGCAGCCCCTTTGCGATTTCGTTATGGAAAATTTCATGAAAAGGATGTGGTCCTGTAAGCGTGGTCGTGATGTCCATTTGGCTGATGTTGTTTTTCATTATTAACGGCATACCTTCCTCTTTATTGTGAAATAAACATCCGATCATTTATCTCAAAAAATGGCATTTTTCTTTGAATACCAAAATAACACCTCTTGTTGGAAAACCCTTTACAAATTAAAATTCGCCGAAATTTATAAAATAAATTTTTTTTTAATTTTCTATAGGAATTATTAGTTCTAAATTTTCAATATAAAAATTAACTTTCCCTAAAATTCTAATCTAATTTCGTCGACAAATTCGGTCGAAATTTTCAATTTAAAAATCAAATTGTGTCTCAAATTTTTGCATAAAATCAAATTTTCTATACAAAAACTAAATGTATTATATCAAATTTCGTCGATCTTTTCTAGAGAAATCAAATTTCATCGAAGTTACCTAAATGTATAAATCAATTTCCTAATCAATTCAACTTTTGTTGACATTTTCACTATAAAAATTCAATTTTGTGAAAATCGTCTATATTTAACAAAAAATCAAACAATGTCAACATTTTCTATATAATACAAATTTGTCGAAATTGTTCATAAAATTGTAATTATAAAAACTTACCAGTATTTTCTATAGAAATCAAATTTTAGATATTAAAATCAAATTTCGACGAACTTATCTATATAAAAAAATTCGTCTAAATTTTCTATATAAATCAAAATTGGTCTAAAATTTTTAAATAAAAATTAAATATTGACAAACATTTCTACACAAAAATAAAATTTCGTCAAACTTTTATATATAAGAGCGGAATTTCATTGAAATTGCCTATATACAAAATAAATTTTTGTCGAAATTATCTATTTATATAGATATCAAATGTTCTACATAAAATCAAATTTTCTATATAAAAATCATTTTCGTTTAAATTTTCTATTTGCAAACCGAAGTTCTTAGTCATTTTCTAGAGAATTCAAATTTCATTGAAATTATCTAGAATCAATAAAATGATTTTTTATTGTTATTGACGAAATCATAACTTTATTCCCATTTTTTCTTAATTTTCCCCACTGTGCGTCCATCATAATCACCCATCAAAAACGACACAGAAAACATTTACAGAGTCAGAGAAAACCCCAACAAGCGATCACGCCGCACCGCACCGCTCCGAAAAAAAAAACATGAAATTGCATTGTTGTCATATTTCGTAATATGCTGAGGGCAGCATAAAACAAAAAGAAAAAACAACAACAACAAAAATTGAATTGAAAAACTTAATTAAAAACTTACAACAACTACTACAATAAAGGCACAAAAGACCTAGAGAGGAGCAGTCAGTCAGTCAACGAATACAACGAAACTCAAGTGATACATACTCGTATATGCAGAAGGTTGGGGAGCTCCCAAACAAATGCATTCATTTCAGAGTGTTAAAATCAAAGTGCATTTCTTTGAGTTTAGAGAGAGAGAGAGAATAATTCACAATTGGGAGCCTTATTAATAGAGCGTAAAGTACTAGTAAATCGTTTGGGGGCTTCGCTATGAAACCAAAATCTGCCTTGCTAGCTCACTCTCTATGCCTCTATTTCAGTCTCTGTGAGTGTAGGCTTTAAGCTTTTTTTTATTTCGTTGGGGCCACAGATAGATTTGTCTGCACTAAGGGATTGTTGTTTTCTTAAAGAGCGCCCTGGCAATTTTGACACTCTTTTCTTGTTTTCTTCAACAATTCTCTGCTCCACCATGAATTATGATTCTCCTCTCGCCCACTTTTTGAGGGGTTTGTTATGAATTGTTTGTTATTGTCAAAGTGTTTGTGGGGATTTTGGTACACATACGCGAGTGTTCGTTCTTCTTATGCTTTTTCATCTTCTTATTTATACTTGTGCCGTTTTGCGCCCCAAATTTATAAGTGTTCTCGTTTTCTGATATTTTATTTTGTTTGTTTTGTTTTTGTAGTTTGTTTTGGTTTCGTATTGTTCGCATTGGACGTTTTGCAAACACGAGTACATTTTATTCCCGCGTACTTTATAATTTTTACTTTAATTTCTTTCATCCATTAAACGGCAGTGCACCGTCATTCGTGACAACAGAACGCAGCACATCCAGCCCATGTTCGGTGGTTAATCGTCGTCGTCGTCGCCGTCATCGAAGTCGTGATACGTGTGTGTTTCTCTTTTTGTGATCATTATGGGGGGCAAAAATCTTGTAAACTAAAGTCCAAAACCTACAACATTCCTCGGGTCAACAAATAAATAAATAAATTAACAAATTATGGTAAAAAAAATCCTACAAACGCTCCGAAAAAAATTCTCAATTGTGTTCTTAAAAAGTGTTATAATACCAAAGAAGAATTTTCACAAAATTTTATCAAATATTTTGGCTTTCCCGGCCGGTGAAATGTTCCTGTTAACTTCTTAAAAAAACTTGTGAGCGTTTATGTGAAAAGAAAATGAAAAAAAGAAAGTTTAAAGTCTATCTCAGATACTAAGAGGGTAATAAGAGCAAAAACCTTAACTAAATCCTCTCGCTCAGTGAATGTAATTTATTTGTCTATGAAGAGTTATATGGTTTGAAGACTGGATACATCCACGAAATATTTTACAGTAAGAATATGTATTAGGGTGTACAGAAAAGACTGTTTTTTTTTAAATCAAAGTAAACTTTCTGCACTGACATATTAATTCGTTTTATATCCAGTATATTTTGGGTACATTTTATCGCCGGTCAGTTACATTTCTTGTTAATCTTGTCATATTTATGGAAAAATCAAAAACATAATATGACAAAAGTTCCAACGTTATCAAAACGATTATTGATTTAATACAGTCATTGGACCTCATTGCTTTTTACAAAAAACTGAACATCCTTTACAAATCATACAAAAATAAGGTCCTCAATTTACAGAATCCAAATGTAGAAATCTAATTTCGTCGAAATTTTCTACAAAAAAAATGTATCGAATGTTCCTATGTAGAAATCAAATTTCGTCAAAATTTTCTATATGAAAATCAAAATTTTGTCGAAATTTTCTGTTAGAAATCGAATTCCTCGAAATTTTCTATAACAAATAAAATGTTGTCGAACATCTCTATGTAAAAATCAAATTTTGTCGAATATAGGAATCAAATTTCGTCGAAAGTTTCGCCATCAATAGAAATAATTTTTTTAGTCGAAATGTTCTATGGAGACCAAATTTCGTCGGAATGTTTTATGGAGATCAAACTTCGTTGAAATTTTTTATAGAGATCAAGTTTCATCGTAACTTTCTATAGCGATCAAAGTTTGTCGATGTTTTCTATAAAGATCAAATTTTGTCACCATTTTCTATAGAGATCAAAATTTCGTCAAAATGTTCTATATAAATTTAATTTCGCCGACATTTTCTAATTTCTGTTGACATCAAATTTCATCAAAATATTCCATAGAAATCAAATTTCGATGACATTTTCTATAGAAATCAATTTTTGTCGAAAATTTCTATATACATTTCTTCGAATATTTCTATATAAAAATCAAATTTCTATCTAAAAATTAAATTTCGCCTCAATTTTCTATACAAAAATTAGATTTTGTCGAAAATTTCTATATAGAAACGTAATTTTGTCGACATTTTCTATAAAGAAATCTAATTTCGTCGAGATTTTCTTTCGAAATATAATTTCATAAAAATATCTATAGAAATCAAAAGCCGTCAAAATGTTCTACAGAAATCAAATTTTCTATAGAAACAAAATTTCATCCAAATTTTCTATAGAAATAAAACAGAAATCAAATTTTCTATAGAAATAAAATTTCGTCGAAATTTTCTATAGAAATAAAATGTCGTCAAAATTTTCTATAGAAATAACATTTCGTCAAAATTTTCTATAGAAATAAAATTTCGTCGAAATTTTCTATAGAAATAAAATTTCGTCAAAATTTTCTATAGAAATAACATTTCGTCAAAATTTTCTATAGAAATAACATTTCGTCGAAATTTTCTATAGAAATAAAATTTCGTCGAAATTTTCTATAGAAATAAAATTTCGTCGAAATTTTCTATAGAAATAACATTCGTCGAAATTTTCTATAGAAATAAAATTTTGTCGAAATTTTCTATGGAATAAAATTTTGTCGAAATTTTCTATGGAATAAAATTTCGTCGAAATTTTCTATGGAATACAATTTTGTCGAAATTTTTTATTGAATACAATTTCGTCGAAATTTTTTATTGAATAAAATTTCGTCGAAATTTTCTATGGAATAAAATTTCGTCGAAATTATCTATGGAATAAAATTTCGTCGAAATTTTCTATAGAATAAAATTTCGTCGAAATTTTCTATAGAACTTAAATTTCGTCGAAATTTTCTTTGGAATAAAATTTCGTCGAAATTTTCTATGGAATACAATTTCGTCGAAATTTTCTATAGAAATCAAATTTCGTCGAAATTTTCTATAGAAATAAAATTTTGTCGAAATTTTCTATGGAATACAATTTCGTTGAAATTTTCTATAGAAATTAAATTTCGTCGAAATTTTCTATAGAAATAAAATTTTGTCGAAATTTTCTATAGAAATAAAATTTTGTCGAAATTTTCTATGGAATAAAATTTCGTCGAAATTATCTATGGAATAAAATTTCGTCGAAATTTTCTATAGAATAAAATTTCGTCGAAATTTTCTATAGAAATTAAATTTCGTCGAAATTTTCTATGGAATAAAATTTCGTCGAAATTTTCTATAGAAATAAAATTTCGTCGAAATTTTCTATAGAAATAAAATTTCGTCGATTTTTTTATAGAAATCTAACTTTTTTATATAGAAAACTAATTTGGTCGAAATTTTCCATAAAAATAATAATTTCGTCGAAATTTTCTAAAAAATATAATAATTTCGTCTAAATTTTCTAAAAAAAAAATCCGAATATTTTAAAACATTGAAATCTAATTTCTTCGAAAATTCCCATATAGAAATCAGATATCGTAGAAATTTTTTATGTAGAAATCGAATTTTGTCTAAATTAGTGTGAACGGAAATAGATTTCGTCGAAATGTTCTATAAAAAATTAAATTTCGTCGAAATTTTTGATATAAAAATTAAAATAAAAATTAAATTAAATTTGAAATCAAATTTCGTCAAAATTATCATTAGAAATAAAATTTCGTCGAAATTTTCATTATAGATATCAAATGTTGTCGAACTTTTCCATACAGAAACAAATTTCGTCAAAATGTTCTATGTAGAAATTTAATTTTGTCGAAATTTTCTATATAGAAGTTATATTTCGCGAAATTTTCCATATTGAAAACAATCTTCGTCGAAATTGTTTATAAATAATAAAATTTCGTCGAAATTGTCTGTAAGAAATATATTTTCGTCGAAATTGTCTATAAAAAATAAAATTTCGTCGATATTGTCTATAAAAAAATAAAATTTCGTCGAAATTGTCTATAAAAAATAAAATTTTGTCGAAATTGTATATAAAAATATTTCGTAAACGAATCGAATTTAGTTAACATTTCTATAAAAACAAAAATTTTATCGAAAGATTCTGTAGAAATCAAATATAGAAAATTAAATTTCGCCGAAATTTGTATCCCCCTCACCTTAGAAAGGAGGGTATATATCATTTGCTACGAACCAAAAGTGTAACACATCGAAGGAGTGACCTAAGACCCTAAGTATGTTCGGCGGATATCCGTTTTGGGCCATTTTAAGTCGAATGAGCAATGTCCTGTCTGCTGGCTGGTGCACACGATAACTCCCGAAATAAGTAACCGATTGACTTCAAATTTGGTATATGATAATATTTTCTTCTCTCTCCGGCTAAGTTCGGAGATGGGCCATATTGGTCACCTCCTTCTAGTACCTCCCCCACAAAGGGTTAACGTTAAGTGAAATATTGATTATTTAATAACTTCTATACTTCTTAGTTGAATCCTCTGAAATTCTTCACATAGTATTAGTTTATTAGTCACTATTACCTCGAGAAAAATGGGCGAAGTAAACAGCTTTTATATTTAAATAAAACAAAAAAACAAATTAAGTCAAAATTTTCTATGTAGAAATTAAATTTTGACGAAAGTTTCTATATATAATTCATACTTCATCGAAATTTTCCATATATGTAGAAGACAATCTTCGTCGAAATTGTCTATAAACAATAAGATTTCGTCGAAATTGTCTATAAAAAAATAAAATTTCGTCGAAATTGTATATAAAAAAATTTCGTCGATATTTTCTATAAATAAATATAATTTCGTCAAAAAATTTTATACAAATCGAATTTTGTTGACAGTTTCTATAAAACATGAAATTTTATCGAAAGATTCTGTAGAAATTAAATATCGCCGAAATTTTTTACAGAAATCAATTGTTTTATATAGAAAAATAAATTCCGTCGTAATTTTCCACATAAAAAATATCGTCACAATTTTCTATGCAGAAATCATATTTCGTCGAAATTTTCTTGCAGAAATCGAATTTTGTCGAAATTTTTTCAATGAAAATAAAGTTTCGTCGAAATTTTCTATATCAAATTTATATTTCTTCGAAATTCTCTATAGAAATGAAATTTCAATGAAATTTTCTAATTAAATTTCATCGAAATTTTCTATAGAAATCAAAGTTAGCCCAAATTTTCCAACTCAAATCAAATATCGTCAAAATCTTCTATATATAAATGTAATTTCGTCGAAATTTTCTAGGTACAAATCGAATTTTGTCGAAATTTTCAGAATGGAAATCAAGTTTCGTCGAAATTTTCTATATCAAAATTAAATTTCTTTGAAATTTTCTATATAAAAATCATTTTTTGGCGAAATTTCTATATAAAAAATAAATTTCGTCGAAATTTTCTACAGAAATCAATTTTTTTTATATAGAAAATTAATTTTGTTGAAATTTTCCATAAAAAATACGAATTTATGCAAACTTACTTTGTATAAATCAAATTTCATCAAAATTTTCTATAGAAATCTAACTTCGTCGAAAATTCCATATTCAAATCAAATATCATCGAAATTTTCTGTGTAAAATTCGAATTTTGTCTATATTTGTTTGTATGGAAATAAATATCGTCGAAATTTTCTATATAAAAATTAAATTTCGTTGAATTTTACACAGAAACCAATTTTTCTATATAGACAACTAATTTCGTCGAAATTTTCCATAAAAAATTCAATTTCTTCAAAATTTTCAATAAAAAAAATACAAATTTGTCAAAATATTCTATGAGAAATCAAACTTCATCGAAATTTTGTATAGAAATCGAATTTTGTTTAAATTTTATATGTAGAAGTCGAATTTTGTCGAAATTTAAAGAAATCAGTTTTCGTCGAAATTTTCTATATAAAATTGAAATTTCGTCGAACTTTCTTCCAGAAATCAAACTTTTTATATAGAAAACTAATTTTGTCGAAATTTACAATAAAAAAAAATTATTTAGTCGAAATTTTCTATAAAAAAAAAATACGAACTTCTCAAAAGTTTCTATGCAAAAATTAAATTTCGTCAAAATTTTCTATAGAAATCATATTTCGCCGAAATATATAGACAACTAATTTCGTCGAAATTTTCCATAAAAAATTAAATTTCTTCAAAATTTTCTATAAAAAAAATACAAATTTGTCAAAATATTCTATGAGAAATCAAATTTCATCGAAATTTTGTATAGAAATCGAATTTTGTTTAAATTTTATATGTAGAAGTCGAATTTTGTCGAAATTTAAAGAAATCAGTTTTCGTCGAAATTTTCTATATAAAATTGAAATTTCGTCGAACTTTCTTCCAGAAATCAAACTTTTTATATAGAAAACTAATTTTGTCGAATTTTACAATAAAAAAAATTAATTTAGTCGAAATTTTCTATAAAAAAAAAATACGAACTTCTCAAAAGTTTCTATGTAAAAATTAAATTTCGTCAAAATTTTCTATAGAAATCATATTTTGCCGAAAATTCCCATATACAAATCAGATATCATCGAAATTTTTTACGTAGAAATCGAATTTTGTCTAAATTTGTGTGTATGGAAATAAATTTCGTCGAAATTTTCTATATAAAAATTAAATTTCGTTGAATTTTACGCAGTTATCAAATTTTCTATATAGACAACTAATTTCGACGAAATTTTCCATTAAATATTTTATTTCGCTAAAATTTTTCTATAAAAATATAAAAATTTGTGAAAATATTCTATGAAAAATCAAATTTCATCTAAATTTTCTATAGCAATCGAATTTTGTTTAAATTCTCTATATAGAAATCAAATTTCTATGTAGAAGTCGAATTTTGTCGAAATTTACTGTGTGGAAATACAATTTCGTCGAAACTCTCTGTACAGAAATCAATTTTTGTCGAAATTTTTAAATATAGAAATATAATTTCATCGAAATTGGGTATATAGACATACAATTTCGTCGAAATTTTCTATATAGAAACAAAATTTCGTCGAATTTTTTTGCAGAAACTAAATTTTCTTTATAGAAAACGAATTTCGTCGAAATTTTCCATAAAAAAAATATAAATTGGTCAAAATTTTCTATGAAGAAATCAAATTTCGTCGAAATTTTTCATATACATATCAAATATTTTTATATAAAAATTAAATTTCGGTTTAAGACCATATGTTTCAGTTACTTTCTGTCTATTGCAAAAAAGTAATCGAAACAAATACAAAAATTGGTAGAGAGTTTTAATTGCTTGGTAGAATTGACTGCAGTTTCGATAGACACCACTCTATCATCTTCACAATTCAGTAGCAATAGTGTATGTCTTTAACTTAAATCAGCTAAAATACTTATGGAAGCAGTAAATTGAATTTAACAAAAACTACTAACCAAACCCGTATTTTGCCGAACTAACAATATAGAAATGAAATTTTCTCGAAATTTTCGATATAAAAATTTTGTAAGGAATTTTGTAATTAATTATTATACCTCCATTCTATACCATGCTAAGTCGACTAAGCATGTTTTTAGGGAGATTGCATTTTTTTTTATTTCTAAATATTCCAAGTTATATTCATTAAATATTTGGTGTATATCCATCAACCCAATCAAAAGTTATTCAGAAAACACTACACGTCATTCGATTTGCATTATAAAGGAATTCCACACAAATTTATAAAATTCATTATACTTTGATCGCCTCTCCTGGAAAAACTACCTTTTTGTACATAGCATTGTTTAGAATGCAGTTATTGAATTCTCCTTATTCGTAATTCTTCGTTTTTGCGGCTGAGCTTATTATGTGTTTGTAAAGAAAACATTTGCTCTCCTGCTAAGGCATAAATAAACCTCAGATCTCCTGTTGCCGCTAAACCACCCCACCCCATCAACTAACCGCACTTGATGCATACCGCAGCAAAGCAACAAACCAATCGTTGTTTTGCTTTTTTGTTGTTTCAGGCATTCGTTCTTCCCTTTTTGGGGTGGCTCTCTCCTCGGTGGAGGTCTCAAAGCCTCCACCACCACCACCACATTTATTGTGCATTTCAACATGAGTTCGCGAAGCTTTCGTAATAGCTTCGGATTTTCTCGTAGTTTCGTTCGTTGGTTGAGTTTTTTTCTTTTGCGCAAAATGTAAGCACCCAGCTGACGGCGTGACGTTGAGTTGCTCCCTCCATATGAACTGAAGGTACCACCTTTTGGGGTCGCGCCAACGTAGAAAAAAACCCATACAGACGCAAGTGTAATGACGATGGCAGCGGCTAACGCTGCGCTTTTTGCAATAACAATAATAATAATAATAAGTGCAAATACAAGCAAAAGCGGTGATGGTGGCGACGACGCTCGCTGCGACAAAGCATAGCAAACAAGGACACTCGTCGAAGCGACGACATCACATCCATCCATTCCATCCATTGAAATGCCACACAGTTGATGTGGGGAGAGATCCCTACGACGATTCAGTACGATTTCGAGGTTGTTTGCCGCTGGTACGGTTGTAAATATACAAAACATATGTATATGGGAATAAAAAGAATGGTCATAAGCTCAACACAACAATAACAACAGTAAAAAGGAATTAAAAACCACAAGAAATTCCTTTGCACAAAGGCAAAGACTTTGGTCAATTCTGTTTTTTAATTTTTAATTCAACAAATTACAGGAAACGCAATAGAAAAACTTGTGAAAAAGTGCTAAGAAAAAGTGTTAGAGTTGCCAAGTGTCCGAAAAAAAGGAGATCACAAAAATATCTTAAAGCTAATTAAAACAAAAATTAAACTCAAAGAGGAAACTCTCCAAGCTAAAATCAGCCAAACATTCAACATCCCATCAAAGGCCTCAGCGCCCAAGGGAAACCATTCCCTCCCTCGAATTTCAGGCACTCAAAGGAAACAGCAGTTCCCCGCTCGTCTTGCGCAAAATCTCCTGCAGTTCCCCTATTGCTGACATTTTTTGGGGGGAGAAAGAGACAGACAGAGCGCGGTGGAGGATCTCAGAGCGAATTTCTGCTAAAAGGTAAGTTTGTTATCATTTCGTATTCCCTAATGTCACAAAACCTGAAAATCTTAGTCATCATTTAAAATTCTCTGGAACAGAATTTTATTTAGAAGCAAAAACAATTACAAACTTTCATCCGTACATACAAACATACATACATATATTGTTATTTTCGTATTTTGAATGAATTTTACATTTTATTAAACACTGAGGAACAGAGCTTCTTAAATAGAGAGACATGTCGCCATGTGGAGTTAGAAGAGATACACAAATAGGTATTTGTATGAAATTTTTTGATTTGTACTGTTTGCCATGTTGTATTGATCAGAGACCCTATAAGGTATATGAGGGATTTCATGTCAAGTGAGTGCATGTTTTAAAAATCAATGTCTTCTGATCGGGATGAAATTTGCACCTAGTTTAGTTCTACTGTGCATAACATTTTCTAGTGTACAGGGTTGCCCATATTCGACGGACCCATGTTTTTTTTGGGCCCATTCCAATCGACGAGGCTTGTCCGCAGGCAACAATCTTTGCGTCAATTGAATTTTGTACGGGAACAAATGCAAATCAACGCGAATAATCCGTTGTAAAGTGGACCGAGCCATGCCCAACTGCTGAGAACGGCGTTTTTGGGATGTTCTTGGGGACCTCTCAACACTGGCTCGTACGGCAGCGATATTCTCGGCCGATCGCCTTGGTCGACTTTTATTTGGCCTCTTCGGATTAGAAAGAGCCTCACCAGTCGAACATTTTTCGTATAAACGCTTAATGGTGTTCTTAGAAGGCGCACTTCTCACATTTTTTAATATTTTAAAAGCACGTTGAGTTTTCACAATTGACTTCTTCTGTTGAATGTAAATTTCAACTATTTCGCGTGGCGTGTATTGTTCCATGGTAAAAATCTGCTTGGACTGACGCTTCAAACGCGGTATGTCATTAAGCGATCTGACATCTCTGTCAAAAGTTATGGCGTTGCCAGATGGGTCCGTCGAATATGGGAGACCCTGTATATGGAGTATTAAAAACACGAAAAAAATATTAACAAAAAATTTGTGGTAATTTTATTTTTTAAAAAAAATGTCTTTAAAATTCGACAATATGGTCCAAATACTAAAGGTAACTTCCATGAAAATTGGAATTTTAGAAATAAAAAATAAAATAAAAAAAACATCATAAAAAAAATGTTTACTGGACAAAAGAAATTTTTTTTGTAGCATAGTGTTACCTTCTCTTTTTGGAAAATTTTGTGTTTTATATTTTTGTGAATTTAAAACATATTTTGACATTTTTGTAAAAAACAATATTTTTATCTTTAATTTTTTTATTGCTCAAACGAAGACGCAATTTATTTCCTTTAAGAACTTTATGGTTTATTAGTGGGACTTGTAACGGGTTTTCCAATAGAGATGATATGATTTTGAAATGACGTTTCGGCCATTTGTAATATGTCATGATCTGTCATTTGTTTTTCATTCAGTAGTGTTTACAATTTCATCATGGAGAGATATACGCAAGAACAACATTTACAAATTATTTAGTTTTATTATCAAAATAATCGTTCTCCAATTGCAACTTTTCGTGCGCTAAGTCCATTTTTTTAAATCACAAAAAACACTTTCCTGTCGACCTACGACCTTGACACCCATGAGCAATATTTTAGCTCATGAAAGAGCTATCTTTCTTCCACTGATCGATTCCCGATCCGACGTACCGTTAAGGAGCATAAGCAAAAATAAAATTTTCGTTCAATTTTGAAATCCAAAAAACACACTTTCCAGTCGACCTACGACCTTGACGCCCATGAGCAATATTTTAGCTCTCGTTAAGAGCTATCTTTTTGCCATTGACCGATTGTGGCTACGTGCCACACAGCAAATGAAACAATTGAATTGTTGCGAGAAAAGTTTGGAGATTCGATTATTTCAAGAAATTGTCATATTGAATGGCCTCCAAAATTTTTGATTTAACAGCATTAGACTATTTCTTGCGGGGTTATTTGAAGTCATTGGTCTTTCGAAATAAACCGGAGTCTCTTCAAGCTTTACAAGTCAATATTGAACGTACCATTCATGACATACGACTTGATTTAGTGGAAAAAGAGCTCGAAAATTATGTTCATCGAATTCGTTCCTGCAGACGAAGTCGTGGAGGCCATTTGAATGACGTTTTATTTAGAACTTAATTGTATCGATTGTACTTCACATTTAATAAAAAAACTTTTGAATTTCCTTAACAATAAGTGTGTTTTTTTTTTTCAAAGAAATAATATCACTCTTATTGGAAAACCCGTTATATGAAGAATTAGGTTCATATATTGAGGCCTTACTTGTTTAATTTGTTACTCTTTGTTTACATTATGTCAGCTGATTAAATATAAGAAGTCTCTGCAGGGTTGGGAAATTTTCGCACCGATTTTGAGTTCTGCAATTTTCTTATGGTGTATTTTGTTGTTTGATTGGAAATATTTCTTGCAATATTTTGCATTTACACTTTTATAAGACCATTTGGAGAATGTTTAAAGTCCCTGGAAATTGTTAAAAGCTAATATGTGCTATTGTTCCACCGGCAGGTTCATGTTATAAGTCAGATCGGGTCAATATTGTTATGCAGGTACTGGTTTGCATAACCAGTGCACTATGCAACTTTTCAGGTTCACAGTATAAATATATTAACATGGGGAAGTATTTTAAAAATTTAATTTTGTAGAACGAGAGGTGATTTGTTAAAATTGTTGTCATATTTTATTTACCGAAGGATTTTTACCGAATTTTTCTGCCATATCCAACCAGATAGACGGACGTAACTCCGTTTATGTATTTGAAAAGCCTAAAAATGGATTTGCACCCAACGTTCATAGGGTCTTAAGGCCGGGTTAGGCAAACTTAACCGTAATTTAACTTTAGCGCAGCCGTAACGTTGCCCGCTGGAGCAATTACCCAAAACTTGAAAAACTTTCTGTATCACGCAGACATTCACAACAAAAATGGCAACAATATAATTTTATTTTATATTTATTTGCTACTATTTTATCATTTTATTACTTATTTATCACTTTTCAAAAGTTTATTATTTTACTAATTTTGTTTGCAAATGCACGTAAACGTACCGTTCACATCAAATTTCAACAGATTCAGCCGTCCGTTTACGTTTTGTTTCCGTTGGCTAATCGTTTACACTGATTTCCATATTTCACATTGAATCAGCTGATTCGTTACGCTACGGGGGCGTTATGGTTACGTTTGCCTAATTCAGCCTTAACATTTTCTTCCTCTATCCTTATATATGAAGAAGTAGGTTATTATATTGAGGCCTTACTTGTTTAATTTGTTAATGTTTGTTTACATTAGGCGTGTTTTCGTTACACCATAAGTGCTTAATTTTGGTGCTTGTGTTCATGTCTTAATCGAGTATGATGTTGCCAGATTGGGCACCCTATATTTAGCAATATGGCATTCCATTTTTGGAGAGATTTTATCTATTATTGTGAATTAACGGGAAGAAGAAGAACAAAAATGGGAAATTATTTTAATATTTGCAAAAGAGTGTAAACAATTGAACATAGAATAGTAAATATATGTTTTATAAATACTTTTCACGAATTTTTTGTCTGTTTCGCACTGTTCTTTCTTCGCAACTCATGACACCATTGCTACCAGATAGTGAAAATCCGCCACTTATTGCTTATGGGCCAGTTAGTGGAAGTCAGTTGTTTTCGTTGCAAAGTGCTAAACTAAAAGTGCTAGCTCGTAACGAAAACATGCCTATTATGCCAGCTGATGGAATATAAGTAATTATTGCAGGGTTGGGAAATTTTCGCACCGATTTTGATTCTGAAATTTCAACATGTTTATGTAGATACTGGTTTGAAATGGTTTATGCAACTTTTCAGGTTCACAATATAAATATATTAACATGGGGAAGTATTTTAAAATTTAATTTTGCAGAAAGAGAGGCGATTTTTTTAAAAATAATGTCATATTTTATTTATCGAAGGATTTTAACCCAATTTTTCTGCACCATCTAAGTAGATAGACGGACCTAACTTTAATTATTTGAAATGACTAAAAATGGATTTGCGCCCAACATTCAAAGGGTCTTAGTCCAACCCTTCGCTGTGTTACTTTTCTTTACTTGCTGTCCGTAGCAAATGACATATGACGTCCTCTCTGTAAAATAAGGGGTATAAAAATAACTACAGAATGTCACTTACCTTCGACCTAGTTTTTACGTTCGAATAAGATTTTGCCTTCGTTTTTTTGACATTTTACAATCAAATAAGATCGCTTAAATAATGACAACAACAACAAACATACAATGCAATTGCTGTACATAAAAGTATGCGACGAATCTATGGCCATTTGATATCCATATTTGTCATTATTCAAGCGTATCTATCATGGGATGGATACCATGTGAATGCATATCCGTTCGTTCGTTTCCAATACGAATAGTACGAGCACATCCACATCCATGTCATGCTTGTGTCTGTATCTGTTTTGCGAGTATGTCTGTCTGGGGGCCTTTGAGCCTCTTCGGATGTAGTGCACAACATATGTTTGACTTTTGCTGAACAGAACAGAGGAACAATAAAAAAAAGCTAAAATGAAAAATCTAATAATTCTTTCTTTTGTTAAAGTTCATTTAAGCTGCTCCCTAGTTTGTTTTTTTTCAATTCTATTCGCATCTAGTACACCATACATGCAACTGCCGTAGAATAGATTTAAACTAGATACACATACATACTCGTATACAGTGATACATACCTACATCCCCATTCTCAAATGCCTTGGAGAGTAGAGTTGGATGGATGGTTGGATGGATGGATACATTCAGACCAAAAATATTTCACAAATAGATACAAATTGAATCCATACAACATATGATCAAAGCTACTACAGCTTTTCAAGCGATTAGTGATGCAAAGGTATTAATGTAACGTATTAAAAACTCGTACCCGGTACTCTCATATGGTTACATAGGCTTTGATATAATGGACTTAAAAGAAATGTAATTAGTCCCCCATTAATAACATTTAATATTTAGCCTTAATCTGGACTTTCCAATAAAACGAAATTATAATAAATACACAAACTAAATGTTCGGACCCCTAACCGAGTAACCGATTACTTTATCAACTACAATCGCAACAACATCTGTTTTACTCCCCAAGTAACGCTATTGCCGCTTTATTATTGTTGTCGGTATTCTGATATAGGAAACATCTGAACGATAAAATTCTGCAACGCTTCAATGATCATTTTTGTGGTTTGAATCAATCATGGACGGACGACGATGACAGACAAAGATAGATAGATATATAGGCCGTACCACAGAACCAAAGAGAGAAGCTGAAATTTTAAACTTGGCAGGGAAAGGGTTTCCACACCCAACCGAATGAGGAAAATCGAGGAAAACCAATTGGCATGTGTGTGTCTGAGAAATAGAAATAATTAGAAACCTGATGGTTGAATGGATGGATGAATGCATAGTTGAACATTGGAAACTGCCAAAGGGTTGTGGACAGCAAGCAACAACATTAAAAAAAGCATAAATATGTACATTAAAGGCCATGGGGAAATTACTTGAAAAGGGTTGCCATACCATATAAAAACTACATATCGATCTAACGGGTTTTCCAATATGGATGATATGATTTTGAAGTGACGTTTCGGTCATTTGTAATATGTCAAGATCTGTCATTTCCTTTTGATTGTATTCAGTAGTGTTTACAATTTCATCATGAAGAGATATACGCAAGAACAACATTTACAAATTATTCAGTTTTATTATCAAAGTAATCGTTCTCCAATTGCAACTTTTCGTCCGCTAAGTCAATTTTTTTTAAATCCAAAAAAACACTTTCCAGCAATATTTTAGATCTCGTTAAGAGCTATCTTTTTGCCATTGACCGATTCCCGATCCCACGTACCGTTAAGGAGCTAGAGCAAAAATAAACTTTCTCGTTCACATTTGAAAATTATGTTAAGTCCATTTTTTTTTAAATCCAAAAAAACACTTTCGTGTCGACCTACGACCTTGACACCCATGACCAATATTTTAGCTCTCGTTAAGAGCTATCTTTTTGCCATTGACAGTTTGTGGCTACGTGCCACACAGCAAATGAAACAATTGAATTGTTGCGAGAAAAGTTTCGAGATTTGATTATTTCAAGAAATTGTGATATTGAATGGCCTCCAAGAAGTTGTGATTTAATACCATTAGACTATTTCTTGTGGGGTTATTTGAAGTCATTGGTCTTTCGAAATAAAACAGACTCTCTTCAAGCTTTACAAGTCAATATTGAACGTGCCATTCATGACATACGACTTGATTTAGTGTAAAAAGTGCTCGAAAATTGGGTTCATCGAATTCGTTCCTGCAGAAGAAGTCGTGGAGGCCATTTGAATGTTTGTTTAGAACTTAATTGTATCGATTGTACTTCACATTAAGTAAAAAACTTTTGAATTTCCTTAACAATAAGTGTGTGTTTTTTCAAATAAATCATATCACTCTTATTGGAAAACCCTGTGCATCCCAAAGTATGCTAAGTCAACTCAGCATGTTTTAAGGAACATTGCATTTTTAATTTCTATATATTGCAAATTATATTCACTCAATATTTGGGGTTTATTCGTCAACCAAGTCAAAAGTTATTCACAAAACGGTAGAGACTATTAGATTTGCATTTCAAAGGAATTCCACAGAAATTAAAAAAAAATAAAACTTTGATCGCCTCTCTAGAAAAACAGACATGTTTCGAATTAGCATGTTTTGGAATGGAATGTTAATATTTGATGTATTTATTAACTTATCAGCTCTAGAAATATTGGAAAAATTAAAGTTTTTCAATGATTTTTCTTAAATTTTCAGACATTCCTCCGACAAGATAATTCAATACCAATTCAAGTTTACAATTCCACAGGCAATTCCACTAGAAATTCAGGCTCTACCAGAGAGAGATTAAACTAAATGACCCTAATATTTCCCTCAGTTTCTGCCTATCTAATACATCCGCTAATTTCAGATCTTAGCATCTGGATGAAGGCAACACCACCAGGAGTAAACACTCTAGCAAAAATTTTATTTATAAACCACAGTCAGCACGAAAGCCCCCGAAAGTTAGTTTCTAACTCATATTACCTTAATCAAAATAATTAATTGTAACATTCCTGAAAAAAGAGTATGTTTCATAAGAAATAATACTAAATTTCCCTAACCTAGGCTTATCGTAACCTACACCCGAATATAGACAACTCCACTAGGAATTAATTATTTACCAAAAAAGTTGTTAGTTAACGTCTGTCAGCACGAAAGCCCCATGAAGGTTCTTTTCCAACTCATCATGTATTAACCAATATAATAGCGACTGACATTCCTAAGATACACTCACATTATTATATCAGTACCTATTCTAGACCTAAATGGCTGTCTGAACTCCACTGAAGGCAAAAAATTATAATTCATATATTATTCAAAATAATAGCGGCCAACATGGCTGAGACAAGCCTATTTTCCATAATATACGTTATTATTTCAGTAACAATTCAAAATTAAACCAAATTGCCATAACCTAGGACTATCAACATCTATGTAATACCTCCGCAGATTTAATAGTTTGTGGGAAGTAAACTGTCTACCATATATTTTATTGGTAACCTCGAAAGCCTCCGAAGGTTCGTTGCAAATTCAAAATTAAACTAAATGGCCCTAAAATTTCCCTAGTCTTCGACCTATCTAATACCTTCTATGATTTATGATCTTAGCACTCGAATGTATGCAACTCCACCACGAGTTAAGTCTCTAGCAAAAAATGGCCCCCAGATGGACCATCTGGTAGTAGTATAAACGATGATTTCAGTGGTTGACTCTAGGATATAGGAAGACTTTGCTGGTCGACTGAAGTATAAAGGAAGGTCTCGTGGTGTATAGTAGCTAAGAGGAAGATCACAGTGGTTGACTCTAGCATAGAGGAAGATCTCAGAGTTCGTCAATAGTTAGAGCATTATTGATTTGTCGATTCTAGAATAGAGGAATATTACAGTCGTAGACACTAGTATAGAGGAAGATCTCAGTGTTCGATTCTAGTATAGATGAAATCCCTCAGGATCGACTCTAGTATAGGGGAAGACAACCGGATGGTCTCGGAAGACCTCTGTGTTAGACCCTAGTATAGATAAAGATCTGGAGACATCAGTGATATACTCCAGTGTAGAGGATGTTATGAAGACCTTTAGTGCTAGCGTCTATCTCTAGTGCAGAGGAAGTTCTGAAGACCTCAGTGGTAATCATGTATAGAGGAAGACCTCAGTGGTCAATTCTAGTATAGATGAAATCCTTCAGGATCGACTCTAGTATAGAGGAAAAGCTCAGTGTCCACTCTAGTATAGATGCAATCCTTCATGAGGATTTCCTTTGTCAACCGATCCTCAGCGGTCAACTGCAGGATAGAGGAAGACTTTGGTGGTTGCCTGAATTATGAAAGAAGATCTCAGTGGTCGATTCTATAATAAAGGAAAACCACAATAGTAGACTCTAGTATAGAGGAAGAGCTCAGTGTTCGACTCCAAGTAGTATAGAGGAAGACATCAGTGGTCGATTCTAGTATAGAGGAAACCCTTCATGATCGACTCTAGTATAGAGGAAGGTATAGGAAAAAGACCTCAGTGGGCGACTCTTAAAAAGAAGACATCAGTAGTCGACTCTAATATAGAGGAAGCAGGCCTCAATGGTAGATTCTAATATAGAGGAAGACTTCACTGGTGGACTCTAATGCAGCGAAAGATTTCACTGGTGGACTATAATATAGCGGATGACTAATGACTGGCGAAATGTCTATGTGGGCGACTCCGGTTTAGAGGAAGACTCAGTGTTCGACTCTTCGGTGGTCGTCTGAAGTATGAGGGAAGATCTTAGTGTTCAAGAGTAGTATAGAGGAAATCCTTCATGATCGACTCTAGTATAGAGGATTATCACAGTGATCGACTCTAGAATAGAGGAGGATCTCAGTCATGCAACATGAAGATAAGGATCAGAGACCGACACCAGGGAAAAAAGCTTAGTAGGTGTCTCTAGTATAGGGGAAGTCTTCAGTAGTGGATTCTGGTTTAGACAAATCCCTCATTTGTCAACCCCAGTATAGAGGGATACCTCAATGGTCGACTCCAGCATAGAGGTGAACAGCTGTGGTCGACTCTAGTATAAAAGAAGACCTCAGAGATCGATTCTAGTATAGAGGAAGACTTCAGAGGATGACTCTAGTATAGAGGAAGACCTCAGAGGTCGACTCTAGTGTAGAGGAAGACCTCAGAGGTTGACTCTAGTGTAGAGGAAGACCTCAGAGGTCGACTCTAGTATAGAGGAAGACCTTAGAGGTCGGCTCTAGTATAGAGGAACACCTTAGAGGTCGATTCTAGTATAGATGAAGAGTATGAAGGAAGACCTCAGAGGTCGACTCTAGTGTAGAGGAAGACCTCACTGGTTAACTTGAGTATGTATATAGTAAGACCACAGTGGTTAAATTTAGTATAGAGGAACCTCTGAGGTCGACTCTAGTACAGATGAAGATGTCAGAGGTCGTCTCTCGTATAGAGGAAGACCTCAGAGCTCGACTCTAGTATAGGGGAACACCTCAGAGATCGACTCAAGTATAGAGGAAGACCTCAGAGGTCAACTAGTATTAAGGAAGATCTAAGATGTCGACTCAAGTATAGGGCAATACCTCAGAGGTCGTCTCATGTATAGGGGAAGACCACAGGGGTCGACTCTAGTCTAGAGGAAGACCTCAGAGGTCGACTCTAGTATAGAGGAAGACCTCAAAGGTCGACTCTAATGTAGAGGAAGACCTCAAAGGTCGACTCTAATATAGAGGAAGACCTCAGTGGTTAACTTTAGTATAGAGTAAGACCACAGTGGTTAACTTTAGTATAGAGTAAGACCACTCTGAGGTCGACTTTAGTATAGGGGAAAACTTCCTAGATCGACTCTAGTATAGAGGAAGACCTCAAAGGCCGACACTTGTATTACGAAAGATCTTAGAGGTTGACTCATGTATAGGGAATACCTCAGAGGTCGACTCATGTATAGGGGAAGACCTCAGGTGTCGACTATACTATAAAAGACACATCAGAGGTCGACTCTAGTAAAGAAGAAGACCTCAGAGGTCGACTCTAGTATAGGGGAAGACCTCTGAGGTCGACTCTAGTGTAGAGAAAGACCGCTGAGGTCGACTCTAGTGTAGAGAAAGACCTCAAAGGTCGACCCTAGTATAGAGTAAGACCTCTGTGGTCGACTCTAGTATAGAGTAGGACCTCTGAGGTCGACTCTAGTATAGAGTAAGACCTCTGTGGTCGACTCTAGTATAGAGTAGGACCTCTGAGGTCGACTCTACTGTAGAGTAGGACCTCTGAGGTCGAATCTAGTATAAAGTAAGACCTCTGAGGTCGACCCTAGTATGGAGTAAAACCTCTGAGGTCGACTCTAGTATAGAGTAAGACCTCTGAGGTCGACGCTAGTATAGTGTAAGACCTCTGAAGTCGACTCTAGTATAGAGTAAGACCTCTGAGGTCGACTCTAGTATAGAGTAAGACCTCAGAGGTCGACTCTAGTATAGAGTAAGACCTCTGAGGTTGACTCTAGTATAGAGTAAGACCTCTGAGGTTGACTCTAGTATAGAGTAAGACCTCTGAGGTCGACTCTAGTATAGATAGGTCCTCTGACGTCGAATCTAGTATAGAGATGTCCTCTGACGTCGAATCTAGTATAGAGTAAGACCTCTGAGGTCGACTCTAGTATAGAGTAAGACCTCTGAGGTCGACTCTAGTATAGAGTAAGACCTCTGAGGTCGACTCTAGTATAGAGTAAGACCTCTGAGGTCGACTCTAGTATAGAGTAAGACCTCTGAGGTAGACTCTAGTATAGAGTAAGACCTCTGAGGTAGACTCTAGTATAGAGTAAGACCTCAGAGGTCGACTCTAGTATAGGGTAAGACCTCTGAGGTTGACTCTAGTATAGAGTAAGACCTCTGAGGTTGACTCTAGTATAGAGTAAGACCTCTGAGGTCGACTCTAGTATATAGAGGTCCTCTGACGTCGAATCTGGTATAGAGTAAGACCTCTGAGGTCGACTATAGTATAGAGTAAGACCTCTGAGGTCGACTCTAGTATAGAGTAAGACCTCTGAGGTCGACTCTAGTATAGAGTAAGACCTCTGAGGTCGAGTCTAATATAGAGTAAGACCGCTGAGGTCGACTCTAGTAAAGAGTAAGACCTCTGAGGTCGACTCTAGTATAGAGTAAGACCTCTGAGGTCGACTCTAGTATAGAGTGAAACCTCTGAGGTCTTTAATTATCCAAAAAATATTTGACTTTTATTTTCCATTACGCTGACCTTTGGAATTTTGCATATGGCAACACTGGGTGTTGTTCGGACATGATCACTATAACTTTAAAGGAATCAAGGCCCGCTGAACTGTACTACTCCTTTTTCTACGGCCTAGGACCCCATTGATGAAGATGTTGAAAAAATTTAATACATAATTACTTTTCCGAGCGTACGTATTTCTTAATGAAAATCATTTCAACACATTCGATATCTCACTCTCTACCAAACTACAAGATATTGTTTACAACTACCCAACTAGCACTCACCCCACTGTGCCAACATGAAACTAAATACATTCTCATCCGCATACTTACTATCGCCAGACCCCGACACCTGTTGCAATAACAATAATAAAATACTACAAACAAATCATTAAATTATTAATTGTTTATAAGTGAGGTTAGTGTATTAGTCTGTACATACATACATACACATATGTATGTATGTAAAAGTGGTTGCCGCTTTAGTAAAATTATGCAAATCTCTGTCTATAACCATTTTATAATGATATTATGAAAATGTTAACCCAATTTATGTGATTTTGTTGTTGTTGGTGTTGCTTCCATACAATAATTTATGTCATTTTTTGATCAGAAATCACCAAAAAAAAACACACATCAAAACAAAAACACAATCAAAATACAAATACAAACATTTAAAGCCAATGAAACTTTAATGAAAGAGCACAACAACAACGAAAACAGAAAACAGCGATCGACGATCTATAATAAAAAAATGTGAATTTTATTTAATCTTTATTAGGGGGAATACCATCGAAGAGCAACAATAACAAAATAAACCAGAGAGAAAGAGAGAATGCGTCTCTCCAACGATTTTTGAGGGAGAAATGTTAAACAAAACAAATAGCTGTGCATGAATAGACAGACGACTTTAACGGGTTTCACATTTTATCCCAAGAATTTTCTCCAATTGTTTGACTCTACTATTGTTGGTTGTTGTTGTTGTTGTTATTTCACCTAGAGTATCTTGAAACTATATAAACAATTAACAGTTATGCACAAAACAAAATATGAGTGTGAACACTCATCGCCGCCACTCGCTGAAATTCAACGCAGTCCGTTGTCAGTCATCATTCTTCTTCTTCCACCTTATTTGCCGACCGCTATTTTACTCAATGCATCTCATCTCATAGTGTGAAAAATGGAGAACATGAGAGAAACATGTGCACGTTAACAACTGTGGACACACTACCTAGAAGAGGGGGGTAAGCAATAGAGCAGAATGAGGAAGAAAAGACACGATTGAAGAAAGAGTACGTAGCCGACAGACTTGTCAGTGTGTCTATCCCCGGCCAAAACGTAAACGTGACGTATTCGTTTTGTCGTTTATATCGTAATGCAAAAATAAAACAAATATCTATCTGTCTGCTCTCTCTATACACAAATCCGAATGCGAAACAGTGAAATGTGACGCAGTAGATACGATTAGATACAATGACAGCACAATAATCATAAAAGCAACAACAACAACCACAAAACCAGCAACACTAACACAACAACAACTGACAACAACAAGTGTTTTTGTTTGGTCGTTTTCTACTTCTTTTTGCAAAAATCAAATACCCACAACAACAACAACAAAACATATGTTTTTCAGTGAAAAATCAAGCAAAACAATGACAGCTACAACAAAAAAAAACAACTACTAAATGTCAACAAATCATTGTTGGAAGTAACAAAAAACATTTGTTCAGTTCCGCCGCCGATCATCATCGCAGATAATTTATCATAATTTTGCTAATGTTTTTGTTGTGTGTGAGTTAGTTTTTTTGTTTGGTTTTTTTTTTGCAATGCACCATTCACTTTTGTCCTTCAGTGCACATCCGTGAAATTATTGTGTTTTTTTTGTTAATTTGTTTGATGCTGATATTCCTTTTGAGTAGTGACAGATAATGCTAGTGTTTTATCCAAAGCCTAACCTCAACTCTTATCTCGGATAACGTCATCCATCGAGGCAACGGGATTTTGAATACTCTCAATACCCATATGAAATAGAGCGTAATCAGCTGAGAATACCGTATAACATAGATCTTTACTAAAATAAGTGGGTTTACAATAAGGGTGGTTCGATGGGAAGTGGACTGAAACACGATTTTTTTTATTTATAAGTCCTCTGAGGTCTTTCTCTATACTAGATTCGACCTCTCAGGTCTTCCTCTATGCTACAGTCGCCTTTTGAGGTCTACCTCTATACCAGAGTCGACCTCTGAGGTCTTCCTCTATACCAGAGTCGACCTCTGAGGTCTTCCTCTATACCAGAGACGACATCTGAGGTCTTCCTCTATACTAGACTCGACCTCTGAGGTGTTCCACTATACTAGAGTCGGCCTCTGAGGTATTTCTCTATACAAGATTCGACCTCTGGGGTCTTCCTTTATAGGAGAGTCGACCTCTGAGGTCTTTCTTCTGTACTAGAATCGACCTCTGAGGTCTTCCACTAAACTAGACTCGACTTCTGAGGTCTTCCACTATACTAGAGTCGACCTCTGAGGTCTTCCTCTATACTAGAGTCGACCTCTGAGGTCTTCCTCTATACTAGAGTCGACTTCTGAGGTCTTCCTCTATACTAGAGTCGACCCCTGAGGTCTTCCTCTATACTAGAGTCGACCCCTGAGGTCTTCCTCTATACCAGAGTCGACCTGTGAGGTCTACCTCTATACTAGAGTCGACCTCTGAGGTCTTCCTCTATACCAGAGTCGACCTGTGAGGTCTACCTCTATACTAGAGTCGACCTCTGCGGTCTTCCTCTATACTAGAGTCGACCTCTGCGGTCTTCCTCTATACTAGAGTCGACCTCTGCGGTCTTCCTCTATACTAGAGTCGACCTCTGCAGTCTTCCTCTATACCAGAGTCGACCTCTGAGGTCTTCCTTCATTAGAGTCGACCTCTGAGGTCTTCCTCTATAGTAGAGTCGACCTCTGAGGTCTTCCTTTATACCAGAGTCGACCTCTGAGGTCTTCCTTTATACCAGAGTCGACCTCTGAGGTCTTCCTCTATACTAGAGTCGACCTCTGAGGTCTTCCTCTATACTAGAGTCGACCTCTGAGGTCTTCCTCTATACCAAAGTCGGCCTCTGAGGCCTTCCTCTATACTAGAGTCGGCCTCTGAGGTCTTCCTCTATACTAGAGTCGAAATATAAATACTTCGTCTAGTTGTGAGAGTAGCTCTTAGACCTTCCTCTTTAATAGAGTTTATGTTTCTGCTGATCAGATCACCTTTATTAATACTCCTTTTATGTATTTTTACATTTGGATCTTCGATTTGTATTTGAGTTTCCAGTTTCTTTTCCCTTTTGCGCTATTTTCGTTGTGTTGACTTTAATGAAATCATCGTCAAAACCAATAACATTCAACATCCAAAAAGCCAACGAGCATTGACGGCCGCAGACACTTAACCTCAAGTGCAAATAATAAGACCAAATATGCTCGCGTTTTCTTGTCCATTATTGCAGTGGTTTCGGAGGCGAGTTGTGGGGTAATATTGTGAAATCATTTCCTTGATATCTTAGCAAACATTTATGTAGTCTATAATAATATTTGCTGTAGATTCAGAGTACCCTACATAAGGTACTACAGGTGATTGTAGGTACATTAGAGAGGGCAGAGGACGATTATTATCTTAAATTACCAATAATATTAAAATCTTCTTTTTGGGGGGGTTGTTTCTGAGCACCTATGACGTCTCAGATATTCGTTGCCTGTAGCACCCTTTACACGTTTGGTTTATATCACTCAAACAATGTTGCACTTTATTTGTGTTTCTTGAAGTTTTTCTTTGCTTATTTTTTTTTTGTTTTTAGGTGCTTTTGAGTTCAAATGTCTTCAACTGTTAAATATAATTATGTTTCTTTGTGTTTTAATTGCAATTGACCTTCTCATAAATGTGATTAATAGTGAACTGATGTATGATAACATTTCAAATGTATTGTATTTTGTATGCAAAATATCTTCAAATCGGTACAGTGGCTACAAAAAGCTATATGAGCAAATCTCGCCCGCTTATTTCTAAAAGGACTTTTTTGAAAAATGTCACTATAATTCGTCCTACAAATTATCTAGGGGATTTAAATGTGGAGATTGAAGTGCTAAGGATGATAATAGGTCACATCATGTACAAACAGCTACTACTGCAACATGTTATCTCTTTGCAAATACATGCTCTTATTTATTCTAATTTTTTCTGGTGGGTGTTTGATATATTCCTTGAGAGTATTCAGGTTAGTAAAATGATTCCCGCATTTTGTGTAACCATCAGGATCAAATATTGCCAATAATTTCAAAATTTTTAAATAGATATATCAAAGTGTAGTATAAACCGTTGCAGTGGGTGCATCTCACTAATCGAGAAAAGATCAGTGATCCTCATGAAAATTTCGGAATCTACCATCAGCCTAAAATGAAATTTTGTGACAACAAATTACGCTTACTTTCATTGAATGGCCCAAAAACCTTGTTCGCATCTCCTAAAATATCTCATTCGGGCATTTCACTATAACCTCATTGGTTGATTTTGGTATAGAAGAAAACCTCAAACATATGACGAACCCTGTATCGACAGAGGTTTTAGTGGTCGACACTAGTACAAATGGCGACACCAGTTGCCCCTTATACTTATGTATATATTAATGATTAAGATCTCTAAACTAGAGAAAGGAATTATAGAGAATGTATATTATAGATAAGTACGCCAGTGTAAGTTATCGACTCTAGTATAAAGAGCTTAGTTGTCCCCCCTATTGTATAAGACGTCAGTGGTCGACGATTCTCAAATGGGGAGCGTCGACTCACTAGCCTTATTCCATGGCAGCGGTCGCCCTTATTATAGAGTAAGACCTCAGTGGTCGTCTCTAGTATAGTGTATAACCTCTGTGGTCAGCTCTAGTATAGAGGAAGACCTCAGTGGTCGACTCTATTACAGAAGAAGACCTCAGACGACTCTATTATAGAGTAAGTGCTCGGTTGTTGACTGGACTCTAGTATAAAGGAAGACCAGTGGTCGACACTAGTACATATCGACTCTAGTGCAGCTAAAGACTTCAGTGGTCGAATCTAGTACAGATGAAGAGCTCTGTATACACTTTAGTTGAGATGAATTAATCGGCTCTAGTACAGACGAAAACCTTAGTGGTTGACTCTAGTACAGATGAAGTCCTTAGTAGTCGACTCCATATGATTACCTTAGAGGTCGAACCTGGTACAGATGAAGACCTCAATTGTCGATTCTAGTAAAGATGAAGACCTCAGTTGTCGCCTCCGGTACAGATGAAGCCTCACTTGTCGACTACAGTACAGGTGAAAACCTCCATTCTCGACTCTAGCACAGAATCTAGTACATATGGAGACTTCAGTAGATGACACTGGTACAGATTAAGACCCTAATGGTCGACTCTAGTGATTTTTGTAGTCGACTTTAGTACAGATTAAGGCTTTAGTTGTGGAATCCAGATCACATGAGAACCTTAGTGGTCGAATCTACTACAGATGATGACCTAAGTAGTAATCTAGTGCAGATGAAGGCCTTAGTGAAGAAAGACATCAGTGGTCATCAGACATCTGGTGTAGAGGAAGTCTTCTGTGTCGACTTTGGTGTTAAGGAAGACTTCAGTGATCGCCTCTTGTATAGAAGAAGACTTCAGTAATCGTCTCTGGTATAGAAGAAGACTTCAGTGGTCGACTCTAGTATAGAGGTAGACCTCAGTGGTCGACTCTAGTATAGTTGTAGAGTCAGTGGTCGACTCTAGTATAGTTGTAGACCTCAGTGGTCGACTCTAGTATAGTTGTAGACCTCAGTGGTCGACTCTAGTATAGAGGTAGACCTCAGTGGTCGACTCTAGTATAGAGGTAGACCTCAGTGGTCGACTCTAGTATAGAGGTAGACCTCAGTGGTCGACTCTAGTATAGAGGTAGACCTCAGTGGTCGACTCTAGTATAGAGGTAGACCTCAGTGGTCGACTCTAGTATAGAGGTAGACCTCAGTGGTCGACTCTAGTATAGAGGTAGACCTCAGTGGTCGACTCTGTTGTAGATGAAGTCTTCAGTGATCGCCTCTGGTATAGAAGAAAACTTCAATGATCGTCTTTGGTAAAGAAGAGGATTTCAGTAGTGAATTCTAGTATATAGGAAGACCTCAGTGGTCGACTCTGGTGTAGAGGAAGACTTCAGTGTCGACTCTGGTGTAAAGGAAGTCTTCAGTGATCGCCACTGGTATAGAAGAAGACTTCAGTGATCGTCTCTGGTATAGAAGAAGACTTCAGTGGACGATTCTAGTGTAAAGGAGGACCTCAGTGGTCGACTCTAGTATAGAGGTAGACCTCAGTGTTTGTCTCTGGTATAGAAGTAAACGTCAATGATCGTCTTTCGTACAGAAGAGGACTTCAGTGGTCGACTCTAGTATAGAGGTAGACCTCAGTGATTGTCTCTGGTATAGAAGTAAACGTCAATGATCGTCTTTCGTACAGAAGAGGACTTCAGTAGTCGACTCTAGTATATAAAAAGTTCTCAGTGGCCGACTCTAGTATAGAGGGATACCTCAGTGGTCGACTCTAGTATAGACGGAGACCTCAGTGGTCGACTCTAGTATAGAAAAAGACCTCAGGGGTCGGATTTAGTAAAGAAAAAATGTCAGTGGTCGATTTTAATATAGATGAAGACCCAATCGTCGACTGTATTATGGAGTAAAAGCTCAGTGATCAACTCTAGTATAGAGGAAGACCTCAGTGGTCGGTTGTAGTATAGAGTAACAACTCAGTAGTCAGTTGTAGTATAGATTACGAAATCAGTGACCGACTCTAGTATAGAGGACTCCAGCATAGGAGAAGTCCTTAGTGGTCGACTCTAGTATACAGCAAGACGTTAATGGTCGACTCCAGTATAAATTAAAACCTCAGTGTTCGACTCTAGTATAAAGGAAAGCTCCAGTGGACGACTCTTAAAAAATTATGTTTGTGTGTTCATCTGAAGTATTTTTCTTTAATTCTATTGTCTTAAAACTTTTAATATAGGTCAAGGCCATAAATGCTTCAATGCTGGTATTTTTGGACATTTTTAAATTAATGAAGATTAAAGAAGTGACACTAGGATATTTTCCACAGTGGAAATAATTTAAATTATGTACATTATATAAATATAGAAAACACAGGGTATAAAAACGATCACGAAACGCTATAAATAAAATAATCATATATAAATTCCAATATGAATAGTTTGTCTGTCTGCGTGTCCGTCCGTCTATAGAGCTATGCTCGGTGTCCATCCATACAAATGTAGTATCAACCAAAAGTGGAACACCATGCAGACGACATCCATACAAATCATTGACTAATGGATAGGCACCCGTCTACCCCATTCCCCCTTGCCCCATCAAAGCATTGGCAACAATACCAAAAACACACCTCTGCTACAAAATAAAAGAAAAATACACACACGAAGGCACCCTGTGTATGGAGGAATAGTTTTTATTTCTTTTTGGGGACAAAACAAAAACTAAACAGACACACAGATGGACGGACGATTGGTCGTTCGGATGGATGGTGGCTGGAGAAATGACTTGGATGGGTTATTATATCGATGTTGTTGGACAAATGGACAACAGTGTCAGACGACGACTGCGACACACCAAAACGATTGGGTGGTGTAGATGTCAGGCAGCAACAACGGTAGTGGTAATCAAGAATTGAATGTTGTGGGCAAAGGCAAGAAAAAACAACACTCACAAAAATTAAAAACAAAAACACAATCAAAACAGATACTAAAAAACACAAAAATATACACCAAACAAACCCAACGTTAACAGCAATAACAATAATATAAGCGCGCGGCAAATAAAGGTCAGTGACCAAAACATGATGTGTAGTGGTCGATCCGTGTGTGTCCGTCCGTCCGTCTGTTGTTTTGTTGCTGTAATGAAATCATGGAGAAATGAACGAAAGACGACTCACCGAAAATAACAACAACAAAACTATCACAAAACGTGGTAAACATTTTACTTTCGCACCAACACTTGTTCAGCAACGCCAGAGTAGAGTCCCTATACGCATACGTACCCAACCGTTACGCGTACGCATTCACTATTCACGCTCTATCCACATAAACAAACAGTTGACACACTGAGAAGTGGTAAGAAAAAGTATACTCTTCGCCATTAACGGGCCAACAAGTCAACGACAATAACGAACTGAAAAAATGCCGGGTTAAGTGTTGACTTAGTTTTTATTTACTTTCGAGAGAGAGTTTTTAATTGTACCACACACAGATGTACTACATCGTTATTGATTATCGCATATTAGAATTCCCAATGAAACAACGATCACTAGAAGAACAGCTGAGGTAGTTCTCTGCATCAGAGTCGATCACTGAGATCTTACCCTATACTAGAGTCAATCTGCCAGGTCTTCCTCTAACTAAAGACGACCTCAAAGGTGGTCCTCTATACTCGAGTCGCCACTAAAATCTTCCTAAAATCGACCACTGAGGTCTTCCTCTATCCTAGAGTCAATTACTGAGGAATTCCTCTATACTAGAATAAACCACTGAAGTTTTCCTCTATACTAAAGTCGACCTCTAAGCAGGGTTACCATAAACATTTTTCTGAATGGAGGACATTTGTGCCAGAAAGGGAGGACATTAGTGACATTTACAAGGAGCCCTTGGAACCTTCGGAGGACATTTTTTTTAAATAAAAATAGCAGTAATTGGAAAAATAAATATTTTATTATGATCAACAATTAATTTTTTAAAAAGGTTATTAACATTTTCTAAAAACGTTGTATTTTACGCAATATCTTGTAAGATCATTTTGAAACCGCTGATGGGATTAACAATTGATATTAAAAGAAGATGAAGTCTACTTAATTTAGGATTATTTAAAGCATTCATAAAGCAATTAGGATAAATGGTTCTCGAGATATGCTAAATCTGGCAAAATCGTTGAAAAATATCGCCTTTGAGCTATTAAATTAAATGACATAAGCTTTCGTTTGAGCAAATACTTTTAAAATAAAAACATAGTTTTTGCCAAAAATGTGAAAACAATTTTTAATATCGCAAAAAAATTACAGATAAATATTTTTGAGAATTTAAAAAAAAAAACTTTTTAGAAAAGGCTATAGAAAACACTTTGGGCAAAATTTTTTTAATACGATAGGTACCTATGTATGTAGATTGAAAAAAGACCGCTGTTAAAATTCAACACCCTCCAACTCGGACAGTCTAATAGGACTAAACTTGGGACAAGTTTCATCCTGATCAGAAGACATCGGTATTGAAAATTCCCTCAATTGGTTTGAAATCCGCCATATTTATATACAAACTAATAAATTCCACCTTTGCGTCACTCATTCAAATGGAACTTTGAATAATGATAGTCACGATTGGCTGAACTATAAATATACATTTGAATCAGTGACAAAAGGAGGACAAATACCACATTTTTTAAAACGAAGGGAGGACGGGAGGACAAAGGTAAAAAAGGAGGACTTATGGTAACCCTGCCTCTAAGGTATTCATCTATACTAGAGTAGACCACTAAGGTCTTCCTCTAACTAAAGACGACCTCAAAGGTCTTCCTCTATACTAGAGAGTACTACAGTCGACCGCTAAGGTCTTACGCTATACTAGAGTCTACTTCTTCTGTATTCTTTTAAACTAAAGTTTACTTCTATTGTATTCTTCTAAACTAGAGTCGATCATTAACGACTCC
Organism: Eudasyphora cyanicolor; assembly: GCA_963930755.1. Lineage (NCBI taxonomy): Eukaryota > Metazoa > Arthropoda > Insecta > Diptera > Muscidae > Eudasyphora > Eudasyphora cyanicolor. The sequence goes on along the minus strand of OZ005734.1, from coordinate 47,347,608 downwards.
AGTATGGAATCGACCACTGATGGAGTCTACTAGTGGTCTGGACTGGAGTATGAAAATTCCCCTATACACTGGAGTCGACTACTGAAGTTTTCCTCAATGTCAGAGTCGACCGCATAGGTCTTCTTCTATACTAAAGTCGACCGCTAAGGTCTTCTTCTATACTAAAGTCGATCTTTTGCTCTATACTAGAATCGACCCCTAAGGTCTTCCTCTGTACTAGAGTCTACCTTTAACGTCCTCCTTTATACCAGAGTATACGGTCTTCCTCTGTACTAGAGTCGACCTCTAAGGTCTTCCTCTAAACTAGAGTCGACCACTAAGGTATCATCCTAACTTGAATTCGATACTATAGTCGACCTCTGAGGTCTTCTTTCTATACTAGAGTCGACATCTGAGGTCTTCTCTCTCTAATAGATTCGACCTCTGAGCTTTTCTATATTTACTCGTATACTGGAGTCGAATTCTGAGGTCTTCTCTTTATACTAGAGCTGACGTCTGAGATCTACTCTCTATACTATAGTTGATCTCTGAGGTCTTCTCTATATACTACAGTCGTATTCTGAGGTCTTCTCTATAATGGAGTCGACCTCTGAAATCTTCTTCTATACTAGTGTCAACCTCTGAGGTCTTCTTCTATACTAGTGTCAACCTCTGAGGTCTTCGACCTCTACGGTTTTCCTCTATATCAGGTTGAATTATAATGTCTTCCTAATCCTCTATACTAGGTTCGAACTTTAAAGTCTTCCCCTAACTTAAATTCGACCTCTGAGGTATTCTCCCTCAAGTAGAGTCGACCATTGAGGTCTTCTGTATTTACTAGTATACTAGAGACGAATTCTGAGCTCTTCTCTAAGTACGAGAGTCAAACTCTGAGGTATTCTATATATACTAGAGTGGACCTCTGAGATCTACTCTATATACTATAGTCGATCTCCGAGGTCTTCTCTATATACTAGAGTCGAATTCTGAGGTCTTCTCTATACTAGAGACGACCTCTAAAGTGTTGCTCTCTACTAGATTCAACATCTGAGGTCTTCCCCTAACTTAAAGTTGACCTCGGTGGTCTTACTCAATACTATATCCGACCTCTAAGGTCTTACTCTATACTATAGTCAACCTCTGAGGTCTTCTTTCGACTACTTGAGTCGAATTTTGAGCCCTTATCTATGTACGAGAGTCAAACTCTAAGGTCTTCTATGCAAGGTCTTCCTTCCTCTTCTTTTCCTGTATTTTACTACAAAATGAATGAAAAAAAGTCGACTTTAATCGACTTTTTTATACTTAAAAGTCGAAAAGTCGACATCTTGATTTTTTCAAAAAGTCGAAAAGTCGAAATTTTTGCCACAACTATATAACGCTACTCTGTACTAGACCTTAAAGGTCTTCCTTCCTCTGTACTAGAGTTGACCTCTGAGGTCTTCCTCCTATCCATGTCTTCTCTATGTACTAGAGGCGAACTCTAAGGTATTCTCTATGTACTACAGTCCACCTCTGAGGTCTTCTCATATACTAGAGTCGACCTCTGAGGTCTTTCCCTATACTAGAGTCGACCACTGAGGTCTTCCCTTATACTAAAGTCGACCTCTGAGATCTTCCCCTTTACTAGAGTCGACCTCTGAGGTCTTCCCCTATACTAGAGTCAACCTCTGAGGTCTTCCCCTGCACTGGAGTCGATATCTGAGGTCTTCCTATGTACAAGAGTCGACCCCTGTGGTCTTCCTCTATACTAGAATCGACCTCTAAGGTCTTCCCTAACTTAAATTCGACACCTAAGGTCTTTCCTAACTTAAATTCGACCTCTAAGATCTTACTCTATACTATAGTCGACCTGTGAGGACCTGTAATACTAGAGTCGTTTACTAGAGTCGAATTCTGAGCTCTTCTATGTACGAGAGACAAACTCTGAGGTCTTCCCCTATACTAGAGTCGACCTCTGAGGTCTTCCCCTATACTAGAGTCAACCTCTGAGGTCTTCCCCTAATATAAAGTCGTCCTCTGTACTAAAGTCGACGGCTGAATACTAGAGTCAATCTCTGTGATCATCTATACTAGAGTCAACCTCTATGGTCTTCCCCACTATGTAGAGTCGACCTCTGAGGTCTTCCTCTATACGTGTGTCTTCCTTCAAGCTAGAGTTCATCGCTGAGGTCTAGACTGTAGTAGAAGATAGCTGCAATATTACTCATTTGCTATAATTCCACAAACGAGGATTTTAACCTCTTTTCCATTTCAATAATCCGTGTTCTAGACTATCAACAAAAGTTGGAGAAATTACGACAAAACTAGAGTAAATGGATAAATTCAATTTGATAAATTTCATCACAACTCAATGGATAGGGTGTCGCTTTCCTTCGATGCTTGCTACCTGTTGCCTTTTGAGTCAAGTGGAGAAATACACTTGTAGCCAACTCCCTCTCGTTTTCTTTTATGATTTGAGCTTAATCTTATTACGGCTTTCCTTTTTGATGTACATTAGAGTATCTCAACGTCAAAACATTTTGGGAGAGGGCGTCTCTTTAGTATCGTAAAAGTAAACATACTCTCTTTCACTACGAGACACTCTACTGTTTGCACTCACCTGCATGGGTATCCATCACAATATGGATGTACTACATTTGTTTGTATTTATTTTGGTTTTCCTTTTGTATTTATCTTTTCGTTTTGTTCGTTTCTCTTGTAAAACAGCCAGAAAACGGTTTCTTGGCTCCATTTCTCCCCGGCGCATTGGGTGATTGTTTTCATTGGCAGGCGTGTTACTCGTATTCGTCCGTCCGTCCATCTATCCGTCCGTCGTGTGCCCTTCTCTGCGTCATATGATAAAGTTTGCTTTCCTTATTATTGTAGTTGTTTCGTAGGAATGATGAAATTGGTGCTGCTGTTGCCTGTCTGTCATTTAATTCCGCATTCTGGGCGAAACTTGTAGACCTCCACGTGTCACAGATGATTGCACAGCTATAATGATGGGGGGGGGGGTTGGTGGGATGTTGGGAAGAAATACCGTCAGTAGCTACCGAATCATGGTTATAATATCAGGCAAAATAAAATTAAAAACTGTTTACAACTCCAATAGTTTTATGGTCCCTAATATATTGACAGATAAATTTCTATGTGTAAGATTTTATTTAGGTAAACTAAGTTTCTACGACAACTCATGTGGTTATACCAAATAGAGATGACGATCTATGGTGTCATATAAACTATAGATGCGATTCATAGGGTCATACGCACTTTAGAAGACGGCCCAGATGGTCATCTGCACTATAGATGACGACCCGGGGGTCATCTACACCATAAATGACGACATATGGGCTCACCTAGACAATAAATGATGAGTCATGGGATCACCTACACTGTATGTGTCGACCAATGGGTTTATCTAAACTATAGATGATGACTCACGGGGCCATCGATCCATGGGGTTATCTACACTATAGATGACGATCCATGGCATCATATCGATACCTTTTTAATTTCTAAATATTCCAAATTATATTCAGTCAAAATTTGGTGTTTATACGTCAAGCCAATTAAAAGTTATTCACAAAACAGTGCAGGTTATTCGATTTGCATTATAAAGGAATTCCACACAAATTTTAAAAATTCTTCAAGCTTTGATCGCCTCTCTTACACTTAGCATAGTTTAGAATGGAGGTATCGATATATACTACAGATAACGATGCACGGGGTTATGTGCCCTATAGATGACGACCCATGGAGTCATTTACTCAATAGATGACGACCCATGGGGTCATTTACTTTAAAGATGATAACCCATATGTCCATCTTAGCTTTAGATCACGTGACATGGGAAAATCTTATCTTTGATGACAAACCATAAAGTCATCTACACTATAGATGACGACCCATGGGACATCTGTGCTATAGTTGACGTCCCATGGGACATCTGCACTATATCTGAGGACATTTACACTATAGATGACGGCCTATAGGGGCATCTACATTATAGATTACAACCCATGGGGTCGTCTACACTACAGATTTCGACACACACGTGTAATCTTTAAATGACAACCCTGGGGTCATCTATTCTTATCGGTACTATAGATGACTACTCATTGGGTCATCGAAACTATAGATGACGACTCATGGGGTTATCGAAACTATATATGAAGATCCATGGTTTATCTACTCTATATACGGCGGAGCCTGGTGTTATCTACACTACAAATGTCGACCAAGGGGTCATATGCAGTATAGATGACGACCACCAGGGTCATCTAAATTATAGATGGTAACTCATGGGGTCATCTTCGCTATAGATGACGACCGAAGGGGTTATCTAAGTACTCTATAAATGGCGACTAAAGGGATTATCTTCTTTAAGGATGATGACCCATGGAGTCACCTGCTCTAAAGATTACGACCCGTGTAGTCATCCACACTAGATGATGACCAATGGAGTCATCTACTCTATAGATGGCGACGCATGGGATCATTTACTCTAAATATGACAACGCATAGGGTCATCTTATCATTGGATGGCGAGCCGTATGGCCATCTTAATTGTAGAGGGCCAGTCATTGGGACATCTTATCTTTAGATTATGAGCCGTGGGGTAAATTTATCTTAAGATGACGAGCCATGTGCTCATCTTATCTTTAGATGATGAGCCATATGGTCATTTATCCCTAGATGACGGCACATTAAATCATGCATATATGTTTTTATTTTTTATTAAATTCTCTATATATATATATATATGTTTTTATTTTGTTTTATTTTATTTCATTTTATTTTATATTATTTTATTTTAATTTTTTATCTTATAATTTATTTAATTTTATTTTAATTAGTAATTACCAATTATTATTTTCTCAATTTTTATTACTGATGTTTACTTAGAATTCGTTTATTAACTTTACATTTGTTTTTAATACAAATACTTTTAAATTTTAAATCTAAAAAAAAATATGTAACAAAAGAGCACCCTTTACAAAACGGCTGAAAAACCATACACTTAGTTTTTTAGCCTTGAATTTTTATTCATTAAGATTTGGCCTGTACCTTAATATGTTCATGCAGAGCGTTGCCATTATTCTAGTCTCCCTGCGGCCCCATTGGTATCAGTTTGTTTTATGATATCTAATTTGATTCATAAACACTTGACTCCGGACACACATTCCAAATATGTCGTCGTCGTTGTCGTTATCACAGTAAAAGGAGCCTGAAATAATGAAGATAAACAAAAGAACGACAACAGAATTCATACTACCTTTTCCTTATCAGGAAAAAACAAGCTGTAAGCGGCCCAAAAGGTTTCTTATCTCTCCAGGGGTGAAAAGTAATAATTAAAAGTATAAAAGTTTCATTTAGACGGGGATATGAAGAGGGATAGGAGTTGAAGTGGAGAAATTATTTATTTTTTATTTTATTTTATTTTATTTTATTATATTTTATTTTATTTTATTTTATTTTATTTATTTTATTTTATTTTATTTTATTTTATTTTATTTTATTTTATTTTATTTTATTTTATTTTATTTTATTTTATTTTATTTTATTTTATTTTATTTTATTTTATTTTATTTTATTTTATTTTATTTTATTTTATTTTATTTTATTTTATTTTATTTTATTTTATTTTATTTTATTTTATTTTATTTTATTTTATTTTATTTTATTTTATTTTATTTTATTTTATTTTATTTTATTTTATTTTATTTTATTTTATTTTATTTTATTTTATTTTATTTTATTTTATTTTATTTTATTTTATTTTATTTTATTTTACTTTATTTTATTTTATATTATTTTATTTTATTTTATTTTTTTAATTTTATTTCATTTTAAATTATTTTAATTGATTTATAATTTTAGCATACAAATGGCAAGATCCTCAAATTTTCGTATTGACTAACAAACAACCAACCGTCAAACAGATGGATGGCTAAGAATAACAATCCTTTCAAAGATTAAATCACAATGTGACCTACATTTTGCATTTGTATTGTTCTCTATTTTTTGTATTTTCTAAAAAAATCTATTTTTACTTAGAACAAAATCAAAACACCCACATACTCCTGCGCGCTGCTCTTCATCCATCTCCTCCTCCTCATTGTAAATTAAAAAAATTAAAAATAAACTTTTTAATAGGAAAAAAATCATACGACTTTTCTCTACATCAACATCCTCCTCCTTGAATGCGGGAATGATAAAAATACAAAAGAAAAAAACAAAAAGAACATACATGTGTACGGCAACAACCCCCACACACTGTCATTCCCTCAACAATCAAGGCAAATACCCCACCAACACCCCACAAAACAACCGGAAAAACGATCCTCACTGGTTTTGTCGTCGTCATCGTCGCCGCTGCCGTTGCCGCCGCGTTCGTCTAAAGACACCCTCCGTCTTCTGCCCCACCCACTTGCTTGAGACTCCTTAGAACGAAACAATTTGCACAGCTTTTTTCTTCTCCTTCAAAAACCCCAAATCAGCAGTGTCGTGCCAGGCAATGTGTGTGGAGAGGAGAGAGAGCGCTTGTTTGAATAAAAGTATACAGTGAGCAACAAAAGTTTACTAACCACATTTTGGTTTTCTCATTTCCATACTAATAATACACATTATATAATTTGCTTTTTTACTCTTCACCATAGGGTGGTGGCGTACTGTCATGACGGTTGTTACAACTTGGGATATAGACTAAGACCGTATAAAACATATGTACGTATATATGTAAATGTATTCTTGGTCGCTATGATGAAGCTAGTTGACTCAAATTTGGTAAAACAAATTTCTTATAAATTCGAGCTGTATTAGGAGAAACCTTCCTGTACTCCGTTATCGTATTTAGATACAGATATAGCACCTCATAACAAGAGGAGAAAAAATGGGCTTAGTATCGATATAGTTCTCAGCTATCGAGTTTTCAAACTTTAAAGTTTGCAAATATTAATCAAAATCGAATGTTAGAAATATTAAAACAAATCGATACGATTTTTTAATTGTCGATATCTGCCTTTGTAATCGATAACTTCTATTTTACGCTAAGACACTTTGGTCTGCCAGAGTTCGACATTTCGATAACATGAAAGTTATCGAACATTTTTTCCCGATTTGTACTTTTTTTATTGAAGTCAAATCAAAACCATTATTCCCTTCAAATAAACTCGAATTTCAAACAATTGTAAACAAATTACTATTTGTCAACATTTGTGGTATAGTGTAGACAATTGTTTGGATTTTATCAGTAGCAGAGCGACGCGCGGTACCTGCCCGCTTGTTTTTGTAAATCACTCACTCTCTCGACAACAATCCCCCACCGTATCGATCGTGCGAGGATCGTTCGTTATAATGGGGTGGTAATGTTCGTTGTCGTTGGATCGATCGTTCGTGCGGATCTACGAACAACGGTACACGAAGGAAGAGCTTTTTTCAGTTGTCACCACATTCAGTCAGCAAAAGGCAACACAGCAACAGATGACTGTCGTAGCGATTGCTTCGCTAAAATTAACACCGCCACCTCCCGTTTTCTACCTCTCTCCACCACCCTCTCACACACACGTACACAAGGGCCCATATTTGTACTACGACTCTCACCTCCCCCTGGTGCCGGCCCCTTCGTGAATGGGTGGGTACTCGTATGCATGTCGGTGTTTGTTTTTCAATTCCTTTACACAGCACATTTTTTATTTTTCAACAACTGCGGCGTGATAGCAACAGTCAAGCAGCGTTCGGCAGGCAATTGAGTTGGATTCCGTCTCACAGGCGCACTCACTCAGGCATTTAAAGCACAAACGAAAGCGGTGGCGAGGCGAACAGTCAGAGTCGGTCTACTTGCTTGATTCCTTGTTGTTGCCGCATTGCTGTAGTTGTTGTTATTGTTTGTATAGGTTTAGTATTGCTGATAAACAACACCATAATTTCGTAAATACTCACACATGTACATCTATATCCCAACACACTTTTATATAAGCATGTGACTGGCAACAGTTAACTTTCATTTCCTTTTTGTACTTGGTGTATGATTCCCTTCTACTCAATGAGAGAGTGCGAGAAAACAATTGGAAATTGTGCTGTTTTGTAGACTTTGTTCGAGCAGGCCTGTAAGTACATATGCGTAAATGCAACCCTGGGTGCTGACCAGGCAACACAATATTGTGTATTGTTGTTCTCAACTTCTTCTTGTTTTGATTTCAAGAGTCACATTTCGAGCAACATTCGTCCGTATTTCATTGTTATCATATCGCTTTGCTCTGGGATTTTTATTTGTGTAAGTTCATTGTGATATCAGTGGGACATTGGCCAAAGGAGGCTCTCCGGGGACCCACTAACAAAGAATATGAAAAGCAAACAATCTGCATATTATCAACATCCACCCCCTCTTCGACACTCCACCCAAAGCAGTCCTTTACACTTAGCAACAACATAGCAGAGAAATTAATTGTAACTTTCTTCACAATATGTACTATAGGGAATTACAATGTGAGAAAGGAATATTGAAAATGGAAAATTCGACAAAGAGCCTTAAAAATACTCATAGTAGAACGTCAAAAGACCACCGCGATCGAAACCAATATGGAGCAATAAGTCAGTGATTGACTATAGTATCGAGCAAGACCTCAGGGACCTGTGGACCTACGCAACGTTGTCCTCATATCCCACCAATAAGTCCCTCCGTAAGACATAGTCCCTATTTACATTGGCTGAATGTTCAGCGGATTATCGGCGTTTTGTAGGAGAGAGAGGTAGTCGGCAAGAGGGGGGAAAAAACTCTCCCGTACTCAGGCTTATCGGTCTGAACATTTTGTGTTTTTCACTCGGCCTTTGAAACAACAACAGTTCACACAGAAATATCCAAAACAAAATTATGTGTCTAAACGCAGAGGCAAGTTTAAAAGAGAATTAGCGGATAAGCTGCTGAAAAAAAATATCCTAGTGTAAATCTGGACATAGTTGCGATTGTCTTCTAAACCTGCCTCTTTCGGAAGGATGCAAGTTTGTGGGATATACGGATGACGTAACACACATTAGGCGTGTTTTCGTTACACCATAAGTGCCTAATTTGTATGGGGAGCTAAGCACTTTTAGGCACTATTAGTTCCCTATGAATTTGGGCTTGTGTTCCTGTCTTAATCGAGTATGATGTTGCCAGATTGGGCACCCTATATTTAGCAATAGCTAAGCACTTTTAGGCACTATTAGTTCCCTATGAATTTGGGCTTGTGTTCCTGTCTTAATCGAGTATGATGTTGCCAGATTGGGCACCCTATATTTAGCAATATGGCATCCCATTTTTGGAGAGATTTTTTTATCAATTATTGTGAATTAACGGGAAGAAGAAGAACAAAAATGGGAAATTATTTTAATATTTGCAAAAAGAGTGTAAACAATTGAACATAGAATAGTAAATCGCTAGCTTGTAACGAAAACATGCCTATTGTTGTTAATGGCTGGATTAGTCAAACGTAACCGTAACGCCCCCGAAGCGTAAGGAATCAGCTGATTCGATCTGCCATATGGAAAACAGTGTAAACGATTAGCCAACAAAAACGAAACGTAAACGGTCGGCTGAATCGGCTGAAATTTGATTTGGACGGTACGTTTACTTGCATTTGCAAACAAAATCAGCAAAACAACGAAAAAAGAATACATTTATGAGAAACTTTTAGAATTCTAAATACGTAATAAAATATTAAAATAAGAGCAAGAAAATCTTTATATATAAAATCCTTTGTACGTTTGTTAGTAACGCATGATCTCCGAAACCATAAAAGCGAATGGGCTGAAAATTTAACAATATATTCAGTTTGGGGTCATTTGTGTTTTAGAATTATTTTTGCGCGATAAAATGCGGAGTGGTCAAGTTATTTGCAAAATTTCCATTTCCAGAGCAATTTGAGTGAAATTTAAAATGTATGTATGGTTTGTCTTGATTATAGTTTGTATGTATGATTCTAACCGGTAGATGGCGCTGTCGTGGGCATATCAATATACATTTTTCCTTGAAACTCGGGATGTATGTATTTTTGAATGAAATATCGATTAATAACAAACCAATATATCCCAAACAGGACGGGCAGGACAACGTCTGCCGGGGTCAGCTAGTATAACATAAAATAAGTTTTTTACAATTTTGGTTGTGAATGTCTGAGACATATGGTACGTTTTACAAGTTTTGAGTAATTGCTCCAGCGGGAAAAGTTACGACTGCGGTAAAGTTATATACGGTTAAGTTTGCCTAATCCAGCCTTAGGTCAACTGTCGCGTTCACATATACCCGTATAGAAGCAAACGACTGCCTAGGGAGAATAGGTCGGTGGCTAAGGTCAAATGAGTTTAATCTCGCGGCTATTAAGACAGAAGCCATAATAGTGACGAGAAAAAGAACTCTCCCAAAACTGAAGGTATGCGGATTTTAATTCTGTGACTGAGTAGGCGGTAGGTAGCTCTTCTTTTATCCTAGAGTCAAGCATGAAAATATGTATCTATACTAAAGTCGAACATTGAGATATTCATCTCTACTAAAGTCGAACATTGAGATATTCTTTTCCACTAAAGTTGAACAATGATATCTTTGTCTCTACTAGACTCGACCACTGTAGAATTCCTTTATACTAGAGTCGACCACTGGGTTCTGCCTCGACTAATGAGGTCTTCCTGAATCATTGAGGAAGACCTCCACTATCCTAGACTAGTCGACCACTGAGATCTACTGTTCTACTAAAGTCAACCATTAAGATCTTCGACTATTGTAGTCTTCCTCTATACTATAGTCGGCCACTATTGTCTTCCTCTACGCTAAAGTCTATCACTGAGCCTATCCCCAATGCTAGAGTAGACCAGTGAAGCGTTTCTCTATAATGGGGTCTATACTAGAGTCGTCCACTGAAATTTTCCTCTACATAAAAGCCGAACATAGAGGTATTCCTCGACCATTGAGGGTTTCCTCGACTATTGAGGTCTTCCTGGATTATTGAGGACTTCCTCTATCCTAGAGACAAACATGGAAATGTTTCTCTATACTAGAGTCGATCATTTAGATCTTCTTTTCTACTAAAGTCGAGCATTGAGATCTTTGACCACTGTAGTCTTCCTCTACACTATAGTCGACCACTATGGTCTTCCTCTACACTAAAGTCGACAACTGAGGCTTTCCTCTATGCTTGAGTAGACCACTGAAATCTTCCACAAACATTGATGTCTTCATCGACCATTGAGCCATTGAGGACTTCATCGACTATTGAGGTCTTCCTGGTCTGTTAAGGTCTGCCTCGACCATTGAGGTCTTCCTCGACCATTGACGTCTTCCTCAACCATTGAGGTCTTCCTCGACCATTGAGGTCTTCCTCGTCCATTGTGGTCTTCCTCGTCCATTGTGGTCTTCCTCGACCATTAAGGTCATCCTCAACCATTAAGGTATTCCTCGACCATTGAAGTCCTTCTCGACCATTAATTTATTCCTCGAACATTGAAGTCTTTCTCGACCATTAAGGTATTCCTCGACCATTGAAGTATTTCTCGACCATGGAGGCTTTCCTCGTCCAACTACTGAGATCTTCCTCGACCTCTGTTGTCAACCCTAGTATACAGGAAGGCCTACGTTAAGTCGTCATCATGTCCCACCAACTTACATCCCTTCGGAAGTCCAAGGAATGATGGTCTACTAAATCTGCCACTTCCGGAGGGAAGTAAGTTAGTGGGATATGCGGACGACGTAGCACTCATTGTTGATAAGTCATCCGTTGCTTTAACAGAGATAATAATATAACACTGTCAAAGAAGTATAAGTCGTTGGCTAATATTAAATGAGTTAAAACTTGCAGTCTCACAGAACCCATAATATTGACGAGAAAATATCTTTCGTACTCCCAAAACTGAATGTAGACGCAAATGAGATTACCATACCTAAAGCTTTGAAGTACCTTGGTGTATATCAAGGCAATAACTTATTGTTTAGAGAACGTATTAAGACAGTGACAGAGAAGGTACTAGGGAAGGCTAAGGTCAAATCAGTTTAAACACGCGATGGCTAAGTCAGAAGCCAAAATAGTGAGAAAAAGATCATAATTAAAAGATCAATCATTAACATAGCTAAAACTTTCAAGTGCCTTGGAGTATATCTAGACAATAAATGATTATTTAGAGAACCTTTAAGACGGTGACTGATAATTCGCGAGGGACGGCATCGAAACTAATAGCATATGCCTAACGACTTTATGCGGGCCCTTTTCTTGGTAATACTGTCAAATGGAAACCTTTAGACAAAATGCTAAGGATACGTACCCTACGAGTAATATCAACATACCGTGCAATATCAACAGCAGAATCGGTTCTCGCAGGAATACCACCAATCGAGTTACTCCTAAAAGAAAGAACATACATAATGAAAAAGTGGTCCCGGGATCGTGGTTCCTGCGTCCCAAAATAATATGAAGTACGAAGCAGTCGACTCTTATATGAACTAAGGCCTCGGCGGTGGAATTTAGTTTAGAGCAAGACCTTAGATGTCGTCTCTAGTGTAGAGGGTGTCCTCAATGGTCGACTCAAGTATGGAGGGTGACCCAATGGTCGACCCCAGAATCAATTCAATTCAACAAGCTTGATCCTATAGAGTTTTATATCTTCATGGCACTTGTGAAATACTAGCAACAAATTTATTTTATTCTACAATGGAAAGAAAATGTGGGAATTGTATGACCATTTAGAATATTAAGCTCCTCCCCGCCAAATTTTGGGGTGGTTATTATGGTAAGGAAGAAATTCTTATTTCATGTACTCTTGATTTCATCCAATCATTTTACACTCACATGGACACATGGAAGCGTATAAAACACCACCGCCACTTTGTCGCTGCTGACCGAATTTATGGCCACGATACGATATGAAAATGTAGAAAGCCATGGATGTTGGCATATTCCTGATTTGCGCATGTGTCTCTCGTGATTGTTTGTGTTAGTCAGTCTACATCCCTCTTATACTCGTACGTACTGATACTCATACATATATCCCCATACATTCCAATTTATATTTATCAATATTGCTGTTTGTTTCGCAATGACTTTCCTGTCTCCCGGGAATATGTATGTATTTCATATTAAACATTTTATATTAAATAGCATTTCCAACTCATTGCTTGGGTAACGTGTGCAAAGTTTGTAGAAGACAGACACAAGAAAACAGGAATCATGATATCAGTGGACGAGAATTTCCTCTGCTGTGCATTGCGAAGTAGAGTAGGAAATGGCATTGGAACAAATCCTCTTTTGTGGGAATTAAATTGTATTATTTCGATGGAATTGTTATAAATTTTCGAAAATATATGTAATATCCATAATAGGTATCTTTGTAATGTCACTGAAATATTACTCTACATAAAAGCCCGACTTCTGAGGTCTACCTCTACATAAGGGCCGAACATAGAGGTCTTCTTTGGCCATTGAGATTTTGCTTAAACATTAGGGGCTTCCTCGACTATTAAGGACTTCCTCATCCATTAAGGTTTTTCTTGACCATTGAGATAGTCCTTGACCATTGCGATCTTTTTCGACCATTGCAATGTCGGTAGGTGGGAGAAATAACCTGGATTTACCAGAAAATATTTAAAATTCCCCCTTGCTATCTATTTGCGTTCGAGATGTTGTATAATTTATATGTCTTTTAAGTACTTTCTCTATACCAGGGTCAACCACTGAGGCCTTCCTCTCTTCTAGGGTCATTAGCCTTTTTATATACTAGGGGTCTTCCTCTGTATACTAGAGTGGAATACTGGTCCTCCTTTATACTATTGTCAACTCTGCACTAGAGTCGAGCACTGGGCTCTTCCTCTATATCGAGGTTCTCCTCCATACTAGAGTCGACCATTAAGGTCTCCCTCTTTATCAGACTTGAAGACTGGGGTCATCCTTTATGCTAGAGTCAACCTCCTCTGTCCTAACGTCGACCACTGGGGTCTTTCTCTATATTAGAATCTGCCACTGGGGTCTACCTCTATACTTCAATAGACCTCTGCGGTTTTCGCCTATACTATATATCGATACATCCATTCTAAACTATGCTAAGTGCGAAAAGGTAGTTTTTCAGGAGAGGCGATCAAAGTTTGATGATTTTTTTAAATTTGTGTGGAATTCCTTTGTAATGCAAATCGAATGACATGTACTGTGAATAACTTTTGAATATAAGTTTGGAATATTTAGAAATTAAAAATGCAATCTCCCTAAAACTATGTTAAGTCGACTTAGCATGTTTTAGAATGGAGGTATTGATATATACTACTAGCCGACCACTGAGGTCTTTCTTTATACTAGGGTTTATATTATACTAGAGTCATCTACTGAAATCTTCCTCTACATAAGAGTCGAACATAGAGTTTTTCTTCGAGCACTGAGGTTTTTCTCGACCTTGAAGTCTTCCTCGAATATTGAGGTCTTCCTCGACCATTGAGGTCTTTCTCGACCATTGAGGTCTTTCTCGACCATTGAGGTCTTTCTCGACCATTGAGGTCTTCCTCCTGAACCATTAAGTTCTTCCTCGATTATTTAGATTTTCCTTTACCATTAAGATCTTCCTGTACCATTGAGGTCTTCATCTACACAAGAGTCGATCATTGAGGTCTTCCTCGACCATTGAGATATTCCTCGACCATTGAGGTCTTCCTCGACCATTGAAGTCTTCCTTGACCGTTGAGGTCTTTGTCGACCATGAAGGTCTTCCTCAACCATTTAGGTTTTCCGCCACAAAGGAGGTTTTCCTCCACAATTGAGGTTTTCCTCCACATTTGCGGTTTTCCTCCACAATTGAGATTTCCCTCGACCATTGAGATCTTCCACGACCACTGAGGCCTTCCTGGAGGATTAAGGTCCTCCTCTTCCTTTCAGTTATTCCTCTATACTAAAGTCGATCACTGGGATCTTCTTCAATATTAAGATGTACGTATACCAAAATCTACCACTGAAATCATTCTCCATTAAAGTTTTCCGTGGCCATTAAGATCTTCCTCGACCATTTAGGTTTCCCTTCACCATTAAGGTCTTCCTCGACCATTGAGGTCTCTAGCTGTACAGGAGTCGGCCATTAAATTATTGCTGAAATATTACTTTACATAAGAGTCCGACATCTGAGGTGTTCCTATGTACTATAGTCAATCACTGGTATCTTCCTCAAAATAAGAGTCGAACATAGAGGCCTTCTTCGGCTATTAAAGTTTTGCTTAAACATTGGGGAAATACTCGGCTATTAAAGTCTTCCTCTCCCATTAATGTCTTCCTCGACCATTGAGGTCTTCATCTAAACCAGAGGCGAACATTGAGGTCTTCCGTAAACTGTACCACTGAAATAATACTTTACATAATCCCTACATCTGAGGTCTTCCTAAGTCTTCCTATACATAAGGGTCGAACATAGAGGTCTTCTTCGGCCATTGAGGTTTTGCTCAAACATTAGGGGCTTCCTCGACCATTAAGGACTTCCTCATCCATTGAGATAGTCCTCGACCATTGAGGTTTTCCTTGCCCATTGAGGTCTTTCTCGACCATTGAGATCTTTCTCGAACATTGAAGTCTTGCTCAACCATTGAGGTCTTTTTCAACCATTGAGGTTTTCTTCGGCCCTGGATGTCTTACTTGACCATTGGAGATATCCTCGATAATTTACGTTTTCCTCGGCCTTTGAGGTATTTATCGACCATTGAGATCTTGCTCGACCTTTGAGGTCTTCTTCGACCATTAGGGTCCTCCTCGAACCCTGGGATCTTCCTTTATATTGAGATCTATACTAAAGCTTACTTGACCATTGAGATCTTTTTCGACCCCTAGAGGTTTTCCGTGACCATTGAGGTCTTTCCCGACCAGTGAGTTCTTTCTCGACCATTGAGATCTTTCTCGAACATTGAGGTCTTTCTCAAGCATTGAGGTCTTCTTCGATCATTAAGGTTTTCCTCAACCATAGATGTCTTACCTGACCATTGAGGATATCCTCGATGATTGACGTTTTCCTCGGCCATTGAGGTTTTTATTGACCATTAAGATCTTGCTCGACCACTGAGGTCTTCTTCGACCATTAGGGTCTACCTCGAACCCTGGGATCTTCCTTTATATTGAGATCTATACTAAAGTCGCCCACTGAAAACTTTCTCTATAAAAGAGTCGACCATTGAGGTCCTCCACGATATTTAAGGTCTTCATCGATCATTGGGATCTTCCCCGACCATTGAGACCTTTGAGGTCTTCCTCGACCGTTTGTCGTTTTCCTTGACCATTGAGTTCTTCCCCTACACAGGAGTGAGTCGGCCATTGAGGTCTATACTAAAGTCGACCATTGAAATCTTAATCTACATAAGAGTCGACCGAGATATTTCTCGACTCTTGATGTTTTTCCTCAATTCATTTTAGGTCTTTCTGAGCCATTCAGGTTTTCCTCGACCATAGAAATCTTCCCCGAGGTATTCATTATCTGTTGAGGTCCTCCTCGACCATTAAGTTATTTTCTACACTAGAGTCGACCACTGGGATCTTCTTCAATGCCAGAGTCGATAACTAAGGTCTTCCTCTATACTATATATATATATCTATACTGCTCTATACTATCTATACTGCTGACCACTATATAGATCTTCCTCTATAGAAGATCTTCCCCTGTACTAGTTTCGAACACATCTATACAAAATCTTCATCTACAATAGGGTCGCCAACTCTGATCTTCCTCTATAATATAGACGAACACTGGGAACGTTCTCTACAACAGAGTCGATCTCTAGAATCTTCCTCTATACTAGGATCGATTACTAAAGCATTCCTTCATCTTAGTTATCGATTGTGATCCTCCCCTATAATAGAGTCGACCACTAAGGCCTTCCTCTATACTGGAATCTACGATGGAGTTCTTTCTCTATACCAAAATCGACTTTTGAGATATTCCTCTCTACTAGAGTCGACTATTGGAGACTTCCCCCAATGCTAGAGTCGACCACTGACTCATTGACACCACTTCAGCAGAGTCGCCCTCTGAGGTCTTCTTCTACCACTGAGATTGCTCTATATTTGTGTTGAACACTAAGGTCTTCCTATATACGTGAGGAACTCGTTGGATTTTGACATCTATTAAAGAAGAAGGTTAAATAAGGTTATGACATCTATTAAAAAAAGAAATCATCTGCCAACAAAAATATCGACCTTTTTGGAGTTTGCCTTCATTTAAATAATCCCACCTCATCCAAATCAGGTAAATCTACCGAAATGGATTGATATCTGGGAGGGTTTGGTACAACTATCACAAAGACTGTCAACATATCTGATGAATACATAAAGGATACATTTAAAAGTCACATAAAATTGTCTAAAGAAAACCTTTCCTAAAAGCGTTCATTTGATTTCTGATTTATAGAATAAACACGGTTACCGCCACAGCGGAAATGCCCGAACAGAAAATTTAAGAAATAGGGGAAATAAGAAAATTCATGAACATGTAAGAGAATTAACTAATGCAGGAACAAGGAATGATGTAGGAAAATGTGATGGACGGGAACATAGAATCATGCATTTTCTTACTTATTCCTAATCTCCCGATTAGGGTTACCGGAAAACAGACTATATTTTCTAAATACACCACCACGGGACAGCTAGACCACTCCAGGTGTGGTCAGTCGTTCAACACTCTGCTAGACATACCCACCCATATATGTTTGTGGTTCCCGGGCGAATAGAAGTTTTAACATATATGGAGGTTTGCTTTGATACGGTTTAGTGATTCTCCAAACTGACTGTGCAATTAGTTAGTCAGTTAGTTACTCATATTCATTGTACACCGGCTGCAGTCTCCTACTTCTCCTCATCCTCCTTGTTGAAATAGCAACAACCTAAGTAAGACTAAACGGACATTGTCCCCTTCTTTCGGTGTAGGTACATCGATGGATGGATGGATGATATTTTTTTCGGTTTCCATTCTGTCGTCTCGCTTCGCCAGTCCGTGTGAGCAAAGTGGGTCCGTTGTCTCTGTGGCAGAACTGTAAGGGTGCCTCTTGTTGCACTTGGAAAGCATTGTGTTGTTGCCTTTCTTTGCTGCATTTCGTCGTCGTAATTCATTTGTTCGTCCCGTACATTACGTTGTCCATGGTTGGATGTGCTGATAAAGCCTTTTTAGCTTCTGCCTTGTTCGGCCTACTGCTGGCTGGCTGGCTAGCTCAGGCGCTGTTGCTGCCCAGTTCCACAGTTCACTTCAAGTATATTTGTGAACATTTTTGCTGTTTCTTGAAGTGCTTTACCCTGATTCCATTTTAAATAGGAAATGTACCATCCATCCACACACATGTATAGCCTTTTAGATGTATAGTCGTTCGTCGGTATCTGTGTGCCTGGTTCACAAGTTTTTCTGGGGACATTGAGCTTTGACTTTTGCTCGATTTGCCTGTGCACGAACCTCGCATAGGTTTCCCTTTTGCCTCGCGGCGGTGGCGAGTATGTATGCCTGCATGCCTGCCTGTGTCCAAGTGGTCAGTCGCTAATTCAATTAACGGATGTATGTTGGTTTGGAAAAAAGGCTTAAGTGGCAAAAAAATAACACTGAAAATCTCTCCTCTGCTCCCCACGACATTACAACCTTTTCCGGTCGATGCCACATTTTTTCTGTTCAATTTTATACAAATCCTGTTAGTGGCAAGGGTATATGGATTCTCAGTGACTTGTTCTTCGATTTTCTTGTCTCATTGCTTTGCTTGATTCTGACAGTTACCTCAGACGGGGGGACCTCAATAGACATATTATGAGTTTCCTTGATGGTGGAGGACAATCAATTTAATGGCATAGCTGCTGACCTAGAATGGTTAGACTTTGAAATTTGTATACGGTAGGTGGGTTTTTGGAAGGTATATTCTAAATTGCGAAGACGGCTTCTTTGGAATGATTTAAAGGACATGATCTTCTACTAAAGAAGACGACCCTTCTGGAAATGGCATTCTAAAGGGTTTTCCAACATGAGGTCTTATTTTGGTATTCAAAGAAAAATTACATTTTTTGAGATAAATGATCGGATGTTTATTTCATAATCAAGAGGAAGGTATGCCGTTAATAATGAAAAACAACATCAGCCAAATGGCCACCACGACCACGCTTCCAGGACCATATCCTTTTCATGAAATTTCCCATAACGAAATCGCAAAGTTGCTGCCCTATGTCCTCGATAGCCTTACGAATTCTATCTTTGAGGTCGACGCTGGGCTGTTGGCGAACAACCTTATCCTTCACGTGGCCCCAAAGGAAGAAGTCGCAAGGTGTTAAATCACAAGATATCGGTGCCCAATTGTGATCACCTCTTCGAGATATAACACGGTCCGGAAACATTTCTCGTAACAGAGCACTGGTTTCGTTGCTTGTGTGGCACGTAGCGCCGTCTTGTTGAAAGTAAACGTTGTCCAGATCAATACCATGCAACTCCGACCATAAAAAATCATTAATCATCTCTCGATAGCGCAATCCATTCACCGTAACTGTTGATCCAACCTCATTTTCGAAAAAGTAAGGTCTAATGACTCCGCCGGACCATAAACCGCACCAAACAGTTACACGTTGAGGATGGAGAGGCTTATCAACAATAACTCTTGGGTTTTCCGAGCCCCAGATGCGACAATTTTGCTTGTTGACGTAGCCACCGAGGTGGAAATGAGCCTCATCAGTCAAGATGATTTTGTATCGTTCGTATCGTTTTTTTGTTCAATCGTTTTTTGATCGTGTATCGTTCCATTTTTAGTAATGGCGTAGTTTCTACTTGTCAAATGTCAAAGAATAAAAGCTTCAAAAGTGACAGCTACCGAAATACCGGGTGATTCAAAATAACACCTCTTGTAGGAAAACCCCGTATTAAAGGAGAACACATCATTTAAGATGGCTTCTATTAAAGAAGAAAGAACACTACCCCATGACAGATGATCTTCTATTAAAGGAGAAACAAGACTACCCCGCGACAGATGATTTTCTATTGACGGAAAGGGAAGACCAACCCTTGCCAGATGATCTTCTATTAAAAATCCAACCTTATGTCAGATGATCTTCTATTAAAGAACAGTACCCCATGGCAGATGATCTTCTGTTAAAAATCTCGTTGCAGATGATAATCTGTTAAAGGTGATCTTCTGTTATTTCAAAGAAGATGACCTCGGTGCAGATTATCTTATTTTATAGAAGACGATGCAGTATATACGATCGTTATATAAGACGATCTAGTATTAAAAAAAGACCACCTCATTGGAGATGATCTTCTGTTTTAAAGGATCACCTCATTGGAGATGATCTTCTATTTTTAAGGGATCACCTCATTGGAGATGATCTTCATAGAAGATCACCTCATTGGAGATGATCTTCTGTTATAGAAGATCACCCCATTGGAGATGATCTTCTATTATAGAAGATCACCCCATTGGAGATGATCTTCTATTATAGAAGATCACCCCTTTGGAGATGATCTTCTGTTATAGAAGATCACCCCATTGGAGATGATCTTCTGTTATAGATGATCACCCCATAGGGGATGATCTTCTTTAATAATAGATGACCTACTATTAAAGCAGACCACCTCATTGGAGATGATCTACTGTTAAAGACCACCTAATTGGATATGACCTTCTGTTATAGACGATCACCCCATTGGAGACGATCTTCTGTTATAGAATATCACCTCATTAGGGGTGATCTAATGTTAAAGAGGACCACCTCATTGGGGATGATCTTATATTAAAGAAGACCGCTTTATTGGAGATGATCTTATGTTAAAGAAGACCGCTTTATTGGAGATGATCTACTATTAAAGAGGACCGCCTCATTGGAGATGATCTACTGTTAAAGAAGACCGCCTAATTGGATGATCTAATGTTAAAGAAGACCACCTCTCTGGGGATGTTCTACTATTAAAGAAGACCACCACATTGGAGATGATCTACTATTAAAGAAGACCACTTCATTGAGATGATCTACTGTTAATGAGGAGCACCTCATTGTAGATGATCTACTATTAAAGAAAACCACCTCATTGGAGATGATCTACTGTTAATGACCACCTAATTGGATATGATCTTCTGTTATAGACGATCACCCCATTGGAGATGATCTTCTGTTATAGAATATCACCTCATTAGGGGTGATCTAAGGTTAAAGAGGACCACCTCATTGGGGATGATCTTATGTTAAAGAAGACCGCTTCATTGGAGATGATCTACTATTAAAGAGGACCGCCTCATTAGAGATGATCTACTGTTAAAGAAGGCCGCCTAATTGGAGATGATCAATTATACAACCTTATTGGATATGATCAGTTATCCAACCATATTGGAGATGATCTACTATTAAAGAAGACCACCACATTGCAGGTGATCTACTATTAAAGAAGATCACTTCATTGGGAGTGATCTACCACTAAAGAAGACGATCTACTATTAAAGAAGACCACGTCATTGTAGATGATCTTTTTTAAAAAAAATCCCCTCATGGGATATGATCTTCTGTAAAAGAAGATCACCTCATGGGCGATGTTTCGCTATAAAAGAAGATCTCCTT
Organism: Eudasyphora cyanicolor; assembly: GCA_963930755.1. Lineage (NCBI taxonomy): Eukaryota > Metazoa > Arthropoda > Insecta > Diptera > Muscidae > Eudasyphora > Eudasyphora cyanicolor. The sequence continues at coordinate 47,326,111 of OZ005734.1, read as the reverse complement.
ATTGGAGATCTTCTATTAAAGATGATCTGGAAATGATCTATTAGATAAGTCTGCTTTTTTGAAATTATTGTTAAAGGAGACGACCTTATTGTATGTGATCTTCTATTAACGATGACGACATCATTGCAGGTTATCTTCTATTAAAGAAGTCGACTTCGTTGCTGCTTATTTTCTATTACTAGAGATGACATCTCTGTAAAGATCTGGTACAGGAGATGACATCGATGGAGTGATCTTTTCGCCGAAGATTGTCTTTTATGTTTTTAAAAATGAATATCTTCTAGATCTATTAAATAAATCGGCGTCAGTACAGATAATGTTCTAGATACCATGAAATAACTCCTAAATGAAATAAGTCCCAATGAAATAATTCCCAATTTCAAAAACTGATATAACTCCCAAAGTGCAAATTAAATAAGTCCCAATATTTGGAAGTTATTTCATTCTGAACTGGTCAATGTGAAATAAGTCCCAACAACCACCAACCTTCGTGCATAGGGTTTTGGGCCGAGATTAAAGATTTTCTTCTCCGGGTTATGTCCAAAGTAGTTTCTTGGACCAAAGTTGTATGGAGTAGCCGGCCTTCGGCCGGGATTAAAGTTTTTGTACTCTGGGGTATTTCCGAAGACGGCTACACGATCCAAAATTTCTTTGCGCGGTATAAAAACGCTAACGACCATTGGTCCGCGTAGCCGTCTTGGGACATACCCCAGAGGAGAAAATCTTTAATGAATCTATGGTCGGCGTATCCTTCTTTGTACATACCCCAGAGGAGAAAATCTTTAATCCCGGCCACCCCAAAAAAACTATGGTCCGCGTAACCGTCTTCGGACATACCACAGAGGATAAAATCTTTAATCCCGGCCGAAGGCCGTTTACGTAAAGCAACTTTGGTTCGCGTAGCCGGAATGAAATAACTCCTAATAAAAACTAACTAACTTTTAATGATCAAAACGAATGAAATAACTCCCAAGAAAATCTCATTGGGACTTATTTCATTTAGGAGTTATTATGAATGAAATGACTACCAACAAAAAATACGAAATAAGTCCCAACGCATTGGGAGTTATTTCATGCAAAAAATAAAATAAGTCCCAACGCATTGGGAGTTATTTCATAATGAAATAAGTCCCAATTTACATGGAATTTTTTGGGACTTATTTTATTTGTGAGTTTTTTCACGGTACGTATGTTCTACTGAAGAAAAAAATGTCGTAAATCTGATCAAATTACGTACATTGATTAAAATGTCCTTGATCAATTTAACCTTCTTTTCTCTCACTCACATGGAGTTGATAGCCATTTCTATATGTTGCTGAAATAGCCATGTTCGCAACACTTGCTCTTGATTTAAGCGGTAATGATTTTTTTTTAAATTTGTTAAATTAATATTATATCTAGTTGGGACTTATCTATTAAAGTTTATTTTCTCTAATTTCAGGTAAATATTTAATTCAATTGAAGAATAATAAACTAACAGAAATAAATTACACAAAAACGTAAGTAAATCCCCTGACTTTTCTTGAGTATAAATCAAGGGAAAATCAACTCCACTACACGATACGTAAATGACATTGAATAAACAGCTGATGACAAGGGAGAGTGATAGAGATAGAGGGGAGGATTTCTATGTTTACAAAATTTTAAAAATTGAAAGTTTCATTCCGATAGTATTGGGGAGAAAACCTTGCGTGCCATCAAGACACAAACGCATTTGAAAAATTGAGGCCAACGATTGATTAGTGACTATAGATTAACGGGGAATTGATCTCGCCCCCGTCATTACCGTCCAAGCAATAACTTTGGTGGCGCTGACGGTGGCAGTCAAGTCATAAACCATTAAAGCAGAGGCAATGGCGAGGTACCGATGCTGGTGGAGATGGTCATTATTATGATGATATCGCTTTGACAACTCCTCCTCCGATCGTGATGATGATGACGACGTCCAACATACGAGTATGAAACCAAATATTAGTTTTACGTCTTGGGTACCAAACACTCACGCATGCTTGCGCTAGGCACGGCACGCACGCATACAAGTGCCTCCACCAGCCAGCCAGAGAAGCCACTCTGGTGTCTGGTATCGCGTTCAGAGGCTCTTGTAGCATTTGGGGGTACATACTCGGTATTAGATACAATTTGCCAAGAACGCATAGAAGTGGAAAACAGGCTTTGGTGCGTATGAGATCGATCAGTTGTGATGGCCTTTTGGTCAGCGAGCAGAGCATAGAGCAGGCCGGCAGCACCACCGTACCGTACCGTACCCCTGGGTAGGCGATACGCTATGATTTTCTTCTACTACTATAGAAGCTAACAACAACTGCTTGACTTGAAAACAGAAAATATCATACAACCAACTATTTCAGAAACCAACCCCTCTATTTCCCTCTCGCTCTGTAAAGAAACCACACTTATTTGTTGAATGTTTGAAGAATCGAATGTTTGAAGAATTGAACATTGGACCGACCGGCCAATGTTCAATGGTGGCTAGAGAAGGGTGTTGGGTGGATATAAACCGCCATTGGTGGTTACTAGAACCACCATCAAAGAACACTAACATAGCCAACAGCAAAACATACCTTAACAAAGCCACCGCAAATCTCTCCCCATTATCCCTCCCCCGCTCCCAAAACACCTGATCGACAATCTGTGCGTCCTCTCTTTCTCTCTCCTCTCACCTGAGCCATTAGATTTGTAAAGAATCTTAGACTGTTCAGTCTTAGAACAGCTTTTTGAAGAATACCTAAGAAAATTATACAGAATGATACGAAAAACTGTAATAAACTAGGGGAAAGAAGACGAGCTAAATGTAAAAATATGCGAATATTCTAACGAAACAGGTACACATACTCTCGTAATAAATAGCCTTGCGGTTCTCCAACCAACTAAGTGAAGTACTGCACATTGGGAATTTTAACAAAAAAATTGGAAAAAATATAATAAATAAAAAAAATATGAAAATCATACTCGTATCTTCCGGTTATCCTGTATCTAAGACAATGAATAAATTATAGCTCTTTTTAGGAAATCGACCGAAATACATTTTTTGTGGTCTTTCTTTTTGCATATTATTTTTTTAAGGTCTTAACTAGTTTAAAATTTACCCGCAATAGACACCTGTCGACTTTCAATAGAGAAAAAGTAAAAATAGACTTTATCTATCAAAAATAAACTGGGACTGGAAATTAGAACGACTCGTACATGCCTAAAAATATAGCCAGAAAAACAAATGTTTGATATTCCATGAGTCTCTTTTGCGAACTCTAAGGATTTGAAATTCCAAGAACGCATTTTTCGGTACAGAATAACTGAAATGCTGAAAACTGGACCGATGAAAAATCAAACACCTGATAGGACATTAAGGACAGGGATTGGTTCAGAGGTTTATATGGAACTTCTATCGGTATCATGCTTTTGTCAATGGTGTTAGTAAATTGACACCTTGTGACATACATATGTTCTTAAAAATACCTACAATATTAGACCTTTCAATGTCAGACCATGAGTCACATATGAAACCAATTATATGTTTAGTATTTAAACATTGATCTGCGAAAACTGGACCCACTTGGTCTTCAAGTAAGGAGTGGGTAACCCAACTTGTCGTCATCTAAGGAGTAGATAAACCACTGGTATTTTACTAAATTGCAAGATAAGCTAATGGGTTGTCAATAGGAATGTTGATCGGGAAATCCTGATCCCGTAAATCGCGGGATTTCCCGGTCCCGGGATTTCGTTTATAAAGATTTTTTTTAATTTGTTAAATTAATATTATATCTAGTTGTGGCTTACTTTTTACATTTTATTTTTCTTTTTCTCTAATTTCTGGTAAATATTTAATTCTATTGAAAAAATAAACTAACAGAAACACATTACACAAAAACGTAAATAAATCCCCTGACTTTTATATAAATCAAGGGAAAATCAACTCCACATCACGACACGTAAACGACATTGAATAAACAGCTGATGACAGAGGAGAGTGATAGAGATAGAGGGGAGGATTTCTATGTTTACAAAATTTTAAAAATTGAAAGTATCATGCCGATAGTACGAGTATTGGGGGGAAAAAACCTTGAAGATCAATCCCGGGAAATCCCGATTTCTATTTCTAAAGTAGTTTTCTTTGCTAGCGGAAATAATACGTGGGCCAGAATATTAAATATCGACCTATGTAGTTTATTTTTGGCTAAAATGTTAATAAGTAGTTACAAATAGGTAAAATAAGATCTCGCATTCTTTTTTTTTAATTTTTTTTTTTTTTATTTTATGGTCATTTTAATTTTTGAAAAAATTAAAAAAATGAGTTTTTGTGTTTTACGAAATTTGTAATTGCTCTCGAACGGCTAAACCGATTTTTGCAAAGTTTACTTTGTTTTCCCTGTATGCGGGCTGCAGCCAAATCTGAAACAATTCTTTTCAAATTCGGCAATGTTTGTTACATGGATCAAGAAACTCTATCATGCTAAAACAATTGGTTGTAAAATGCAGCTTCTATAGGGCTAAGGGGCCAAATCGGACGAAACATATATATGGCGGATATAGCTAAATCTGAACCGATTTTCTTCTAATTCCGCAATTTTGGTCCATAGATCAATAAACTCTGCCATACTAAATTTCAAAATAATTGGATGTAAAATACAGCTTCTATAAGGCTAAAGGGCCCAATCGGACGAAACAGTTATATGAGAGCTACATCTAAATCTGAACCGATTTCAACCAATTTCAATAGGGATCTTTCAAGGTGCGAAAGACTCCTAACTGCAAAATTTCTTCACGATCGGAGTGAACTTGCGACCTGTACTCTATGAACAACATTAGAATTAAATCGACTCAGCCAATCGGTATACTTTAAGGTCTAGCTGTAGTATTTTTAGGTGTTATAAACATCTGCCATGAAACAAACTTATGGTGATTTCGTTTCTGAAAAAAAATGTTGGCCCGTCAACGTGAAGTTCTGAAAAATATTTGCCCTTTTTATGTAAAACTGATGTAGTCCCTCGAATTAAACATAGTTCCTATTTCAAAATTCCAAAATGTGGTATAACAGTTCAGTTTTCGAGAAAAGGGCAACGAAAATGTTGCACTTTTTCGCAGAAAAGAAATCGCCATTATAATACCCTGTACCAGAATGTGGTGTAGGGTATGATGAAGGTTATAAAGGGTTATCTATAAACAAGAGGTGTTATTTTGGTATTCAAAGAAAAATGCCATTTTTTGAGATAAATGATGGGATGTTCATTATATTATAAAGAGGAAGGTATGCCGTTAATAATGAAAAACAACATCAGCCAAATGGCCACCACGACCACGCATATAGGACCATATCCTTTTCATGAAATTTTCCATAACCAAATCGCAAAGTGGCTACCCTATGTCCTCGATAGTCTCACGAATTCTATCTTTGAGGTCTTGAATAGACGCTGGGCTGTTGGCGTAGACCTTATCTCTCACGTGACCCCAAAGGAAGAAGTCGCAAGGTGTTAAATCAAAAAATCTCGGTGGCCAATTGTGATCACCTCTTCGAGAGATAACACGGTCCGGAATCTTTTCCCGTAACAGAGCAATGGTTTCGTTGCTTGTGTGGCACGTAGCGCTGTCTTGTTGAAAGTAAACGTTGTCCAGATCAATACCATCCAACTCCGACCATAAACAATTATTAATCATCTCTCGATAGCGCAATCCATTCACCGTAACTGTTGATCCAACCTCATTTTCGAAAAAGTAAGGTCCAATGACCCCGCCGGACCATAACCCGCACCAAACAGTCACACGTTGAGGATGGAGAGGCTTCTTAACAATAACTCTTGGGTTTTCCGAGCCCCAGATGCGACAATTTTGCTTGTTGACGTAGCCACCGAGGTGGAAATGGGCCTCATTAGTCATCGTTGATCGTTTTGTATCGTTCGATGATCGTGTATCGTTCCATTTTTAGTAATGGCGTAGTTTCTACTTGTCAAATGTCAAAGAATAAAAGCTTCAAAAGTGACAGCTACCGAAATACCGGGTGATTCACCTGTTGTTGGAGAACCCTGTAGTAGCCCTGAATGTTATCTATCGTTAAAATTTGAAAAATTGATGTTTGTGGTTCTAATGGGCTCAAAATCGAAAATTAAAGGGGAAAATCCATAATTTTCTTAGCAACATCCATCCTTATATCTATCGATATTTCTCTCATTTATCAAACGTTAATGTTTGAAAATTTGATTTTTGTAGTTCTAATGGGCTTAAAATCGTAAATTAACAGAAACAAAACGATAATTTTCTTAGTAACATCCATCATTACCAATTCCAGGCTAGGAAACTTTGGTCCGTGTAATAGTCTGTGGATATTACCCCGAAAATCTTAAATCCCGGCCGAAGGCTAGCCACACAAATTCACTTGGGTCCGCGCAGCTGACTTTGGTCATTTTGATAACTTATCGAAAGTTTTTAACCGATTATTTTTCTTCCAAATGAGCATGAAATAATAAAACAGTAAAAAGATAATTTATTTCAATCGAAAACTAATGTTACTGAAATGTTACTTATTTTTTCCGATTTTTTTTTCATGTTGAGCACATTTAAAAAAAATATTTTTTATGATTTTTTCAAACTTTGGCGTCCAATAACTAAGGGAAGATATCGATAATATTAATATTTCACATTGAGCTCATTTTATAAAAACTTCAATATTTTTTCCGATTTTGTTTTCAAACTATGTATAACGTCCGATAATTATGCTAGATATCGATAACATACCCTTTAATTTTTCTTCTTCTTACTTTGAGGTGCTTCATCCAATTATTCGTCCAAATGGGCGCTATTTTGAATTAAAAATATTGATTTTATTTAATTATCATCGTCCCACTGTTGGAAATTGAAAGTTGTAAGCTAATGCGAGAGAAATCCCAAAGGGAAAAGTTAGACAGTGGGGACGTCGAGCTTTGTTCTTATTGTTTCTTCTGGGATGATGGGACCTAGCTGGAATTGTTGCTTCCCGTTCACTTGATGTTTTCTCTCCTCATCCCCCCGCCCTTTAACCCTTTGTGGGGTGAGAAAAGCTACGAATTAAGAATATGGGGTTCTTTTAATTCCTTCATTCTCCTGCCTTATCACAATACTCCACTCCACACATGCATATGTACGAGTATGTAGTGGCAATGTATGACCATGTGCATGTTGTTATTACAACTTATGATGTACATATGTACATACATGCATGCATACATACATATTTATGGAAAAATGAGAATGATGTAATTTTTCCTCCAACTAACGTTCCATCCATCCGGCAAGTGAGCAACAGTCAAATACCGAACCAACCACTAGCGACATTCTCACACTTTGACTCGACGAAAGCCACCAACTCAAATCGACAACAACAACAACAATGCAATGACGATGATCATCTGTTGTAATGAAGATGATGATATTCCTCCTTTGGCACGTAGGCTGTTTTTAAGTAGGTTTCTTAAAAACTTACTCAAATACACGCAGGCACACACACACTCAGCCATTTACAACAATTTTAGCTTTTTCCCCCCATTAAAACGCACACACACAGAGGCAGTACACCGCCTCTAACTTGTTGTTGGCGTTAATGTTGATGGTGGCAGATTTCTAAAATGATTCTAACTACTAAAAAAGCCGTCGAAACAACAACAAATAGTAGTTACAACCGCAACACTAAAGCATCTATGAATCTACGACGACGAACGACTAAAGTTAAAACCTTAAACAGAAAAGTTAAAATGTCATTAGAGATGGCTGCCGTGGCCCCCTCTCACCATCGTCTCTCTGGCCTTTATTATGCTGGCTGACAGCAATTCTCCTTTGAGAATGAGAAACTTCTCGGATGGATGAAAAATCTAACAAAGTTCCAGAGATGGGAAGTTAATGGAAGAAACCGTTTTTCTCTGACTAACAAACAACTATGAAAATAGATAAAAGTTAAAGAATATTTGCCAAACGGGGGGAAACTTTGGTCAGGCATAAAGATTTAAGGCTGGGTTAGGCAAACGTAATGGTAACGTCATCATATTAATCACATAAATCAGTGTAAATGATTAGCCAACGAAACGTAAGCGGATGGAAAGAAGGACTGCTGAAGAAATTGTTTCTACCGCGCTATTAGTTGTATTTGCAAACATCTTATTCAAAAGTGAGGATATGATAATAATAATGGGTGATAAAAGTCTGATTTACAATGTAAAATAAAACACATACATTTAAAAGTGAACTTAATTTTTTTTATTATCGGTTAAAAGAACAATTTTTGGCATTTACTGTTTGAAAATTATATCATGTAAATGTTGGCCATGACTACGTCTGAGGTGGTCCATTCGGAAGGTCCAATTTTGGGCTACTCGTTCGAGCATAGCGACTGGAATCTCGCGAATAACACAAGTAATGTTGGCTTTTAAAGCGTCAATCGTAGTTGGCTTATTTCTGAAGACCATAGACTTAATATATCCCCAGAGAAAATAGTCCAAAGATGTGATTTCGCACGATGTAGGTAATCAATTTACCGTAGCAAAACGTCAAATAAAGTGCTCAACAAAATGATTTCTCAACAAGGTCATTGGTTCACGCGCTGTATGGCTTGTAGAGCCGTCTTGTTCAAACCAGAGCTCACCGAGACCATGCGCTGGAATTTCAGGAAGCACATAGTCCGCTAACATTTTTGAAGAAATCTGGACCAAAGATTCCACCAGCCCATAAACCACACCATACCATTCTATTTAATGGATGTAATGGTATCTCTTGGTAAGCTACGGATTTCTCATCAGCCCAAAAACGGCAATTTTGTTTATTAATTTATCCATTGAGCCAGAAATGTGCTTCATCACATTCTGATTTTTCTCATTTATGAAGAAATATGGAACAATGATTCCACCAGCCCATAAACCACACCGTACCGTTGTTTTTATTGGATGTAATAGTAGCTCTTGGTACTCTTCGGGTTGCTCATCAGCCAAAATACACCAAGTTTGTTTATTAACGTATCCATTGAGCCAGAAATGCGCTTCATCACATTCTGATTTTCCTCATTTTTGAAGAAATATGGACCAATGATTCCACCAGCCCATAAACCACACCATACCGCCGCTGCTCACATGAGGCTACCAGCCAATCCAATGAGTGATGGCCAGAAAAGGTCAAAATATCTCCTCGCACTAGAGAGGAAAAGACTGCATACGTTAGTGTCTGTTCTGACGGGACACTGCCTTATCGGCTAACACGACATAAGGATGGGAAATGAGCCCAATGACTTCTGTAGAAGCTGTAGAGATGAGGAAGATGTGGAGCACCTAGCAACCTGATTTGTTACTGTCCCGCATTGAGTAAATTGTAAAGGGTTTTCCAATAAGAGTGATATGATTTCTTTGAAAAAAACACACTTACTGTTAAGGAAATTCAAAAGTTTTTTATTTAATGTGAAGTACAATCGATAGAATTAAGTTCTAAATAAAACGTCATTCAAATGGCCTCCACGACTTCTTCTGCAGGAACGAATTCGATGAACCCAATTTTCGAGCACTTTTTCCACTAAATCAGGTCGTATGTCATGAATGGCACGTTCAATATTGACTTGTAAAGCTTGGATAGAGTCTGGTTTATTTCGAAAGGCCAATGACTTCAAATGACCCCACAAGAAATAGTCTAATGGTGTTAAATCACAACTTCTTGGAGGCCATTCAATATCAGAATTTCTTGAAATAATCGAATTTCCAAACTTTTATCGCAACAATTTAATTGTTTCATTTGCTGTGTGGCACGTAGCCACAATCGTTCAATGGCAAAAAGATAGCTCTTAACGAGAGCTAAAATATTGCTAATGGGTGTCAAGGCCGTAGGTCGACTGGAAAGTGTTTTCTTTTTGGGATCTAAAAAAATGGACTTACCATCATTTCCAGATGTGAACGGAAAGTTTATTTTTGCTCTAGCTCCTTAACGGTACGTCGGATCGGGAATTGGTCAATGGCAAAAAGATACGAGTAGCTCTTAACGAGAGCTAAAATATTGTTCATGGGTGTCAGGGTCGACTGGAAAGTGTTTTTTTGGATTTAAACAAAATGGCAATTGGATTGCAATTGGAGAACGATTATTTTGATAATAAAACTAAATAATTTGTAAACGTTGTTCTTGCGTATATCTCTCCATGATGAAATTGTAAACACTACTGAATACAATGAGAAACAAATGACAGATCATGACATATTTCAAATGGCCGAAACGTCACTTCAAAATCATATCATCCCTATTGGAAAACCCGTTATGTCTGGATATACTGGAGTCGACCTTTCTAGGAAATCTGACAGATCTTGTTGGTGCAGATATTCGTATTATTAATAACTTTGTGTTTCAAACAAGTTGGTTTCCATGAGCCTGTGGTAGCTCTAGCGACCTCAATTGGTCTGTACATTGTACATACGCTCACACATTGAATGGGAATGAAATAATTGTTTCAGTCTACATTGAGAGAAGAAAATCTGCTGCTCACACACAGAAGCTCAAAATAAAGACTGTATGCGTATGCCGAATCTAGATATAATAGGGTGGCTAAAAGTACAAATGTGTCGAATTTTTGCGTTCCACAAGGATGTTTCTGTTTGAATAAGGATCAGTAATACTCTCTAAGTCGATTGATATAATAAAACCTGAATCTATCTCTAGACACTTTACCACAGTCCGTAGTAGGTACATAATAAAAATGCAAAGTGTCAAATAAAACTCTCCTATTATTCAGCCAAAAAAATCACGCATTTATGCATGTCCCCAAGACCCACACCGTCCTTTCATGTAAATCCCCATCAATATCAACTGTGAGTCACCTTTACTAGGAAGTCCAATTGAACAAACAATCCCCATGACATCAGCCAAACAAAAAAACCAATCGTTCCACTTATACAGCTCTGGCAGTTAAAGCTGTTACTCTCATTTGTTGCTTACTCTCAAATACAAATGGGGGGGCTTTTGGCGCTCATCACCACTCACTACTCGCTCTCCCTCGATCGGTTGTTTTAAAATGAACAAGAATCACGCAATAGGGCAAGGCAAACAAGGCACAAACGGAATTTTTTCTGTTTCATTATTCGCTGCTAGGTTCGCTAGCCGTCGTTGTTTGTCGTCGTTTTTTTCAACCATCCATCCATTATGATCAGAGACGGACTCGCATCCATGCGGACGGACAAATCAAATATGTACATTCCTACACACACTTGTGCATGTGTATGGCAGCCAGGCCATGTCGTGCTGCCAACCGACCGCCTTTGCAGTTACGACGTTTCAATGCTGCTGCGACCAACCGCTGCTGTTGACTCCGCACGACGACACGTTTCAATGACTAGCGAGTCTATGATTATTTTATGGTGGATGTTCGTTCGTTCGTTCGTTGATGTGTGCACGGATATGTATGGCATTCTACGGCTCGTTTTATATGGATATGACTGTAAGTAAGTGTGTGTGCAATGTTGTCTATTTTGCGCCTGGGTGTTGTTTGTCTATTCATGCATCCATCCGTACCAAAAAGAAATCCCTCCGTCCTCTCTAACCGCTCGGCCTTTGCAGGTTAGTATCTATGTACTAACGATGACGACGACGCTTTACAAAAGCACAGCAAAAAGGTACGCCCGCCAGCCGCCGCCATATATGCTGCTCTGAGCATTGGTGTGTCCCGTACGATCATTAACGCGAGCGCAAGTGGTGCCTGTAGCTTCAAATGTATGTAGGTGAGAGGAGAGCCCGTGTGTGGTTGTGTGTTGCGAGATTGTGGGGGCATTAGAAAAATAATAAGTTTGTTGTTGCTTTAGTATGGTGATCTTTGCTCGTCGTGCAAAGGAAAGACAAGCTATCGACAACAACAACGACAACACACAATTCAATGACAAAAGCTTTTTTCCTCCACACAGAGGATCGTTTTAAGCTTATGTGTGACAGACGGACTGACTAAAAGGCGCGGAGAGAAAGAAAGCGTTAGCAACGATGACTACGGCGGCACTCAAGGGAGCGTGAACGAGCGTGTGTTTTTGCTGTTGTTGCCTCTTTTCATTAAATTCTAAGGTGGGGATATAATGGATAATAATAGACAAACAAGGCAAATTTCAGTTTAAAAAATACGAATGGAATATGTGAACAAGCTGAAATAGAACAAACGTCGACGACCAAGACGCCAACAACAATAATGATGAGGAAGGCGGGAGAGCTGTGGATTGGAAAAAGGTTAGACTTCAATTTTAAGGTGGGTTTTTGTTATGCTGAGCTGTAAAACTATGTATTTATAGTTGTATTGGCATAAAGGAGTGGTAGTGTTGATGGTGGTTGGTGCTGGCTAAGCAAAAACACCACCATTAAACTAATAACAAAACAATAGGCAAAAATCCAAACAAAACTCCTCCTTTTTTCAACAGGAAAAAACCAGGGCAACCAACTCCACCCTTAAGCTAAAGAAAAAATCTCACAAAATGAAAACACCTCTGTTTTGATATCCTTAAATTTCCCCTTTTTTTTCCCGAGTACACACACAAAATACAACCCTACCCTTTTCCATTAATTATAAATGCTCACAGACATGCACCCCTTCCTACGTACGTACATACACATGTCCACATAATAAAACTCTCCCCAACAAAGCTCTTCTTATACAATTCTCGTTTCTTTTAAGGTGGTTTTGTTTTCAACACTCTTTCCCCTTTCCATCCCCTACGAGACGTTTCAGTGAGTTTCTTCTTTTTTTAGCTTTCTAATAAAGATGTAAAGGAAATAGGAAACTAAAACAGGTCATTTCTGCCGAGCGAACGAACGAGTGAGCGAGAGAGAGTCAATGCATAACGGCGTTTTTTTCCTAAAAACTTTTATAGTTTGTCAAAGAGAGCGGAGAGTTTTTTGGTGGAGACAACAAACTGCTGATCACAATGGCAAGAATCGTGTTGTTGTACATATCTCGTCAATGAGTGTTTGTGTGGGGGATACTAGTTGTATGAGATACCGGGTGTGGGCATACATTATTTCATAATTATAAGCAAGTCCCGTTTAAAATTCCACCAATTACAAAATCATAATAAAATCCGAAATTAAATTAATGCACCGTTTTATTGTTTTTTATATTGACCTAGGGATTTATAGCAGATTCAAGAAGAGATTAGTTTTCAAAAGCAACATTTTGGCTTATTTTTAATACATTTATCCTCCTAAACACTCGAGGAGATTAAATACATACATAACTTCTTAACAATAAAAATAGTGTCAATATGGAAGACAATAGCCACAATATTAGTCCCAACGACAATAAAACATTAAAATTGCATACTAAAATTAAAGACAATATTCGTAATATTAATAAAATTTTATTAAATTTAAGTATGAAATTGACTTATTTTAATGATTTATTGCCTTTGGAGGCAAATCAATGCAACTAATAATAATTTTTTTTCAGTGCATATACATAAAATTAGATCTTGAGATCCGTACCTAAATTGTTGATATCAACAAATAAAATGTATTTCAAATGTCATAAAGATCTGTTGAAATATGTGGCTTCTATAAAACTTAAATGTAAAATCAATGGTGTAGTATATTTTAGGCCCAATAAGAACCGATTTTCAAATTTGGCAGCATTTGTTAATTGTCAACTATATAGCTCTAAAGCGTTATAAACCAAATCGGAAGGAGTATATCGTCATCAGAAACGAAAAACGGCCTATTATCATATTTGAAAATTTTACAGGAGAAGCAAAAAAACTAAGTAAAATGAAAAGTGCTGCCGTTAAAAAAACGTGGTTTTCAGGATAATATCTAAACATAACGATGCATATATAAAATCACACAAATATGATTTATAACTTGTTTGTGAAAATTGCGTAAAATTGGATTTTTAACTATGACAAAAGAAATAATTTATTGTTAGGCCCTTTTGAATTTCGATAATTCGCCGCCAAAAATTTGTCAGGATGTGTATTTTGATGCAGTGTAACGAAATCCATCAAAAACTGAATTTCCATTTTTCTTGTTGTTACGCCCTTTGTGGTATGGTGGACGGCAACTGCCAAACTAACCAAGGTTCAGAGAACAGCCTGCCTGCGCATAAGCGGAGCCTTAAGGACTACAGCGACCAAGTCTCTACAAGCCCTACTCCATATACTGGCGATTAATATTGTGCCGAGAGAAGTTGCCACCAAAGCGGCAATAAGATTAAACTGCCTATCAATGTGGAGGTACAAAAACTACGGTCACATGAGGATATCAAAGTGTAGTGCTATGGTAACCGACCGATTGGAATATATACCAACGGTGTACACCTTCGAGAGAAATTACATCACTATGATTCCCGCCAGAGATGAATGGGTTGGAAAAATACTAGGTAATAGAAACTCTCTCCACTTTTAAAGGTTGGCTTCGGAGTACACTGTGCAGAGCTTAGATTGGATATAGCTCACAGACTACCAAATACCTGCAGTGTCTATCAAGCCGAAATAATGGCAATATGGGAAGTAGCCAAGTGGCTGAGTCGCAACATAGTAACCAACACTGGCGTTGTCATTTACTCGGACAGCCAGGCCGCCATCAATTCTCTGGATGCAACATCCCTAAATTCACAAACAGCCATCGACTGCCGCAGATCTCTTAACGAGATGGCTGAGCAATTTACTGCAAAGCCGATGAACTTTCTAGGAAATGGACGACATTACAAACTCTCGAAGAATTTGCATATAATTGTGCGCCACTCTCCACGTGGAAGCTTTGGCTTAGACAAGAGGCAATCAAGCAGTCCAACGAAAGATGGACAGAAATCAGAACTTGCAGGGTAGTTAGACAAATCTGGCCAAGGTATGACCTGAGAAGATCAAAATATCTCCTCGCACTAGAGAGGCAAAGATTGTCTACGTTAGTATCAGTTCTGACGGGACACTACTTGGTCGGCGAACATGCCAAAAGATTGGGTATTGACTCCAATGACTTCTGCAGAAGTTGTGGAGATGAGGAAGAAGTGGAGAGCATTGAGCACTTGCTTTGCGAGTGCCCCGCTCTGAGTAAACGACGACTGGACATACATCTTTCCAGTACCGATATTCGTACTATCGAAAAATTTTTATATCAAACAGGTTGGTTTCGATGAGGGACATTTCATCCCGCAATAACACTAGGGACCTAAACTGGTCTATGTGAGCTTGTAAAAAAAATTACGGCTGCCACCCTAACCTATACCTACCAATGAGGGCCCAGCAATAACGCCCATTTTCACTGGACTGTAGATAACAAAAGGGAGGGGACACTTCGCCCAATTTTCTCAAGGTGATAGCGACGGATAAAGAATTACTATTTGTGGAATTCAATATGATTCACAAAATGTTAACCCTTTTTAATGGAGGTACTAGAAGGAGTGGATCGATATTACCCATCATCAAACATAGCCTGATTGAATACCAGCGCATACTTCGAAGTAGCCACGCCCCCTTTGGTACCTCACACGCAAATTGAACATTTTGAACCAAAAGTTACAAACTTATAACTTTAATACTTTAAAGTTTTTAAATGCAAATTGATAAACTTAATTAGGGACTGAAGATGAGGAGATTCGTAAGTCGTTTCAGCCGACTGAACTTTCATAAATGTTTTAATTTTTTCCACACCTTTTACAATTTTGATAACAGAAAATATCAGTCGATACATATTTAAAGCTCAAAATGTGTGCATTTGTTGTAAAGTAATAAAGTCGAACACTGGAACTTTGGATTTGAAAGAGATTTTTTGTGTAGATCATTGTCACCTAAAAAATTTAATTTTTTAGTTTGTTAAAACATGTTTTCAAGATCAAAACCTAATGCTGTGCTTATTATTCACAATTGTTAAATTAATATTAATAATACCAAATGTTAAGAAATAAAATCTTCAATCGCGATCTGAAATCGGGAATAAGATGTGGTGAATTATTTCCGATTTCATATCGCAATTGTATGCGATTCCCACGACATTATTAATATCGACATAATAATATAATTTAATAAAAATAATATCGGTATTGTTGAAAGTGTAATCCGTACTCTTCTCAATTTTTTTTTTGCTAGTTAATCATTAAAATTATCATATTTATAATTAAATATTATCATAAATCAGTCTCACTCGTTCTTATTTTTAACAAAAATTTTTTTTTTTAATTTTCCATACATAAACATTTTTTTCTCGAATTACAGGGAAAAAGTGTATTGAAATAATGTTTACAACTTGCAGACAAAATATCTGCTGCCCAGTGTTATTGTTTGCTCAGTCAGTTTCCTATTTCCTCCAAATTTCCAATTCCCACTATTAATTAGTTTTCGCACCCTGTTTTGCGGGGCCAAAGCGCTAATTAGATTCCCTGAGACTGCGGAGAACAGCACTGTGTGGCAGAGAGTGTGAGCAAAAATTAGTTTGTTTTTCTCCCTCGCTCGATCTCTCAAAGAGTATAGGGAGAGAAACCAATAAGAATGGATCGTTTGAGTTCAGTGTGGAGAGTTATGCTCTCCTTGTTTTCCCCCCAACTCATTTACACACACACTCACCACAAGAGCGATACCCACTTAATTTGTTGCTGGATTTTTTTACGTAAAAGGAAAAGGAGACCACATGATACAGAAAACAAAAACAACAACAAAATCTACCACCGCCATCACCACTACTACTACATTGACATTTTGTATTATTATTATAAGAAATCAGAAATTATGTGAAATTGGAATAACAACAAAATAATAGAGGACTGGCTGACAAAGTGGTGACTGACTGACTTTGCTGGATGATGATGATGGTTGGACTTTTATTCATGGCTTGTCCCCGCACCGAATAATGTTGTATTGTTGTTGTTTGCCTTATAATGGTGGTTACTTGCTGGGGTGTGTGTGTTTGTTGTTGCTTTTAAGAGGATTTACACTCGTTCTTCGGGTGGTGAATGTTAGTAGTGGACGGACGGAACCGACGCTGTCGTTGTTAGTTGAAAAAAGCGGTGGATGTATGGGGCTGCTGCCTTCGCACACTCGGCAGTAACAACAACAACATAAAAACACGACGGCACCGTTGTTGTTTGTTTGGTTGCCGATGACGACGGACGACGACTACGTCGTCCACAGCTGAAACGGATTTGTGTTTGGCCTACGCGATCAATGAGGAGCAAGAGGACAAGTCAGTCATGGTAGTGGTGTCGTAAAGGAGAGTTCGTCGTCAGAATTAAAAAACACGAAAGTAAAATACGGCCAATACCGAACATAAGAAAAATAATTATAGAAAAGCAAAATAATTAAATATATACACGAGAAAGAAAATAAAACAAAACACAGCGCGACAAGTGTTTTACGGGAAAAATACAAACATTTTTTGTTACAATTTCTAATGGATATCAACGAAATAGTTTAACAAAAAAAGTAAGGAATTCTCCTCCATACAAATAATAATATTGATAAAAAAATTATGTTTAAGGGAAATGAAAATATGGATTAAATACAAAATTATGGAATAAGTGTTGTAAGAAAATTTTGGTAAAAAACAAACGGTGAAACAGTGTTACAATTTCTGTGAAAAGTAATCACCACAAATCTCTCCATAGCCCAGAGAAGAGCCTTCCTTTACTAGAAACCCAAAAAAAAGCAACGTCATTAAAGTGATCTAAAGTGGGGACCCCACACAACAACAATATTCAATGAACGCGACACATACAAAACACACAACTCACTGAATTAAATACCCTACTCTCTGGAGCTCGCGCTCTCATTGAAAAAAGCAACAGAAACAACAACAAAAATAATAACATTAGCTTGTTGGAGGTTTTGGTTTTCATTGAAAAAAATAAGTCTCCCTCTCTCACAACGCGACTCAGCTGTGAGTGTGCTCTGCACTCACTCTCCCCTAAACGTAGATGTTTGTGGGTCGCTGCTGCGCCGCTTAGCGCTCAGCTGTTGTTGACGTTAACTTTGACGCTCGATAACGGCCGCGCTGCAACGCGGCTCCTCAGGACTTGATTATATTCTACCACCACCATAGCAAAAAAACAACAACTACAAATGAAAAAACTACCACACTCACTCACACTGAGTTTAAAATAATTTTTTCTTTACGCATTACGTACCATTCGCTTTTGTTACTCGTGACTGTAAGGACGTGTCGTGTGGTCCAGCCATCCGTCGTGTCGTGTCCACCTTACCTTACACACATATAGATATGTACATACAAACATACAGATAAGCAACAGAACACAGTGATAGGAAAACAATAACAAAAAACTTAGAAAACCCCAACCGAAGAAACTTAAATGTAAGAAGAAAAAATGCAACGATTTATTTTGGAATTTCGGGAGATTTTTTTTTGGTGTGTGTAATATTTGTGAATGCGATCAGAGAAAAGCAAAAAGCTTTTGAATGAGAAAATTTACACAAGCAACAACAATCAAAAACAAATGAAAAAGCTATTTGGCAAAAACACAATTAAGAAATCAATTAAAACAGAAGTGTTTAAAAGAAAATGGACTTGAAAAAATAAAATAAACTTGTGCCTGAAAGAAAAACGTGTGTAAAAAATATAAACCAAATAATTCAAAGAACAAGAAACGAAAAAAATTGTGAAAACAAATGAAACCATAATTTTTTTACAAAATATAAGAAAATAAAAAATATTACAGTCTTAAATTATTTCTAAAAGAGACTTTTGATAAAACATAAAAAAAAATATTTAATCAAGAAAATAAAGAGCATACATATTTCTTAAAATTTAAAAAATTACATTTTTAAAAAAACAATTTTGAATAAAACTATTTCAAAACATTAAAATAAACATAGTTTTTATACACTGCTGAAAAAAAATATAAAAAACACACTTTTAAAACATTATTTTTTATATGACTTCAAAAAAATATTACAAGTTTCCATTCCTAACCTAACCTACACCTTTAAAATTATTACAAAAATTTAGACAAAAAATAAACACAGACTAAAAAAATAAATAAAAACAAAGATATTTAAAGCATATTAATATTAACTTTTAATTACAATTCATAAAAATTAAAAAAGATTTTTCTAAATTAAAAAATCTTATAAACCCTATCTAGTGATATTTTTTTAAAGTGCAATGGATTGGCTAGATCAGTGCTGAATGGACGTTTTTTCAAAAAATAAATGCCTTACAGTCTTTAAAAAAAATAAATAGCCAATTTTCTTTTTTAAAAAAAATTAAAAATAGAAGCAGCAAACTCCGTGTTCTTTATCACCTTCTCTAATCTAAAGTTTTTTTTTACATAAAAAAACAACTTCCAATGCGTGAGTACAGCCACACAATTCTCTACAATAGCAACAACAACAACAAAAATCAAAACTTTAAAGATATACCCCACCCCATCCCCAAAACAAAAGCAACAAGTGCAAATGCCGTCGACAACTTAATAGTGCATAAAAGATTTGAAAAAGAGTAAAGAGAGTATTTCTATTATTATTAATGGAGCAATTGAGATTGTTAGCTGTCAAACTGAATTAGATGTCGTTTAACAGGTGTTCGAAATAACATTACTATTTCGATTTGTCCATAGATGTAAACAGGAAATAAGGTTTTATTGGTTTTCAAACAAAAATTATATTTTAAAGAAACATTTTTTTTAACGAACGGCTTATTATTTTATAAAGTTTCTTTAGCAACGAAAAGAATTTTCTTTCACAAAAAAAAAACTTTTTATTGGCTGAAAAACTATGAAAAATTCGCTGAATTAAAGATGTTCTTCTTTATTGTGATATGATGATAAAATCGTCCATAAAATTTTTGTGAATAATGAGTGCCTTTCATTTTTGGGAATCTTTTTCAAAATAAGGAAAATCAATAATAGTGCTTTTCACAATTAAGTCTAGTATTTAAAAGTGTTGACGCAAAGCAGCGTTGGGAAAATATGTATTTATTTATAATTTCGGTTTATCTAAGGGAATTATTTCCAGAGTTATTTTGAATTTAAGCTTGTACTTTACCATTTGTAAGTTTAAATTTGCACTTATTTGTGAAAACTTTCTAGTAAAAAATATTTTGTAAAATCTAATATTTATAGGATTTTTATATTCTTGATAATGAACCAAAAATATAAATTTAAGTCATTATTTCCATAATTTTGTGAAAGCAATTCAGTTACCTGTTGTTACGTTTTTCTAAACCGTTGTAGGTATAGGGAAATTTTTCACTTTTGGAAGTTTATCGATAAACATAAATCGCATTGGAAATCCATATTTCTCAAATATTTTCTTTAATTTTCTCATAAAAATTTGGCTTTATATTACGTTTGAATAATCAGCTGTTTTAAGGTAATTTTCTTTGGAATAAATACATATCGCTGCAGATTAGTGTAGATTAGTATATTAGGGTTTCCAAACATGAGGATTAATCCCGATTATTATTTGGACGACTCCAACAAAACAAAAATAGCAATCATTCAGGGCCTCCTGACAGGTGAAAGACATGAGCGGTTAAAACGTTTGATAATTTTCAACATGAGAACGGTCTGTAAAGGTTTACCAATATATATCTACCATACAATATATGTAGGTTATAAATCTTTAAATAATTGTTATAATGAATGTGGTACACTCTTTTATGAAAGAGATTTTCCCCTAGAAGAGCAGAATCATAACACATTTGAGGCCTGCCTTACCATGTGGCTCAGAATTTGTAATATTTATTTATCTATACATTTTATTTTTGCCAAGAGTTGTTAAATGGTAATATAAAATCTCGCAATCATTTATTTAAAAATAATCTAACTGAATAACAAAAGCATTGCATTTCAAAATTTGAAAAAAAAAATGTTTTTACGAAATTTTTAATAGCTCCTGAACGGCTGGGATCTGATAGAAATTTGTAAATTATTTAAAAAATGTTTTGCAGAAACAGAATGGACATTGCCAGACCTACCATAATATTTCGCCCATAACTTTTACAAATACATATTGTGTCTCTAAAAATCCAATTACCGTTGTGGGTTTGTGAGAGTCTAAGGCAAATTCTGCGTAAATTTGAAAACAAACGAAGAGGGAGACATTTTTCATAAATAAATATTACTTAAAAAAATACCTGTTATATTCTCTTTCAAACGACGAAACTAAAATAAAATTCAGACGTTTAGAGCAATTCAAAATTTCGTAAAAATCAAACATTTATTTTTTTTAAATCCCCATCACATTTTGGAAAACAATGTTCAAAATATTAATGATAGCCAGAACTTATTTTACCATTACTTTTTATAACATTTTTCGTATAGAATAAAACTGATATGTCAGTAGGTATTACAAATTCTGACCGATGTAGTAAAATTTAGAGGTTTTAATGATTAATTTTTGTGGTACACTTTATTATCTTTTAATATCGACAGACTATGTTGAAATTTATAGCTGCTGCACGTTTTTTTTTTTTCAGATAATGTGCAGAATTATATTTAATTTGGGCTATCAAATGTGTACATATGTCTCTCAGGAAAGTTTTTTCTCAAGAAGTGCAGGAACAAGAACTTTCCTTATAAAGCTCTAAAGTGTTGCATTTTAAGGGCCATTAACAATAAATAAATAAACTAGGTTTAAGAGCTAACTTCCGGTTACAGCTGTCAAATTTCATACAATTTAACTTTCGTTAGCTCTAACGCTCGGTTATTTTGTTTTGTGTTAATGGGGGTAAGTATTTTTATTGGCACCAATTTGTACCCAAAGTGTTACCCAAAATCAAAAAAAAAATGCAGATTGATTTTTAATATATCAAATATTTAATATTTAAAAATAAATGTGTTAGTATTTGCCCTTTTGCAAAAATGAATGTATGGACAAACGATATGTTGTAGAAATTCGAGAATTCCAATAATCTTTAATATTTTTAAATAAGGGAATAATACATGTTTTGTGAAATTAATGAGATATGACCCAGTGAGGAATTTTTTTTTATTTGCATTAATCCAAATATTATTTTTTCATTCAAAATCACGATTTCGGTATTTTGTCTTGTATCTTTTTAAGTAGCAAACATAGCATAAACAACCTGTCTGAATGTCAGCAATAAATTTGATGTATACTCTCCCGAGAAAAAATTACAAACAGTTGTGTGCAGTTCTATACATACTACCTTTCTCATG
This sequence comes from Eudasyphora cyanicolor, assembly GCA_963930755.1. Classification (NCBI taxonomy): domain Eukaryota; kingdom Metazoa; phylum Arthropoda; class Insecta; order Diptera; family Muscidae; genus Eudasyphora; species Eudasyphora cyanicolor. The sequence continues at coordinate 47,304,021 of OZ005734.1, read as the reverse complement.
GTACCATGTTTAGATCTAACAATTTAATTGATTTGAATTTGATTCATTACTTCCTTTTCCCTCTTTTCTCATTCCCTTTTTATTTATTTTCAATTACGTACCCTTTGAAAAACTTCATTGAATTTTGAACTTCTGCTATCCAAGAAGATTTCTATTCATTTCTTCATACATGTTTGTTGGAAGGGGCTGGGGGTACTTCAAAAGAAATAGAGAAAAGTAAAATATCACTAATTATCGCATTTAAAGAGTACATAAGACGAGTTGCTCTTTTAAGAGTATATTCTTTTGATTCTCTTAAATTCTGCTATTAAGAGTAGTACAATTTATATAACCTTTGTTTTGGTTAGGGGTTTTCTTTTCTCTTGCATTTGAACTTTTTCCTTAGTGAGATGATTTTCTTCTCTATTTCCATTGAATAATTTACATTCAATTTAATTCATGGCTTTTGCTGTAGCTTTCCTCCTTGTATTGTAGTAGTTGTTCTATTACAACAACGGGATTTTTATTTTCTGTAGTGCGCGCGTGTTTGAGTGTGTGGTTTTTACAGAACTACAAACAATTGGTTAGTCTCCATAACACAAACCAACAGCACAAATGCGGTTTCATTCTTCTTTTGGCTCCTCGTTGTTGTTTTTCTTCTTCCATGGGGGGCTAAAATGCATGTAACTGAGTGTGTGTATGTGTATGGATAACGTTACGCCTTTTTGAGTTTCGTAATGTTTACACATCCATAGGCGACAAAGGCAAGCAGACAGACATATCGACATTCATTCCTACACACAACACTTTATTTACACTCTCCTCCACATTTTGCTCTCTTGCCTTGTTCGCCGTTGTGTTTGTTGTTGTCTTGTCTATCCATTCCATCTATCTAATGTTATTTAACTTTTTTTGGGCTGTACTTTGTCATAGAAGAAAATCTGAAAACTGCGCCCTATTGCCTGTCTAAGCTTAACTTTAAAAGTTTATGGGTTGTATTATTACCCCCACCCCACCCCATACACATTTTCTAGCCTTTTTATTACTCATGCCATGGCATGTTGCGTGCGTGTGCCTGTATGACTATACAGTGGGCAACACCAAACCAACCATCTCCCCTACCCCATTTAGTGTAAGTGTATGTGTGTGTGTGCGTACATGAGCTCAAGTCTCGATTTGACATTATTGCGTTTCACAATATTATTGCCTCGTTGGCGAGGATATTTTTGAGGGGAAAGCCGCCGCCACGAGTAAGGTATCTTCTGTCATACTCTCCTCGCACCCACTATGACTACATAGTTATGTATGTGAGAATTTGGTGTTTTAAATTTGTATGTTGTATGTACATACATATGTAGGTATCTAACAGTATCTTTATGCTTGCTTTATTTAATTTTTTTGTCGGTTTGGGATGCATTCATCTGTGACGTGATCTGTTTAAAATGTTTTTCTTTTGGGGATGGGTGTGTATTGCCTTGGTATATGTAATTGTGTTTGTGGATTTGTTTTTCCGTTCCTTTCTCTGTATGGGTATTATGATCATAATGTAGTTTTTACTGAGCGCGGCTGTTGCGTTTTGTTTGTAAGTTGTTTGGTCATTATCTGGTTGTTTTTATCTATTTCCGTTTGGAAATTAATTTTTTTAGGTTTCAGTTGTTGCTGCTACAAACGTTTTTTTCCTCTCGGTCGGTTTCCTGTTGTAACCCTTATGAATATCTAATATTCGGGGTAATTTTGTAAAAGGAAAACCGGTTACGATCGGAACCAGAATCAAACACTTGTTACATATGGTTGTGGTGGGGGCCTGGTTGTTGTATTTCGGTTTTGAAAGTTGTTAGACAAATTTCGTTGTTTTTTTTTGTAGGGATTTCAATTGGATTTAATTAATAAAATTACTGTTTATTGATTAATTTTTACTTTTGCTTAATGACTTGAAAATATTTTCTCTATATTTGTTTACATATGTCAGGCAAAGCTATTTAGCAAACAGCTGATTATCCGATTGTTGTGTTGCAACCTGCATTGAAAGCGCTTCGTACAAAGTTTGCAGAATTAATTGCGGTTGAAATTTAAATTAATGAAATGGATTAATTTAAAACAACCGCGCGATTTACCAACTTTATAACGTTATCTTAATGGTTAAACCAAACAAAATCACTTTCAAAATATCCTAATTGTCTTCTATAGACAGTTTTTAAGAGCTGACTGTTAAAATAATAACAAATCTTTAAGTGGATAGCGTTCGAAAATACTTCTCGCTCGCATATAAACGGCCGATACATTATGCTCTTGTGTCCAAATGGCCTTCAATTGTCTTTGATAGTACCATAAAATAAGAAGAAAATATAATATGTCTGTTCCTTTATTTACTACATTTTACCATTTTTAAAACAACTACATAGAAAAATGGTAAAAATTTTTGAAATAGTAAAATGTAGTAGGTAAAGGAACAGACATTAAGTGTAACATGCACTCACTTAGTTATTGAGTTATCGGACATTGAAAAATTCTATTGTTTTCTTCCAATGGGCTCACAATCAAAATATAGAAGAAAACAATCGGCCAAAAAATTCGATAACTTCTTTGGACATTCCCAGAGGAGAACATCTTTATACTTTTGTCCGCGTAGCCGACTTTGGACATTTCGATAACACGAAAGTTATCGACAAAATTTATCCGATTTTTAAAGTGATAAAAAAATAACGTAGTTATCGATTTTTAATTTCGATAACTAATGTAGATATTGATTTTTAATTTCGTTAACTAAAGCTAAGTACACACGATTGCCAGATCGGGCAAAATTGTCAGAAAAACGGCGGAAAACTGCAACCTTGTGAACGTACAACCGTGTTAACATACAATTTTTGTCATTGTGAGATAATTTGCAGATTGTTAGATGTGACAACGACGCCATCGTCAGAAAAACATTTTATTGGCAACACTGTCTGTAAAATATTTTTATTGACAATCCTGCATATAAATATTCACAAAATGTATTGTAAATACTTATATGAAATTGTAAGGTTCTCTTGCAATCGTCTGAACTGTCAATTAACCGTTGCCCAGCAATTTGTCATTGTCCGTAAATTTGCAGCACTTTAACAGGATTGATAACGTTGTCCGATATGGCAATTGTGTGCACTTAGCTTAAGGAAGTTTTTTTTTCTTCAAATTTTAACGTCTGATAACTTGATAACTAAGCGAGATATCAATAACATGCATATTATTTTCTCTTCTTATTTTGTGGTGCTCTATCCAAATATATGGTCAGTTCAAGGGGCCTCAGATATTATTCACTGGCCAGCATTGGAAATGTCATGCCATGTAACTGTAGGTTAGAATAAACTATAGGATATCCTAAGAATTATTCGAGTTTAGGATGCCATAATATAATGTAAGAGTACTTTCCTGTTTTGTTTATCTCTCTCTTTCACTCTCTTCATATTTAACTCTATGCTATTCTCCAAATCTAGGTTCTCTTGTTTAGTTTGTGGCCCTGGGAGTTAATAAAGTAGTGTCGTCCTGTGGTTTCTTTTTTGTTACCATGCTACTGCTCCATCGGCCCCCTGCATAAACTAATCCTTCCCCCCGAACCAACAGCCTTTTTTCTAGACTGTTGTACCACCGCCGCCGTCACTTCCTTCTTGAGTAGCAAATGTCGAAATACGCGATTTCAGTTTCCTCTACCCAAACATTCTGTGGTTTTGTGGTGTTTTTTTGTTGACTTGGAGATTTTGTGGTGTTTTTCTCCTCCTTATTCTTGGGTGTGATGGCAGTGAGTTTCGATCCGCTGATGTTGTTTTCTTTTTAGTTTACACGAGATTTCTCAGTGCTCCTACTTCTCCTCCTCCTCTTCTTCATCACATTTGACTGTATTGGGGATGTGAGAAATCAAATGTACGCTGCGGTTTTATTTTATGTTTCTGCCTTCGTCGTCGTCATCTCCGCCAACGAGCATGCATGAACTCAAAAGTTTTGTTGGTTTCTCATAGCGCACACCAATCAACCAAACCATCATGATCCTTTGTCTATTTTTAGTTTTTGGGGAAACAGAGAATGAACATTCTTATTTTTTCTGTTTCGAAATTTTTGTTTTGTTTATCTGAAGAAGAAAAAATTTTGTTGAAGAAAACGTATCCGTGAAAGTATTGTACAAAGGCGAAGAAGAAATTTCACATTTTTGTTGTTGTGGCTTTTGAGATTTTCGCTTTTGCCTCAATTTCAGACGGTTTTATTTTCGTCCGAGAAAATTAAAGAGAAAAGGTGAACACGGAGACGAGGCTGTTATTCAATTAGGCAACAGGCTAAATTTAGATACGCATCAAGGAAGGCATTTTTTTTCTTGTATCCAAGAACAAAAATCTTTGAAATTTCCTTCAAAAAACATTTTCCCTTTTAAAAGTCTTTTTACTAACCCATCCTTTTTGTTTCTTTTCCATTGCAGGAGTTTTTGGTAAACATGTTTTAAAAGCTGACACAAAATCCACAGCTGATTTTTCTGGAACAAAAGAGTACACTTTTTAAAAAAGACCCTTGATAAGGATTTGATTGTCAATCCTTGCCTTATACCCAATATAACTTCACTTCCCGCAACGTTTACGTTAAAAAATACAACGGCTTCCAAATGAAGATGGCTTCGCAGAGATTTTGTTTGCGATGGAATAACCACCAAAGTAATTTACTCTCCGTCTTTGATCAACTTTTACATGCCGAAACCTTCACGGATGTTACATTGGCCGTGGACGGTCAATATCTCAAAGCACACAAAGTAAGAGAGAGAGAGAAATCATTGCAAACAACTAACAGTAGCTTTACTAACCATTTTTATTATATTTCTTTGCTCCTCCAGATGGTCCTATCCGCCTGCAGTCCCTACTTCAATGCTTTATTCATCAATCACCCCGAAAAACATCCCATAGTCATCTTAAAAGATGTCCCCTATGCCGATATGAAATCTCTACTTGATTTCATGTACCGCGGTGAGGTCTCAGTCGATCAGGAACGTCTTACAGCTTTCTTAAGAGTCGCCGAGAGCTTACGCATCAAAGGTCTCACCGAAGTCAATGATGATAAACCCGCCAGCACCGAGCCCACACCCCAACCACCACAGCTGCAACGCATTCAACCATATGTGGTGCAACAGCAGCAACAACGTCATAAACAACCCCACCAATCATCGGGAGGCAATGCCCAAAACAATGGCTCTCAAATGTCTGCCGGTCAACAGAAGCCTCAACAAGAATCACTACTTACACTGGCGTTGGCTTCAATGCCCAAGCAGCAACGCAAGCGAGAAAATGTCAACAGCAATGATAGCCAAATGTCTGCCGGTCAACAAAAGCAATCACTACTTACATTGGCGTTGGCCTCGATGCCAAAACGTAAACGTGGCAGGCCACGTAAACTGTCTGGCAGCGATGATGGTGACTATGATGAGTACGATGGTGATATGGGCGATGGTAAAATGTGCAATGATTCTTATTCCGGCAATGAAGATAACTCAGATGATAATCAAAGGGATTCGGCCAATAACGATGATATGAATGTAAGTTCATCATAAACATAAAATAATTAGATAAATGTCAATGAAACCTAAGGAATAACATACAGAGAGGAGATCTCTAGTAAATGGGATGGGTACAATTAGAAATCAGCTAATTTAAATAATCTGAGACAGTTTTTGTATTTAGAACTGTCTTGACTTAAAGAGCTACTGCCTTTTTTGTTTCGTTTTTATTAGAACTGTTACATTTTGTGAAAATTAGCGCATGGTGTATTTCTCACCATGCGTTTTTGCATTTGGAACAGTCTTGACTTAAAGAGCTACTGTCTTTTTTGTTTCGTTTCTATTAGAACTGTTAAATTTAGTTAAAATTAGCACATGGTGTATTTCCCTGCAAACCCACCACGCCTGGGGGAATATTGCATAGCACATCTTTAAATAATCATGCAATATTCGATACATAATTAAAAAAGTAGCTTTCATAATAATATTTAATGGTAAAAATATCTTTTTAAATACTTAATACGTTAAACAAATTTTTGTATGGTTTTAATACGACTTCGAATCAGCAAAAAATGTAGTGTGGTGAAATGCTCATGAAACTCACCACGCTTTGGATAATAAAGAAAAACGCAAATCTTTTAATAAACTTGCAATATTTATTATATATTTAACAAAAATTGGCTTCCAAAATTTGTCTGTATTAAATATACCATTTTAGCTTTGATACCACTGATTCTTCTCTAATCAACAACAATTTTAGTGTGTTGAATTTCTCTTTAAACCCACCACGCCTTGGCGAATATAGAAAATCGTCCATATTTTAATAAACTGGCAATATTCGATTAAAAATTAACAAAATTTGGCCTACACCCTATTTTTTTTTGGGATAAAAACACCATTTTAGATGCGTAATATGACAATGCAAATTTTGTGGGGGCTCCAATGCTACTGGAACTCTTCGAAACAAAAAATGAGTGTGGTGAATTTCTCATAAAACTCACCACACCGTGGTGAATATGCGAAAACATTAATTTCATACACAGATGTTCAAAAAAAAACATTGTCTTTAAAATTAAATTGATATATTATGATTATATAGGGCTTTTTACGTATATAACACGTTTTTACTAAATAATTTATTTTTTTTATTTTTTTTTATTTATTTAATTCAAAATTATAACCAAGCCTTATGGCCATATATGGTTAAATAGGCTACAACATTTAGACATAAAAAATAAAAACTATCTATAAATAAGGAGGAATTGAAACTACTCAAATATTTAAAAAATTCGGATAAAAATTTATAATTTAAATAAACAAAATATTGACAAAAAAAAATTAACAACAAATCTTTTTAGCACTGAATAAACCTATAAATAAACATTTAAACTAAACTGACTGAATTGAATAAGTGAAATTGAAATTGAATTGAAGACTACTCTCAAAAATAAGCCAAGACAAATATACATATATAGATATACATAAAACATATATACATATTGATATATGCCTGGCAAACAAAATCGAACTAAAAATATAAATTTACATCACATAAATTCGATATAGTTCAAATAAAAGAAACAATAATCATTAAAACTTAAATTAAAAAAAGAAAAATATATAATCAAAAAAATGACTTAAACAAGCAAATTGTACACAGGAGAAGAAGAGTCATGTAAATACTAAACGCATTACAAAACTGACCAAGAAAGAAAAAAAGCCAAACACAGAGACAATAAGGAAAACTTTGGCGCTACAACCACTAAGACTGAAAATGAGCATATAGTCTTTCCCGATAAGAGCAAACAGATAAATTGAAAGTTCTTAAGGGATGTGGCAAAGCATTAAAAATTCGAGCTACCCTGACATGAAATGATCGTTCCAAAATAGATGTAAGTTTTGGTATGCGAAGCTGGGGATTTCTAGCAGATCTGCAAAAACTAAAGAGATCAACTAAAAATCCTGGCGCCTTATTCAAGTATGTCTTATAAAAAAACAATTGGTAGAAAGTTATCTAAACCATTCAAAGAAATTTCTTCGGCAGGTCCCCACTTATTCGAGGTTTTTCTTGTTGACAAATTATATATAGAAAGTTTTTCACTTAATTTTTCTTCCATTTCAAAATGTATTAATCCCCCTTTCCCATCCATTCAATTCAACAGGAAAGTCGTGATTCACATTCACCCTCAAAGAAAGCGCAAATGAACCAAGACCACAATCAACAACACGACGACAACAGCACTTCTGGTAAGTCTTATTTTCTATTTTTTTACAACTCTTGGGTATTAAGATATTCCATGGCAATCACAATCATAACTTTGCAAAAACAAATTTTCATATCATCTGCCAACAAACAAAATGAATTACAAATGACAACAAAATCACCTGCATTTTTGTATACAAATTCAAAAAAAGAAAAATGTACATAATTCTATCTCTCACTCATATCAAAACAAACCAAAAAAAAAAATCATAAGAGCAAAAACATTATTCATTTCTCTTAAAAATATTATGCACCATCAAAAACTAACATCCTATGTTACGCGTTAGAGTAGTCAAAGAAATTTGAGAAAAACGCCTCAAAATATGTATCGGAAAAGCTAAAAGGGATTTTTATTACAACAGAAAAGAAAAAACACCCACAAAACGTGTGAGGTGATTCTTTTCATTTTTCATATTATTGTAGTAACTTAAAGTGAACAAAAGTGTTTTACATACATATCTCTACAAGCATTAAAGTGTTTAGTGATTTTCGAATTTCGGTAAAACATACGTTTAACGTCGGCAGGTGAGTTTTAAATGAAATTTTCGAAACGTATGATGCCGTTTAAATGAAAAAATAATTGCAAAGAACGAAACGAAAAATAGAAAGCTTTCAAAAAGTAACTACTTACAGTAAACTACAATTCTGATTTTGAATTTTCTCTAATAAATATGCAAATATACAAAAAAAAAAAATCGGTATGAGCTTTTAGGGATTTATGGCCGACGAGAAAATCGTTTAAACGTTTATCTATAACTCAAATACCATTTTCGAAAATCTTTAAACCAAAATTTCGTTTACAAAAAAATAACTCAAAACAAACAAAATTTTTAACCAAAAACCACTTTTTTTAGATTTTAAGAAGTATATCTATATAAACAACAAAATATCACCATATATATGTACATATATAAAATACGAAGACAAATGGCTTAAAATCCCTATAGCTTTTCCGATCCAAATTAAGACGCAATTTATAGTAAGAAATAAAACATAACACAACCAAAAAAAACTTTCTTTTTTCGTACAAATTTTGTAACTGTTTTTTGTTAAACGCATTGTACATTTTCACCACACATATTGGCCCTCCCCCCCGCAAGAACATTTTTCATTTGAGCGTATGCCCGTTTCTTTTGTATTTCAGATGGCAACGATAGCGACAATGATGAACCAATGGATGCTTCGTATATGGAACCGCAACTAATGTTGGACGAATATGATGAACCGGTGGAATTTAAATTCGATCCAAATGCCACTGATTCACCATCGCAAGACAACAGTATGTCCAACATGTCGCAACAGGCCCGCCAACAAGCTTTTCTCTTAGCCGCTCAGCAAAAACACCAACAACAATTGGTTGAGGCTGCAGCAGCGGCCGCTGGTGGTATGCAAATGTCAGCTGTTGTGGGTACAGGAGCTATGCCCGGTACGGTGACCTTATTGAATTCAATGGTCAGTATACCGAAATTGGCACCACTAGTTAAACCTGTCAAGCCAAAGATTAATAAGCGCGTCAAATTGAAGCACAACGGTGTTGATGTCAAGGTAAGCATTTTATTTGAAGAAATGGATTCTATAATGGATGTTAGGGTTTATAGGGCTAAATTATCTGAAGAAAATTCACAACTGATTTATCAGGGAAACAAGCTTTGTGCATTTTTATGGATATTATAACTTAAAATCTAATTTTCGGGTTTCCCATCTGTCGGAACTTTGCATATTAGTTAAAATAGAAGGGTGGTGAATTACTCGCACAACTCTCCACGCTGTTTTGAATATAGCTACAAGCACGTATTGAAATAAAATCGCTATATTTTACGTACAACTTTTAAAAGTTTCCTAAAAACATATTACGTTAAAAAAATATCTTTGCAAAACGGATTTAATACCTCTTTGTAGTATTTTTAAATCAGCTAAAATTTCAGTGGGGTGAATTTCTCGAAAAACACACCACACCCTTTTAGATATAGATATAGTTACGTCTTTAAATAAAATCTATATATTCGATATAAAACTTCAAAAAATTTGCTCCGAAAATATTTTTTGGTTTAAAAAATACCTCAGGAAATGTCGGACGTGGAAATAAAAAATTTATATGGTTTTGCTGTCACTAGAACTTTTCAAATCAACTACAATTTCAGTGTGGTGAATTTCTCGCAAAACTCACCACGCCGTTTTGAATATAGAAAAATATACGTATTTCAATAACCTTGCTACATTCAAGATAAAACTTAAAAAAATTGATTTTTATGTTTAAAAAAATTATTTTAAAGGTACCGGATATACAAATGCACAATTCAAACGACTTTGCTGTCGCTAAAACTTTTAACTCAGCTAAAATTGCAGTAGTTCGTATTAAATATTTCAGGAAACATGATCTATTTTGCCGTAAACTCCATAAAGAATCCTAAAATATGAAGTACATTTACTTTGATATCCTAAAACACAGTTATATTCTGATATTCTTCCTTTTCAGCCCTTTACCAGCAGCGACTACATGGACCTATTAGCCGGCAACTTTATGAATTCCGCCCAAGCTGCAAAAATGAAATCGGCATTTAGTGCCAGCACTGGCAGCTTAAATGTCAACTCACCACCACCAAAAACCAAATTGAATACATCGTGTAATTCCATCATCGAAGGTGAAGGCGAAGGTTCGGTGCGTGACTATTGTACCAAAGAGGGTGAACATACGTACCGCTGCAAAGTCTGCTCTCGTGTTTACACGCATATAAGCAATTTCTGCCGCCACTATGTAACCTCCCACAAACGTAATGTCAAAGTGTATCCCTGTCCATTCTGTTTCAAGGAGTTCACGCGAAAAGACAACATGACCGCCCACGTTAAGATCATACATAAAATTGAGAATCCCTCGTCGGCACTGGCCGCAGCGGCTGCTGGTACTCCATTGCCACTACCCGGTCAAATGTCGGCGTCGGGTTCACAAAATGTGAGTGCATCCTCAACGCCCACACCGCCTGATTTGAATCCGCAAACGTCAAATCAATCGGCTAGCGGTATGGGTAGTATGGGTAGCATGACTGGTTTAACATTGAATACATCAACACCGGCGGGAGGTTCTTCGTCGGCGTCGTCGTCGGTGAGTTCACCGCCTGGAGCGTTAACGACTCCCACCACAACGGCCACGGCGGCGGTGGCGCAGTGAGAGCACTGGGAATGAGTTATAGGTCATGGTTTAAGTGTAAAATAATAAGCAAAGGTTTTGGCTTTTTATAAAAAATAGAAAAAACCCTCCTCCCCCACTTCTTTTTAAGAAAATTAGACCAATACATATTTAACTAAAGAAGTTTTGTAAAATATTGAAAAACAAAAAAAAATACTTTAACTGTTATAGTTTGTGTGTTATGACACGCGTTATAACACCCAAACACTTTTTCATGGAAAACTGATTACAAACCAGAAAAAAGGCTTCCAAAATATTCCAAAATCTTAAGAAAAAAACAGTTTATTTTTCACATAATGTTTCTCACGTAAATGTAATTTTTTTGTATTTATATAACGAGTATATAATTCTTAATTTCCACTAAATATAATTAAAAATATGTTGCTAACATTAACTTTTTATAACAACAGTTTCTTAACAACACAAAAATTAAAAACAAAAAACATTACCCTTCACACTTCACCCGGTCAAAAGTTTTCTTTGTAAAAGAAACTTAAAAAAAAGTTAATTTTTCTGGGAAAAATTTTATTTTTGTTATAATTTTTTTTATTTTAATTTAATTTCACAATTTCGTTATTATTTTTTCAAAAAAAAAGAACTGTTATAGTGTTTTCTAGAGTTTTCGTTTATGTAGTAGAACTCTTTTTTATTAGAAACATTTGTTTTTCTGCTCTGTTTTTTTTTTCAATTTTCAAAAATTGTAAGTCTTTTTCGAGCTTCTAAAACCTCGAACTCGTCTATATTTTTTGTTTTCATTTCATAAAGTGAAAAATAACAATATTTCGTTGTAGTTTGTGCTCTAAATTCTAAAGGATATTTTTCTCTCCGGATTTTAGAGTGTAACTTGCGCTCTTTCTTTCCCTTCTTTATAAGTTTGTGTGCAATTAATTATTTTTTTAGACATTTAGTTAATAATTTAATATTTTTAATAAGCACCCCCACTCCCCTTTTATTATAAATATTTATAATTTAAAATGTAATATTCATAACATTTATATTTTGCTTTAGATTCGACTTACCAATACCATCCCCCACACTTTGGCCTTTTTTATATATACATATATATGTATATAGTATATGAAAAGAAAACATATTCACCACAGTGTGCCTTACTACCAATCCATAAAGTGAAATTGTTCAATTGTAAAACTCAACTAAAAACTAGTACATACATACTTTATATAAAAAAATGTAACAAAAAAAACTTAGTTAAATTTTTCACATTTTATCGTAAATTAAGTTTAACCTACATTTTTTATATAAAAAAAACGACAACCACAAAAAACTTAGTTAAAATCGCATATAAAACAATCCAAGAATATGAAAAAATCTACCTTGTTGCCTTCAAACGAAGCTAATTCTCTTTACTTTAAAAACAACAAATATCATTTATATATATATACATATATACAAACACTATGCATACTTTTTTTTTGTAAATTAATTGAATTGCTGGTTATTTTTTGTTTCAATCAACATACTTGCAATAATGCATATTTATTTTGTTTTTAACTCGTAAATGAAGAACGAAATAGAAAAACATAAACGAAAAGGTTTTCCAACGCCGAGTTCCTCACCCACAACCACCACCACTTACTCTGTTCTTTCTTTCTGTCTTTAACGTCGTTACATTTGTTTTCTCTTGTAATATAACATTTGTTTTTTTATATGATATTTATATAATTTTTTGAAAAAGAAAATATATAAATCTCGGAGGCTTCATAAAATCGCCAAAGAACTTATTTTTTTTAAATTACCCCATAATTAATTATTAAAATATGAAAGAAAGAAAACAAACAAAAAATGAAATTAAAATTAAAAAAACACATAAATACATTACAAACAATAATCAACCAATAAATCAATCAATCGACCAACCAACAAGAACATGAAAAATAACCCCCAGCAATATGGTTAATGTTTTATCATTATAGTAATGTTAATTAATTATTATTTTTATTATTATTATTTGTATAATTTTTTAAATTAATTTTATGTACAGCATTAAAAACAACAACAAAAATCTATTATATAAAAAGCATAATTTAAATAAATCAATTAATTATTATTACAAAAAGAGAAATACAACAAAAATTAAACAATCAACACACACAAAAAAACCTACTTTGTTTTTCTTCTTTAATCTTTGAATCTATTACATTTTTCAGGAATATCCGACATTTAATGAGAGGACAAAAACAGTCAGGAAATTGTCTTCGTCTTAAGTATGAAATGATATTGTATTATATTTGGGGCTAAATCTTTAGAATTGAGAAAATCTGGGGAGGGGCTGAGAAGCGGTTACGTCTCAGATGGTCCATCCGTTGAGTCCAATTTTCGTGGTCTATTCGGTCGCATATTATCCAATAATGAATGCTGGGTCCCAAGATGGGTGATGGTGTTGCGAATAGTACGCTCAGTAGGCCGATTATGTTGACCATAGAGGTTTGAGAGAAATAATTCTGTAAAGGTTCTCTTTATTTCGTTCTTTGGGCTGAAGCATGTATTCCGAAACATTCCACTTCAAATTCACCACCGGGATATCTAACCTAACCTCACTCACTGATATCCCAGCAAATGTGTTATCGAATATCTCGAAACCAAGAGCTATCCCAGAAAAACGGATACCACCACTGTATTCATCGTGGTCGAAATAGGTCTATCCGTAGGGTCTGGACTCCATTCTGTTACATTTTTGGACTAGTGTATTTTTTAAATAAAATAAAAATCATAAAAAATAGATAAAAAGGACATTCGGTTTAACATTGTTGTAAAATCAGTTATTTTAGAACTAAAATAGAACATTTCCTAATTCCATTTCCTGTATTGTAGATATTATTAAACCATTACACTGTACACAATTTTAAGTCTTTGTATGTACTGGTAATAATGTTATAAGCTATTAACTTTTGGTTCAAAATTGTCCATTTGTGTGGGAGGTACCAAAAGGGGCGTAGCAAATTCGCCCATTTTTCTCGAGATAATAGTGACTAATAAACTAATATTATGTGTAGAATTTCAGAGGATTCAGATAAGTAGTATAGAAGTTATTAAATAATCAATCGGGTCTGTTCTGTAATCACGGCGATTTGATATCACGGCGATTTTAAAATCACCGGCGACTTAACATCACTTTTGGAGTTCGAAATCACCCGAACATATTTCGAACAATCTTTTTTAGGAGGCTATGAATAATAAACCGGGCGATTTCGAACTCCAACAGTGATTGTAAGTCGCCGGTGATTTTGAAATCACCGTGATTTCAAATCACCTTGCTACAGAACAGACCCGAATATTTCACTTAACATTGCTCATTCGACTTAAAATGACCCAAAACGGATATCCGCCAAACATACTTAGGGTCTTAGGTCACTCCTTCGATGTGTTACACTTTTGGCTCGTAGAAAATTATATATACCCTCCTCTCTAAGGTGAGGGGATAAATACGGGTTTGGTTAGTAGTTCTTGTTAAATTCAATTGGGTGGCAGACGTATTTTTTTACAAGCTCACATAGACCAGTTTAGGTCCCTAGTTTACTGCTTCCATAAGTATTTCAGCTGATTAAAGTTAAAGACATACACTATTGCTATTGAATTCTGAAGATGATAGAGTGGTGTCTATCGAAACAGCAGTCAATCCTACCAAGCAATTAAAACTCTACCAATTTTTGTAGTTGTTTCTATTACTATTTTGCAATAGACAGAAAGTAACTGAAACATACCAACAATAAATAACAACAACACATTTATAAATTTTTATATTTTTCGAAACTATTTTTGAACGAATTTGAATTGAAATTGCCATAGTTTTTAATCGAAGTAAAAACTTTGATTTCATCACACCATTTTTTAAAATGTCTGTCATAGCTATCCTTAATTGCATTTTTATACCCTACACACACTGCGGTGCAGGGTCGATCCTTACGAAATTTTACACAGGGACTTGGTAAAAATGGTATATATCCATGATTTTATATAGCTCCCATATAACTGTACCTTCCAATTTGACTTTACGTTCTAGAAGACACTCTATTCAATCGATCCGCCTGAAATTAGCAAGTTTATGTTTTATAATGCCCCTTACTAGTCCTGAGAAAAATAGGCCTAATCGGTCCATATTTTGGATATATCCCCCATATAACTGAACCGCCGATTAGACTTCTTCACTTTCTAGAAGTACCTAATATTGGTAATTTAGGTTGTATTGTGTCTTTAACTATTTCTGGGGGAAATTAAGGCCAAATCGGTCCATGTTTGCATATAGCTCCCATATAAATGTACCTTCCGATTTGACTTCGTCACATTCTAGAAGCCTAGGTGTACAACCGGTGTGACTGACCGATTGGTTTTATCCTAAACCATTTCTATGGTCCAAATAGGTCAAAATTTGAATATACTTATACAGGGTTTTCCAACAATAGGTGTTATTTTGGCAGCTGTCACTTTTGAAGCTTTTATTCTTTGACATTTGACAAGTAGAAACTACGCCATTACTAAAAATAGAACGATACACGATTCAACAACGCATTGAAATTATTAAAATTCACTACAAAAATGGTGAACATTTTGCAGTCACAGTTCGCAAAACTAAAGCATTTTTGAGTCGTCGTGATGCACCTTGTGCCCAAAGTGTTGAAGAAAACCCAGGTTTGTCCATTCCTCGTCGTTCTTTAGAATTGGGCATTCCACAAACGTCATTACACCGTATCTTGCATAAAGACTTGGGTCTTAAGGCTTATAAAGTTCAGTTAACACAAGAACTCAAGCCGGCCGATCAACAACAACGTCGTGTCTTTGGTGATTGCGTCCTTGAAATGCATGAAAATGATCCGGAATTCCATCGAAAAATCATCTTGACTGATGAGGCCCATTTCCACCTCGGTGGCTACGTCAACAAGCAAAATTGTCGCATCTGGGGCTCGGAAAACCCAAGAGTTATTGTTGAGAAGCCTCTCGATCCTCAACGTGTGACTGTTTGGTGCGGTTTATGGTCCGGCGGGGTCATTGGACCTTACTTTTTCGAAAATGAGGTTGGATCAACAGTTACGGTGAATGGATATAGGCGAGGACATAGGCCGCTTTGCGATTTGATTATGGCAAATTTCATGAAAAGGATATGGTTCTGTAAGCGTGGTCGTGGTGGCCATTTGGCTGATGTTGTTTTTCATTTTTAACGGCATACCTTCCTCTTTATTATGAAATAAACATCCGTTCATTTATCTCAAAAAATGGAATTTTTCTTTGAATACCAAAATAACACCTCTTGTTGGAAAACTCTTTACATTTATTTTTTTATTTTTTGAAAAATTTATAGTTAATTAAACTGTGTATGCAAAATGCCCTTTAAAAATATATCCTCGATGAAAACAACTTACCTCGCATAATTTCGACATGCTAAATCGAATGGCTTTAACAGTTTTTTCCTGTGACATCGCGTTTTCGAGATATGTAGCCACATAGTTTGCTGGGAAAAAAGAGAGTTTAGTAAATTCAAACACAATTTTAGTATAGAAGGCTTCGAAATAGATGTTCCATGCCAAAGAACAAAATAAAGGAGACACTTCAAGAAGTATTTCTCGCAAAACGCCCGATTACCCCTCCCTGAAAACCTCCCTCCAAAAATTTTAATATACCAAAAGTCATATAAATCGATGGATTTTCCATTGCTGGTGGACTTCCATTCGACATAATATGTTTTTGTCTTGTAAATGTTATGGATAGAAGCTGTTAATATACTTAAACAATTGTAGATTTAAGTTAAGTTTTAGGGTTACTTAAGTTTATAACATATTGATAATCAATTGTAATATGTATTCCGCCAATAAGGGCTTCTTGTATTACAGAAATGAATTAAATAAAAAAAGTGGAAATCGATGGATTTTTGGGTGATATATTCGACAAAAAGATTAATTGTAAAAAATCACTATAGGCCCCCACATACACTTTTATAGCAACCCAATGGTCTTCTAAAGTAAGATAGTTTATTTGACTCTCTTAGAGCATTATCGATTGGTAGTTGTAATCATTTAACAGCTCCGGTGCAACCTTCTACTTTGGCATAGAATTTTCATTTGTTTTTTGTTGCATTATTGTAATTACTAGTCAATACCTTTGCGATTTTTTTAAAATCATTTCTTTATTATTGTTATTTTCAGTACATCTTGTCACCAGCAGTCCAGAATTATCACAAAGACTTTTTGGCATTACCACCGCGATCACCACCCCCATCACCTTAACATCACCCACAACAACAGCCATTACCGCAAACGCCAATAGCAGTCCAACCAGCAATACAACAGCTATGATTTCCTTAGTGCCACAACAAACGACAGCGGCTAATAAACCACCGCAGCAGCAACAACCACAATCCATAGAATTCAATGACACGCTGAATGTGCATTTGCCCACGGTATTGGGATTGAAATTCAAAAATAATATGCCTGGCAATAATACAACACAAACTGCGTCACAAGCAGCAGCTGGGGCACAAATAGCTCTGCAACAGCAGCAGCAACAAGAAAATCAGCAATTACCACAACAACAACAACAACAAACATCTTCTGCTTCCGCTTCTGCCTCAAATCCCAATTCATTGTTAAAACAACAATTACGTGCCGGACTCAAAGATCTCATTGATGTCACTTTGGCCAATGTTAATGCAACAACCACAACACCCACTGTAAGCCAACAACAAACTGCACCGAACTGCAGCCCAGTAGCCAGCGTTTCTTCTACCCCTCATCATCAGCATCATCATCATCATATGGATACCCAGGAAGCCTGCTCGGCTTTGCAATCTCTAGCCACAGCAGCTGAACGTCAGGCGGCGGCCCAGAACAGCATACAACCTCCTTCGGCCAACAATTTACATCATCAGTTCCTGTTGCATATGGCTGCTAATCCTATAATGAAATCTTCGGGTGAATTTTTCCAACAACATCAGAGTGCTTTACTCTTGAGAGAAGATGAAAATAATTTGGATTTACTAATGGATCAACAGAGTGATAAATCTGATCCGGAAATGTTGACACTGGCCGATGAGAATGCCGGCTTGGACTATAGCACCGGCAATGAGACTAGTGGACCACTGTGTGGCAACAATGAAAATCTTGATGGGAGCTCAATTAACCAGAATACCACATCCTCCTCTAATACAATGGGTCATAACAGCAGTGGCACCCCACGTAAAAATCCTTCCGGGAAACCGGTACAACGGCGGCGAATACGCCGCAAGGCGCAATCGTCCCTAGACGATCAGGCGGAACAGTTAACGGAAATGTCCGTGCGTGGTTTGGATCTCTTCCGTTATGCCAGTATTAGTGAGGGTGTCTATCAGTGTACCGAATGTGCCAAGGAAAATATGCAGAAGACATTTAAGAACAAATACAGTTTCCAACGACATGCCTTTCTCTATCATGAGGGCAAACATCGTAAGGTCTTCCCTTGCCCGCTGTGCGGCAAAGAATTCTCTAGGCCTGACAAAATGAAGAATCACATGAAAATGACCCATGAATCGTTTGTGGCCAAGGAAATTCAAAATTTCAATCCCTTGAATTATCTCATAAGTGCCGCAGCAGCCGGGGAAATTCAAGCCTCATTTCCACCGGGTGGAAATCCAACAACCCCCACCAACACCACATCACAGCCCTTAATAACTCAGCTGCAGTCCAACAATCCAGCTCTAAGTATAATGATCAACAATAATAATGGGGATAACACGGAGGAGGGTCTCAATTTGTCGCATCAACAAGAATGCTCCAAAGAGAATCATCCCCACCTGCAAGATCAGCAGCAGCAACAGTTGCGGTTCCCCACAGATATAGAAATTAAAAATGAAATTGTAATCTCACCCTCGCCTTCACCGCCACCATTGACCCACCATCAATTGCCCTCGGGAACATCGGTGTCCTTGGCTGAATCTTCGTTGACACTAATGAAATCAGCAGCAACAACAAATGCTCAATTAAATGCACAAAGGTTAGAAGAGGTTAAATAATTTGCCATTAAAAGATAAGTGGGAGGAGGAGGAGGTGGAAGAGCAGGAGCAGGAGTTGTAGCAGCAAAACTAGATTTTTTGTAAACAGGTAATTAAAAAAAAGGAAATAATTTATTTCTTCAATCTATCTACCTAAATTACATATAATTTAATGCAATGAAAAGACTTGGTATTTCACAATTATTTTGAAAAAAAAAGAAAAATAACGAACTCACCTTATACGCATAATTTGCACAATAACTACTTAAGTTTTTTTCTTAATCATAAGTTTTTAATTTCTAAGATTTTCTAAGATAAAATAATCTAGTTCTATAAGTTTATATTATGATATTCATGGTAAAATCCGTCCAATTTTCCTAAAATTAAAAAAAAGTAAACTATTTATATGTTATTATGAGTTACTAATGTTGCTTTAACTTTTTTATTATTACTTTTACTATTATTATTATAATTTTGTTTTTCTTATAAGAATTTATGTATTTTTGTTTCTTGGTAATCTCTATTTTTTGGATTATGTTTAGCTTAAAAGTCTCTTTAATTCTTAAAAAAAGAAACAATATAAAAACAGCCAGTTCAGTATTCCTTTGACAAAAATGAAATAGATCTTCCAAAATTTTAAGAATAAGAATCTGGGGTTTTTTTTTTCCAGCTCAAACCCTTGAGACTTGAGATACTTCTTCCCAGGCGTTTTCATAAAACTTATAACACTATGCAAAACAGTTTTGAAATACTTATCTATTTTTCTGATATAATAGTTTGGTTCACTAAACTATTTGTTCAATACATTTTGGCCTTATATATAAACACGAAGAAATAATAAAATTTTTTTTGTTTATTCTATAGTTATTTTTTCTAAGATTTTATTTTTTTTACAAGTTAAAGTTTCACTATATTCACATATTTTCAAGTAAAAAAATTATTAGACTTAAAAAAAAAATGAAAAATTCGAATTTCAATTGAAGTATTTCGATTGAAATTGAAAACTGTCAGCAAATTTAGTAATTTTTCAAATGACGCAGTTTTGAAAAAACAAAACTTTTTGAAATTTTTGCTGATTTCGAAGGAACTACAGAACCTTTTCTGGTGTATTTAGGTATCCTAAGGACGAAAAAAATATTTAAAAAATGTGTAGGGTTATTTATTTTTTAATTTAATTTGGTAATAGTAATAGTATTTGGACTATATTTTTTTTAGTATAACCGATAGAGCCGGGATACGCATTAAACTTAAGGTAATTATGAGGGCTACAAATGTTACATATTTCACCTATATCTACACCATTTTTAACTGTAATTCGAAAAAAATGAATTCAATTTCGAATAAGATCAATTGAAATTCGAAGATTCCATTTGAAATTCGAAAAAGGTCAATTGAAATTCGAAAAAAACCAATTGAAATTCGAAATACAACAATAGAAATTCAAAACACATCAATTGAATTTCGACACACATCAATTGAAATTCGAAAAACATCAATTGAAATTCGAAACACATCAATTGAAATTCGAAAAACATCAATTGAAATTCGAAATACTTCAATTGAAATTCGAATTTTTCCATTTGAAATTCGTAATACACCAATTGAAATTCGAAAAACATCAATTGATATTCGAAATACATCAATTGAAATTTATTTAAACACATTGGCTGACTAAATCTTAACATATAATGTGACGAACAGAAAACATATAGATGATCTTATCTTTTATGAATATTTATTCAAAATTAGTTGAAACATAATATATTTTAATATTAAATGTTTACAGACAAATTGTACCACTTAAATGCTACCCCATCTAATGCATTGATTTTGTTTAAATTTTTCGAATTTCAAATGATGAATTTCCAATTTCAATTGATGTTTTCCGAATTTCAATTGGTGTATTACGAACTTCAAATGGAAAAATTCGAATTTCAATTGACGTATTCCCAATTTCAATTGCAATTTTACGAATTTCAATTGATGTGTTTCGAATTTTAATTGTTGTTTTTCGAATTTCAATTGATGTTCATCGAATATCAAGTGATGTGTTTCGAATTCCAATTGACCTTTTTCGAATTTCAAATTGTATATTCGAATTTCAATTGATATTTTGCGAATTTCAAATGGAATCTTCGAATTTCAATTGACCTTTTTCGAATTACAATTAAAAAGGTGTAGAACCTTTGGTTTAGTAACAGTCATCAAAGATATGAAAAATTATGTTTTTCTTTGAAAAAAGTGTTGTCCTGGCACAAAAAAAATAAAAAAATTAGAAAGAATCGTAAAAAAATATTTAATTGCAAATTTTAAAAGCTGAAAAGTTAATGAAGAGAACATTGCCTATTTGAAAAAAAAATCTGTGGTACTTATAAATTATTGCTATGTGTGGAATTGTGGAAGATTCTGATAAATAGTATAGAAGATATTAAGGAATAAATATTTCAGTACATTATGACTCTTCTTGGAGGGCGTACTCGAAGGAGTGGACCAATATGGTTCATCTTTGATCTTAACCTGAGTTAGAAACAAATATTGACACATACCAATTTTGAAGACAATCGGTTACTCCAAAATCAAATAGAATATGAAGACATTCGCCCTTATTCCAGTTGGCGTCGTCGACGTCGTCACATCATTTTCGTCATATCTATGAAGTTCTAGCTTTGTCATCTTTACGCCAAAACGAATGTTTTTGGTATCCATGAACTAACAAAAACCCTTTTTATAACTTAAAAATAATTAAAAAAATTTCAAAATTTATGAAGTCGTCAATTAAAACAGTGTCCACTAAGAATCGATGTCGACGACGCCAGCTGGAATAAGGGCGATTCCTTCCGGAAGAAACATCAAAATCTATTAGGTGCGAATGAATAGGAATAAACTGTTACGCCTGAAATAAGTTTTCCGCGAACACTGATCGAACTTTTTTTGCACTTTTCGATTAATATTATTTTTTAATTGTACAATTAAAAAATTTGGTCAAATCGGTCTGTAAATCCGCGAAAAGCCTCACTCGTTGGAATCAAATTCCTATTCGTTCGTACCGACTCTTACTGACTCCTATCGAAAGTTATCGTCCGCACAAGCCAGACAGACGGACGGACATTGCTTAAATGACTTAAAATGGCCCAAAATGGAGGGTCTCTAATTCAAAAATTAGAGGTCAAAAATTCTTGGGGTCTCTACGGTTACTCCTTCGATGTGTTACACCTCTAACCCGCAGCAACTGATGTATAATCTCGTTCACAATAGTCGGGGTATATGAACAAGATTTTATTTAAATTCTCTTCTACCGAAAGGGATATCATTTCTACATTTATCTATAGATTTTTTTCCTTCGTAAGGATGCTAGCTTTCAAAAAATGGAACAAACAAACTATTTTATGGTTTTTCTCCTGCCTGCAAAAAGGTTTTTTTTTTTTTAAAAAAATCTTTTTCCAGTTGTTTTAAGGACAGTAACTAAACTTCTGTTTCTATGAAAGTTATGTCTTAAGCATTTGCAGGCCTCCTAATTTCCATTAATTTAGAGGATAGCCCGGCTTTATCAAGTTTATAATTAAAAATAATATGGTCCAAATACTAAAGGCACAATCCAAGAAAATTGCAACTTAAAACAATTTCCTTAAAACAATTTTTTAATATTTTTTCGTGTTTAGGGCACCATTTTACGCCAGAAAATGTTAGGAACAGCCCTTCAGTAAAAATTCTGTTGCAACGTGATTCTGATTTGATTATTTTGATTAATTTTTGTTTTGGAATGTTTACATCTCAATTAATAAAAAATTCAATATTTGTTTATTGAAGAAAAAATTGATTGAATTAATTAAAAATCAAATAATTTTTAAATCAATCTTTTTCGCACTAAGAAGTATCTAAAGAGAAAAATTGTTATTTTACCAATTTTCAATTTAAAACTTAGCTAATAAGTTTTTTAGCTGAAAACAGATAACAAATTTTAAACATATTATTTTATTGAATCATTAAATAAAATGATTGATTCAATTATTGCATTAATTGTGACGATAATTTTGTAACAAATTTGCAACAATATTTAATTGGAATAAAGCTTTTAACTAAAAAATAATGGAAATAATTAAAAAGCGTTCAATACATTTTTAAAATGGGAATTTAACCACCGACTTTTAATTAAGAAATATGTTAGTTCCTTTTTTGGAATTAAGTAATTCTTTTGATTTTTTTCTATTTTTTATAAATTTTTTGTGCCATCAAAAAACGATTTTTTTAAAAACAATTTTTTCATATTTTTGAAAGTAAAATTTGCAACAACCTCACAATTTCCTCAAATTTAACGCATAATCCGGTACTACATTCGTTCCATAGAGGGTCAAAGTATTTTTTTTTTGTATTTCTGGGAAAGTTTGTGTCTATGAAAAATCTTTGCCAAAAAAACCCCCACGATTTCTGATTTATTTTCCCAATTTATATTCCTAACAATTTCTGAAAGCATTATAAAACAGTGAAACATTTAAATTTGTATATTATCTTTATGAAGCACCCCCTGAGAGCTTCGATTTATGTATATTAAGTCAGAGTAACTTTGGCGAAAATTTGTTTAAAAATATAATCCTGTGAAGAAATGCTCTCGAAGGTGTTTATAGAATTATTTTGTTTATTATTACAAATTCTAAATTTAAATGAAAGTTAAATTGAATGTTTTGTTTATTTTGGAAAATTTGTGTAATATCTAATTTTTTTTTTGTTTTGTTAACAATGTCCGTCCTCTCTTAATAGTTTAAACAAATATTGTTTTCTAAAAAAATGTTTCGTTTTCCATTTATTTTATTTTCTTAATTTTTCTTTCTTCTTCTAGCAAAAGCTACTTAAATTGCATTTCTCAAATGAAAGCAAACAAAAAAAAATGATGTTGATATTTTGAAGTTTTCGATTATGTAATTCCTTTTTGCACTTGCGCAGTACAGTTTTAAACTATAAATTATGATTTCAAACAAAATTGTAAATGATTTGTTTTAAATTTTCATTTGTGATTTTATTTTTTTAAAAAATGTATTATTTTTGAATTTTTCTTATTCAAAGAAAAAAAGCGCCCTTAAATAATTATAAATGTACATAGTAATTAATATATACATAAATATATAAAAAAAGAAAAAATACTCAAAATGTATTTAAATAATAAATTTAAGAACAAAAGAAAAATAGAGAGAGAGAGAAACATATTTAAAATGTGTGCAATTGAGAAACAAAACCACTAATAAAAAACTACTTTACTGTTTTATTAACAAAATAAAATAAATTAGAATTAAGCTTAAAATATCTACAAATATAACACCAACTATACTAAATCAATTTGAATTTAACGTATATACAAATATATATATTTAATTTCTAGAAATCCCCACACGATTTCAATTTACAAGACTTTTTTTGTTTATAAATTATAATAGTTAAATGTCAAAATGGAAATTTAAATGTAATTATGAAAATAAAATACATACATATGTAACTAATATAGAAAGCAGACTAAATATTAATCCCTGAATTATTACACAATATAAACAATTAATTTCAATTAAAACGCAACAACAAAACACATTCTAGAACTTCCAGTGTATAACATTTAGTAAGTGAAACATGTTATAAAAGTTTTCTGTATGTCTTTAATAATGTAAAACTAAATACTTGCACAACTTATACGGGGGACTGCAAATTGTGTAGGTCCTAGAATCATCAGGAATAACAGAATTCAATTTGCTATTCGTTTAAAATGCCTTAAAATCAAGCAAACATATAATTTAAGAAAATCTACTCAACAAAGCACAATTTAAGCAATAGTGTTTAAAACAAACAAGCAAACTCCTTGAAATGTATAAGCAATTTAATAATACTACACATATTTTATACACTTAGTTTAGATATTATATTATATTATAAGTACATATATATTATAGATATATATTTTTGTAATAGTTGTATGTATGTCTAAAAAAGAAAACAAAACTACTTAATGCAATTGTACGCTCAACTATATTGACTTTACAAAAATAAATCCACAATTTTTTTTTTATTATTATAGTTAATAATTATAATAATCTAATGGCATATACATACCTACATGTATGTATGTATATGCAAAATGCAATCTATAAACATATGAATTGAATAAACAAACATTTTCAAAAAATTATTTAATAACAAAATTATGAATTTTCTTTGATGTTTTAATGTGATAGGTCAGAATTTTCTAATGGTGAACTAATGTAACTTGTTTTTCAAATTATTCGCCACTCGGCTAACATACAGTAGACAACAACAAACAATAGTTTCACAAATCTCTTTTTTTTCAATGTTCTGTAAATTCGGTTTTGAAAAAAGGCAAATTGTTTCCATCCAAAATTGTAGTATTTATACCCTCACTTAAGTGGAGGAGGGTATATTTCATTGGCAACTGTTCTAAAGTGTAACACATCGAAGAAGTGGCATAAGATCTTAATTATTTTTGGCGGAAATCCATTTTAGTCTGTCTGTCTAGCAGGTGCGCACGATAACTATCGAAAGTATGGTGTTGCCAGATTGGGCATCCTATTTTTCGCAGTACGGCATCTCATTTTTGAAGAGATTGTTGTCAATTATTGTGAATTAACGGGATAATCGATTAAGACGGGAACACAAGCACCAAACTTCATTGGGAACTAATAATGCTTAAAAGTGCTTAGCTCCCCATACAAATTAAGCATCTATGGTGTAACGAAAACTCGCCCACTATCTATCTGAATCTCCTGTAATTCCAACATAGTAATAGTTTATCTGTCGTTATCACCTTGAAAAATTTGTCTATGGGTACCTATCCAATATACTAAAATGTACTATTATTAGGCGTGTTTTCGTTACACCATAAGTGCTTAATTTGTATGGGGAACTAAGCACTTTTAAGCACTGTTAGTTCCCGATGAAGTTTTTTGCTTGTGTTCCTGTCTTAATCGAGTATGATGTTGCCAGATTGGGCACCCTATATTTAGCAATATGGCATCCCATTTTTGGAGAGATTGTTATCAATTATTGTGATTTAACGGGAAGAAGAACAAAAATGGGAAATTATTTTAATATTTGCAAAAAGAGTGTAAACAATTGAACAAAGAATAGTAAATATATGTTTTATAAATACTTTTCACGAATTTTTTGTCTGTTTCGCACTGTTCTTTCTTCGGAACTCATGACACCATTGCTACCAGATAGTGAAAATCCGCCACTTATTGCTTATGTGCCAGTTAGTGGAAGTCAGTTGTTTTCGTTGCAAAGTGCTAATCTAAAATTGCTAGCTTGTAACGAAAACATGCCTATTATTAACTTATTTTATTTTAATCATTACTGCATTAAATCCCAAATCCTAATTCATACATTTTTGCATCGTCTATTTGCAAATAACGCAGCCATGATACAATAATATAAGGTAAAATCACTTGCCCAACAACAAAACTCGGATACAACCCTGCTGTGCAGTAATAGGCAGCCGACTCGAACAACTGACCAACAATTGGTTATCAAATAATTATTTTATTTGAAATTGTATTTTCTTTGAAAAAGATAATTTTTTATAATATTTCAAACTTACGCGCAGTTATCCTATAATGTAAATCTGGTTACTGCATTTTTATTCAATATAATAAGTTTTCGCTTGTATTGGGATACACAAACAATGTAAGTTTTTTCTTTAAGAAACTACCCATAAAATTTAAATAAATTCCTTATTTTAATCTCAGAAGGGCAGACGTTTGGAATAAATATATTGCTGGATATATGATAAAGTGTCAATATCCGACATGGCACCCAGATGTTATAGTATTGAGTAGCATTGATGATGGAGGGCATATACATACATATACAACGAACTTCCTACGGAATATCGGGCGAAATTGCTAACTTGCAAGGAAATCCTTCAAGTAATGATCAACAATCGAATGTTATATGAATTGATAGCAGATAATCCACCAGTCAAATCGAGCTATAGTAGCGTCTACTGTGAATTTCAAGACCTATTCGACATCATTGCGAACATCCCTCAATTCACAGCAAACAAAAAGCTCACTGTGAGACTCAAAGAATGATACATCTACTGAACAAATAAACGCTATATTAAGAAGAGAATTCAACGAGTATAAAAATGATAAGTATACCATTTTTGCCACCGACGCATCTGTCTCCTCGTCGTCGACAGGATGCGGTATATACAATGTTACGAAATTAATTAACTAATTCTATTTCAGAATCAACATCAAGTCCTCATCAATGTTCGGTGAACTTTGGGCCCTCCTAAAGGCACTGGAAACGGCAATTGAGGACGGTGATGACAAATGCGTTGTTTTTACTGTTAGCCTTTCGGCATGCAAGGCCTTAATCAGTGGTAAAAGCGTCAACTATATAGTGGCCAAGTTCCATGAGGCCCTAGAAAAATCCAACTTAAACAAATGCCGCATAATTTGGATCACAAGCCATAGAGGTATCGATATCAATGAGGAGGCAGATGAAATTGCCAAGGTAGCTGCGGAGTAGGGGGCTCCCATAAAAGTTAAGCTCACTCGCTCAAATTGAAACTCGCGTAAAAAATAACTGGAACACGGAGTATATAATTAAATCGAGAGTAAAAAGGAAACACTTTGCGCAAGTGTGTGGCAGTGTTTTCGACAAGGCCTGGTATCAGAAGTCCAACCTCAGCCCGAGGGATACCAAGCTGATAAATCGCCTTCTAATTGGACACACCTACGACAAGGCTCACCTACACCGTATTGGTGTACGTGAGTCCGCTAATTGTGAAGTATGCCTTGTACCTGAGGATGCTCATCATTTACTATATGAGTGCAATAAATACAACAAATAAGGACAAAATATGAAATTTTCAACAATAACTGTGATATTATGGATCTCCTGAAAACGAAAGATCTCATCGTATATAAGTCTCTGGTCGATTTTATAAAATAGGCTAACATTAACATATAGTATCAATCCAAATGGATTATCGCTTTAACTTCATCTTTGATATTAGTACATAAGAATTTTTCCTACGTAATAAGAACACTTACTTATTGAACTCTCCGAACCTTTCCCCCATCATGCCCTGTCGTTTTCTCTCTAAATACGGAACTATCAACACCATCGGAAACAACAAGGATTTCAACACCTTTTTCAACATCAACATCATACCACTCATCATCAACCACGTGTATGACACGAATCAATCCTTTCGAAGACTATTAAAGCACTAGAACTGTGTGCATTCGTTAACCAAATCTTTTTTTGCTGAGAAGCCCTTTTACTAAAGCCGTCTGCTCTTGACCCTGGGGGTCAAGATTATCGCTGATGCCAATATCTAATGAAGGAAGATCTGATGTTTGCAGTGTGAAACATCGCTCGTATAATCAACCTGGCGTATGATACCTAGTTGTATCGCCATCAAATCCTCACAATTAAAAAAAAAAGATTAATATATGTATAAGATTAAGTATAAGTATTGAAAAAAAGTACGTGTGTGAACGTAAATACTTTTTCAAAAGAAAATAAGTCGATAAGTCATGGTACTTTTTTTTAAGTAACTTATCGACTTATTCTCTTTTGAAAAAGTATTTACGTTCACACACGTACTTTTTTTCAATACTTCTTTTCAATACGTATTTTTTTTCAATACGTATTTTCATTTGTTTTGTTTCGGCTTTTCCTGTGTGAATTGTTGTTGTTTCCAAGTGCGAACGAAAAACACAAAACGATGAGTACGATAAGTACGAGTACGGCATACTTTTTTTCCCCCGTTTCCGACTGCCTCTCTCGCCCACAAAACGCCGATAAGTACTTAATACTTAAAAAAAGTATCATGTAAGTCCCCATTTACATGGTACTTTTTTTTTAAGTAACTTATCGACTTATTCTCTTTTGAAAAAGTATTTACGTTCACACACGTACTTTTTTTCTAATACTTATTTTCATTTGTTTTGTGGCGGCTTTTCCTGTGTGAATTGTTGTTGTTTCCAAGTGCGAACGAAAAACACAAAACGATGAGTACGATAAGTACGAGTACGGCATACTTTTTCTCCCCGTTTCCGACTGCCTCTCTCGCCCACAAAACGCCGATAAGTATACTTAATACTTAAAAAAAAGTATCATGTAAATGCAGACTAAGTTACTTAAAAAAAAAGTACCATGTAAATGGGGACTAAAAATGGCGAGAAAATCAGCTGTTCGCTGTACTTTACCTTGTTCAATATACCTTGTACGCAGTGTAGAAATCACGTTAGTTACGCTACGGCAACTATACGGTTATCTGATAATCAACTGAAGGCATTATTTTGTAGGTTAACATTTAGCATTGAATGCATGTGTGAAGAAGAAGAAGAAGAAACAATTTAACCGCCGAAAAGAATTTATGTGAAAAAAGTGAAGTGACGAATAAGTTAAATTATATACAATAATTATTAATTAAGATGAAAACAACATAAGGTTCCCGCGATAGTCAGATATATGCCGGAACGAAGTCTTTACTAGGAAATAGACCTCCGGATTATCAACTCAGCATCTCCAAGCTGCTACAACAACATGGGATATTTGAGCACTCAAGATGTCGAATTGGAAGTGCTTCAATCGGAGTGGTAAAAGTTCTTGGAAAATTGGTTTGAGCGCATGCAAAAGTGTATTGATCATCACGGAGAATATAAATCCTTAAAATACCAGGAATACAAATTATTAATTATTCAAACGCGAAAAAGGTAGTTTTTCGGATACTTTTCTTGAACTATGTTTGCACTTAGCTATCGATACTAATTTTTTAAATGTGATAATTAGAAAAAAATTTAAAAATTGGTCTAAAAATACGCAAAAACAAGTAAGAAAGTTTCAGTCGGGTAAACCGACTAAGGTATACCCTCACTTTGTGAGTAATGTAATATGAATGAAGGTTTTTAATGTTATAAGCTGTTAACTTTTGGTGCAAAGAGGCGTAGCAACTTGGCCCATTTTTCTCGAGTTGATAGCGACTAATAAACTAATGTTATGTGTGGAATTTCAGAAGATTCGAATAAGTAGTATAGCAGTTATTAAAGATTCAATATTTCACAACATTTTAACACTTTGTGGGGGAAGTACAAGAAGGTGTGGACCAATATTGCCCATCTTCGAACTTAAAATATTACCACGTACAAAATTTGAAGTCAATCGGTTACTCCTTTCGAGAGTTATCGTGCGCACCAGCCAGCAGACAGACAGACGGACGGACATTGCTCATTCGACTTAAAATGACCCAAAACGAATATCCGCCGATGCGTTAAGTTTCGCACCCTGCTTAAGCAAATGGAAACTGAGAGAACTTAACGAAAAGTTCACTTATGTACATTATAGTTTGGCACATACGATTTCATGCATTCGCACAGTTGCTTAAGCTAGCTTATGCATATTATAGTTGGGCCTTTAGGGTCTTAGATACTTCCTTCGATGTGTTAAGGCCCAACTATAATATGCTTAAGCTAACTTAAGTAATTCCCTACGGAATGTGCGTTCAGTTTCGCACCTTGCTTAAGCAAATGGGTACTGAGAGAGAGCTGAGAGAACTTAACGAAAAGTTCAAGTAAGTACATTATGGTTTGTCACATATGATTTATATGTCCTCGCACAGTTGCTTAAGTTGACTTAAGTGAGCTCATGCATATTATAGTTGGGCCTTTACACTTTTTTTCGTAGCAAATGATATATACCCTCGTCACACTAAAGTGATGGTATAAAAATAGGCTAAAGGGTTATACCCTCAGTGTCTCCAACAATAGCTTAAATTTTTGTACAATGCAATGCGTCTGTGGTGCCTATTTAGAGTTGAGTGGAAAATTGTCGTAGTTGTCATTAACCATAATTTTTCTATCAATCACCCGATTATCCTCATATTTGGTATTTACTACGATTTAATGTTTTTGCCATGATTTTACACTGGCAAAGATTCGACGCAATTTTCCTGATCACTCTGCAATCTTCAAAATAAAATCGCAAATCTCTGAAGGACTTTCTTATTTACTCGATATTTTGAAAGAATTTCCCTCAAATATAAAGGGTGGTCCAAACACAAGTTTCTTTTTAGATGTTCAAAGAAATAATTTTTGGCGTATAATTAGTTTATTCGAAATAGCAAATATTCCCAATTTTTGCGTTTTAATTCATATCACAGTACGCATCCTGTTTAAGGCCCTGAATCCTTAGTGAATTGTTCGAATAACATCGGTCCTTCTCAGTACCACACAAAAAAATATGTTTAAAACACTAAAAATTAATTATACATCAAAGTATATCTCTTTATTATTTAATGTCTACAAAAGAAAAAAAACTTAAAAACTAAATACCTCCCAATGTTCGATAAAAATGGAATCACCATATATAATATAGACTACTATTGATTGGTGGTGCGTCTGTACCAAAATCTAGCACGAAAATCATCGGAACATGTCAAGAAAGCCGGTGAATTTGGAGAGTGGGTAATAAAACGTACAGGACCATTATGACCCAAAGACATCAAATTCAATCGGCTGCCATTACGAGAATTCCAAGAGCACAATGATGTGGTTGCTTCATCGGGAAAGAGAACATAATCTTCGGTATGATTAAATACGGCCTGAGTGTTGTGTTCTTGTTTTCCGGTAGTGCCAGCTCCAGTATATGTCTGAATGGGTCGACTAGTGCAGAGTTCCCACAGATACACTAGTGAATCTTTGCCCGAAGATAGTAAATACTTAAATAAAGGAATTTTTTGAAATTATTATTTTTCCATTTTTTTTGATTTAGAGAATCTAAGATCTACCTTGCCATTCCGTGTGAATTGTACGGAGAAAATTTCCGCGCCACCATGAGCATCGGGTATGGTATTGATGCAACGTCCACTTACTCCGTCCCAAATCTTTATGCAACCATCAACGCTGCCACTGGCATACAATTTGGCGGTTGGAGCAAAACGCACACAGGTTATAGCCCCATTATGGTGCTGGGAGGCTATAGCGCTGACAAAACATTGAGTTGTGTGTACGTCGTAGAGCCTGAGCAAGGAATGTTCGGTACCAATTGCCATAAAGTCACCCGAAGGATGAAAACCCAAGCTTGTTACGGGTTCACAGTCAGTGAAGACTTTATGAGCCTTCTTTACCGAAGGCTTGGCAATGTCAAACAACTTCACCGTACCATCACGTGAGCCAGAGGCCAAAATGTGCTCCTTGGGATGAAATTCCAGAAAGGCTACTTCATCAGTGTGATCGTAGAGTGTACGTATAACTGGGTGACCCTGTTGTTCTCGTCCTGTGTCCATTTCCTCTGGAGCTGATTTGGCTAACATACGTTCCACGTCCAATATCTTGATAGAAGCATCTTGACTACCCGTCGCCACCAATGAACCGTCATGACTGAAAGCGCCCGCACGACATGAAGCCTTGTGCGATGTCACATAAGCTGTCTCATAGGAGGCAGGTTCCGGCGCCATTGCAGCAGCATCGGGTTCAAATTCCAGATCAATGCATGGTAATACATCGTCCTTGGGAGCAGGCTCCTTATCGGACAGCGTTTGCATGCCGGCTATCATAACATGTAATAGACGCTCGCTAGGGGTACACTCATCGGCCTTCACCAACATGGACAACTCCATAGCGAATTTTTCCAAGCCATCGTACATAAGTTGACTGGAAAATGTGGGTATTAATGCAATTTGCGAAAGGTTCAATGCGAAACACTTCTTACCTAATGATGAGACGATATAGAATTTCCCGATTCTTCACCAGATTTCTGGGATCCAATATTTGAATATCACGCATTTTTATTTTTGTTTCTCAATTTGCGGAATAATAAATATTCTCTCGGCCGGCTGGCTGTATGTTTACTCTGCCAATCATTCACAATAAATAGCGTGTTGATCAGAATGTCAGAACAAAGTGAAATGCCATTACAACGAATTTAGCTAAAATAAAATATGAGAGAATCTATGATACCATAAGAAAGGTAGTGCCACTTGCTCAACAACAAAAACTCCCTGCCCTTCGATGTACTTTCGAGCTATTGAAGTGTCCAAAGACGGCTACGCGTACGAAAGTATTCGACGTGGACTGCCTACGGCCGGGATTAACGATTTCTTCCTCTGGAGTATGTCCAAAGCCGGCTACGAGGACCAAAGTGTTGTTGGGTTGACGGCCTTCGGCCGGGAATAACTATTTTCTCCTCTGGGAAATGTCAAATTCCGGCTACGCGGACCAAAGTATATTTGGAATCGAAGTTATCGATATTTTTCCTTCTAATTTTCGATTTTTTTTCACCCAAATGGGCGCTTTTTTCTTTTACCTTTGACGTCCAATAATCCAAATATGTGGATCAGGTTGAGAGGCCTCGGATATAATACTCTCCCCAAAAGGTAATCAACCTAGGCAAAGACGAATCCGTCATTAAAAACTGCGTAATTATTACAATTAATGCCTTTGTGCACCTCAACATCTCTACGTTGTGATCAAATCTCGTCCATATAATTATTGTTAGCTTAAGCATATACATACTTTAAACTATAATCTGCATTAATTTTTGTATATTGTAAATATCTGGTTTTGAGCAAAACATGTTAATATCTTTGTATTCAGACAAGAGAATACTATTAATTTTTAGTCTGGGCCCGCCAAAGAAGTTTGCAAGAGATTTCCCGTACTTTCGGATTAATTATTATGGGTAACATGTATTTTCAGAAATACATATTCCATTGAAATTGTAATAATTTTGAATCAGCAGCGGTAATAATTCGCGGAGATCCAAATATTAAGTTTTCCTATAAATTTACTTGTCTGTATTAATGAAATCGGATGAACATTTAGGAAAATATTAATAAAAGAGGATTGCAAACTAACAAGCTTAATAGCTGGTGAAAATATTAATAGCTTGAGGAAAATATTAATAAAAGAGGATTTCAAACTAACAAGCTTAATAGCTGGTGAAAACTCCGGAAAGTAAGGCACCCACCAAAACGTTAAAATTACAATTTTGCAAGTTATTGCTTTAGGGCATCTCTTAAATGCCGGTGAATTGCGTCCTGCGTCTGTCAAAGTGTTGTTGTATGCACAGAAAACAATAGGATGAAATTTGAGTTTGACAGACGCCGGACGCATTCACTGGTATTTAAGAGATACCCTTAATATTGTGATTTATGTGAGTTCGTCCTTATCACATGTTACGATGAACGTAAAACAATGTGTTGTTGTAACGTCGTACGACTAATCGGCGTTAGTTTTGACGTTTCGTTGACGCGGCCGTTCTCTCTCCACAAAACGTAAAACACGTGTAAACATTTGTTGTTCTCCTGTTCGAGTATTAGGATTATTTTGATAAATTGTTTCAATAATATTCGGTAAAAGAATTACAATTAAAAATGAAAATTCGTAGAAATCATCGTCAGAAACGTTATCGTTACAATGTAAACAGAAAAACTCTGAATAAAACACGTTCCTCAACTGGAAAAATAAAAGAGTAAGTAAACAATGGCCGACTTATGTTAGACAATTCTTAAGTGTATGTGGGGCTCCTCTTACAGTCCTGCTTTCAAGAAACTCTGGGAGGAAACGAAAAGACCCGGCACCAATTTCAGTGATATGGGTCTATCCGTCAATCCCAACAAAGCGGTACCTATGCAGAGTTTTAGAGCAGAGCGTTTAAAGCTAACAAAAATGGTCGTCAATGGATTCACGGAAGAAGAAATCACTGAGAAGGATATCAAACCCACACCAAAGAGGGGACATGTTGTAAATGAGATGGTGGAAATGGCAAAGCAGAAGGGTGATTCTAAATTAAGGTAAGCTAAACGTGCAAAGTATACTTATATATATCTTACTCAATAAAACATTTTCTCTTCACAGACTTCCAAAGGGCATTGTTAGCCATCTCATCTATTTCCTGGATAAATACCAATTCAACTACAAGGCTATGGTTACCGATCGCCGAAATCACGATCAGTGGACTTGGAAACAATTTCGCATGAAAATAAAACAATTTATGAATATACCCGAACAGTTCAATAAGTATTTGGAAAAGAAAAATCTGCCACTGGATAAGAAATTAGATTGGCCCGAGTATGAATCGGATAGTGAGTGGAAATAGTTTGTAACATGGAAGTAGTATAGTATGTAAGTTTGTTTATTTTAATTTTTTAGATTAAATAAAAATGTGTAAACAACAGTACCGAAATTGTACAATTATTGCCGTCGTATTTAGCAATTTTGGAAAAGTTTATATTTTGTCTGAGTAAGCAGCAGACCAATGAGGAAACAAATCAATGTTCCTGAAATCAAATCAATGTTTATAAAAATATTGAGGGTTGCAATATCCTCAATTTGTCTATTAGCTCCCTAACAATATAAACGTAGATGGTACAAAAATTCCTGACTCTGGGCGGCCTGTTTTGTCCACGGTGTATTTCAATGCAATCTGCAACAAATAACGTTCTCAAGTCGCTAGCCGCCAGCTCTTTCAGGACATACAAAGCGATTGGACACCCAGTGGTAAACTATGAATCACCGTATGGACAGCGAACGTAAGCAAAACGCAATGGGGACTAAACAGTTCGTTCAGGGATGCCATCGGAGGTCAATTTTATTTGGATTATATATGAACTAATCTCTGCTAAATATCATAATTGCCGGATTTTAAACACAGTTTCTATAAAGCTTAGATGTCAAATTGGAAAGAGCGTATAAATAAATGGGAACAATATCGAAATTGAAATTTGATAGCATATCCGCTTTTCTAAAGAGGCTATACGTAAATCTGAACCGTTTTCCTTCAAATTGAGTAGCGTTTATTCGTGTCTCAAGAGACACTTCGTTCTACCAATGTTCATACTGATCGGATGTAAAATACAGCATCTATAGTGATTAGGTGCCAAATCGGAGGAAACATGTACATATATTGAAGTTACATATATCTAAATCGGAACCGATTCTCTTCAAATTTAGATATTATACATATATCTGAAAGAATATATATATGCTGGCTATATATACATCTGAGCTGATTTACTCCAAATTTGGTAGCGATTGTTCCAGCAGCAAGGGACCTACTTTTATTAAATATCATTCAGATCGGTTTTACAGTGCCTATACGCCAAATCGAAGGTGTATAAATCATTCGACATTCTATTTGACTTTTTATGGTTCGTCGAATTTTTTGGTTCAAAATTTAAAAGGTTTACCAGTAGATCATTCGACTTTTTCGCCCATTCGATTTTTCTCAGCTCATCGTCTTTTTGGGATAAAATGGAAATTATCGCAGAAAATCGATCAAAATTAACTTCGACTTTTTTCGACCTTTTCATTTTTTCTTCCATCCGTTTTTTTTTCAATAAATGGGTTTTTAACTTTTTTCGTTCAAATCGCATCCGATATTTTCGAATTAAATGTTTTTTTTTTTTGTTGCAAATCGCTTTTTTTGGAACAAGATGGCTTTTTGACTTTTTTCAACAAATCGCTTTTTGTGGTTCAGATGTAAAAAGTTCATTAAAAGTCTACTTTTTTGGGAAAAATTGAAAAAGATTTATAAAAAATCTACATATTCCAGCCTTTCGACTCATCGTCTTTTTTTGGGACAAAATTAAAAGGGTCCTTAAAAATCATCGCAGAAATCGAAAAAATTTACTTTCGGCGCGAAAAATTTAAATAGTCTACTACTTTGAATCGTTTTTTAATTAGAAATGCTTGGTTTATTTAATAATAATAAAAAAATAACATACAAATTTTAAGGTCTAATATATGATGATAGTTAAATTTTGATAGCTTTGTTTTATAACAATTTCATGATGATTCAGTTAAAAAAGTGGTAATATAAAACGTTGTCCAATACATAGATCGGGAGTAAGGGGGAGAAACGCGTTATATCTAATTGCAGCTTGTGATTTGAAGTATATTCAACAATCGAAGTATTTTTTAAGACACAAATCTGAGATCTATTCTAAAAAAAGAAATCGGAATATTTTGATTTTAAACTGAAACAATAAAATCTAAAATCGTGCTTGCTAGAATCGCTAGTTAATCGAGAAGATTACAGATGACTTTCAATTCCAGTTGTGATCTCTAAAAACTTAATATAGATATTATATTTTTCAATTATTCTGCGTTTTGGGTTCAAAATGGAAAAGATCCATTAAAAGCCGAAAATTTGACGAAATCTGCAGCGCGAAAATCGAAAAAGCTACTTTTTTCGATCGATTGACTTTATTTGACCATTTCACTTTGTATACCCTACACCACACTGTGGTACATGGTAAAGGGTTTTCCAACAAGAGGTGTTATTTTGGTATTCAAAGAAAAATGCAATTTTATGAGATAAGTGTTTATTTCAAAATAAAGAGGAAGGTATGACGTTAATAAAGAAAAACAACATCAGCCAAAAGGCCACCACGACCACGCTTACAGGACCATATCCTTTTATGAAATTTTCCATAACCAAATCACAAAGTGACTGCCCTATTCCTCGATGGCCTCACGAATTCTATCTTTGAAGTCTTGAATTGACGCTGGGCTGTTGGCGTAGACCTTATCTTTCACGTGGCCCCAAAGGAAGAAGTCGCAAGGTGTTAAATCACAAGATCTCGGTGGCCAATTGTGATCACTACTTCGAGATATAACACGGTCCGGAAACTTTTCCCGTAACAGAGAAATGGTTTCGTTGCTTGTGTGGCACGTAGCGCCGTCTTGTTGAATGTAAACGTTGTCCAGATCAATACCATCCAACTCCGACCATAAAAATCATTAATCATCTCTCGATAGCGCAATCCAATGTAAAGTAAAAAGTAAAAAGTTCATTAAAAGTCTACTTTTTTGGGAAAAATTGAAAAAGATTTATAAAAAATCTACATATTCCAGCCTTTCGACTCATCGTCTTTTTTTGGGACAAAATTAAAAGGGTCCTTAAAAATCATCGCAGAAATCGAAAAAATTTACTTTCGGCGCGAAAAATTTAAATAGTCTACTACTTTGAATCGTTTTTTAATTAGAAATGCTTGGTTTATTTAATAATAATAAAAAAATAACATACAAATTTTAAGGTCTAATATATGATGATAGTTAAATTTTGATAGCTTTGTTTTATAACAATTTCATGATGATTCAGTTAAAAAAGTGGTAATATAAAACGTTGTCCAATACATAGATCGGGAGTAAGGGGGAGAAACGCGTTATATCTAATTGCAGCTTGTGATTTGAAGTATATTCAACAATCGAAGTATTATTTAAGACACAAATCTGAGATCTATTCTAAAAAAAAGAAATCGGAATATTTTGATTTTAAACTGAAACAATAAAATCTAAAATCGTGCTTGCTATAATCGCTAGTTAATCGAGAAGATTACAGATGACTTTCAATTCCAGTTGTGATCTCTAAAAACTTAATATAGATATTATATTTTTCAATTATTCTGCGTTTTGGGTTCAAAATGGAAAAGATCCATTAAAAGCCGAAAATTTGACGAAATCTGCAGCGCGAAAATCGAAAAAGCTACTTTTTTCGATCGATTGACTTTATTTGACCATTTCACTTTGTATACCCTACACCACACTGTGGTACATGGTAAAGGGTTTTCCAACAAGAGGTGTTATTTTGGTATTCAAAGAAAAATGCAATTTTATGAGATAAGTGATCGGATGTTTATTTCAAAATAAAGAGGAAGGTATGACGTTAATGAAGAAAAACAACATCAGCCAAAAGGCCACCACGACCACACTTACAGGACCATATCCTTTTATGAAATTTTCCATAACCAAATCACAAAGTGGCTGCCCTATTTCCTCGATGGCCTCACGAATTCTATCTTTGAAGTCTTGAATCCACGCTGGGCTGTTGGCGTAGACCTTATCTTTCACGTGGCCCCAAAGGAAGAAGTCGCAAGGTGTTAAATCACAAGATCTCGGTGGCAAATTGTAATCACCTCTTCGAGAGATAACATGGTCCGGAAACTTTTCCCGTAACAGAGCAATGGTTTCGTTGCTTGTGTGGCACGTAGCGCTGTCTTGTCGAAAGTAAACGTTGTCCTGATCAATACCATCCAACTCCTACCATAAAAAATCATTAATCATCTCTCGATAGCGCAATCCATTCACCGTAACTGTTGATCCATCATCATTTTCGAAAAATTAAGGTCCAATGACCCCGCCGGACCATAAACCGCAGCAAACTGTCAGACGTTGAGGATGGAGAGGCTTCTCAACAATTACTCTTGTGTTTTCCGGGTCCCAGATGCGACAATTTTGCATGTTGACGTAGCCTGCGAGGTGGAAATTGGCCTCATCAGTCAAGATGATTTTTTGATGATTTTCGAATTTTAATAATTTCAATGCGTTGTTGAATCGTGTATCTTTCCATTTTTAGTAATGGCGTAGTTTCTACTTGTCAAATGTCAAAGAATAAAAGCTTCAAAAGTGACAGCTACCGAAATACCGGGTGATTCAAAATAACACCTCTTGTTGGAAAACCCTGTATTATAAGTTTGTTTCATGGCAGATGTTTATAGCACCTAGAAATACTACAGCTTGACCCACCTTAAAGCATACCGATCGACTCAAAATCTCTATCTGAGTCGATTTAACCATGTCTGTCCGCCCGTCTGTCCATCTTATGTTCCTTGAGTACAGGTCGAAATTTCGCTCCGATCGTCCTGAAATTTTGCTGTTAGAAGTCTTTCGCACCTAGAAAAAAGCCTATTGAAATTGGTTGAACTCGGTTCAGATTTAGATATATCTCCCATATATATGTTTCGTCCGATTTGCCCCTTTAGCCCTATAAAAGCTGTAGTTTTCATCTAATCGTAGTGAAATTTACCACGGTAGACATTTTAAGTCATATTAGCTACCAACCAGGCAGACATCGTGTTGCTGTGCACAATAACACACGAAAGGAGTGACCGAATATTTTTTCCAAATTTAATTTAAGTTCGAATATATACCACATTGGCTTACCCTTTTTGGTAGTGACCAATTTGTTGCCCATTTTTGGATAAAGAAGATAAACCAATTGCTTGTTTTTTATTTATATCGTATTACTTTTATTTTTGGTTTTATTACTGTTTTTTTAAGAATGAAGCACATACATTTATAGTATTTCATTATTTTTTATTTCTTTTTAATATAATATGAAGTGGTTGTTGTTGTTCTTGTTCTTATGTTTCTTTCATAATTATTTACTTTTCTTATTTGTATCCCTTTCGCTGATCAATTTGTGAATATTATCATCATTAAACGATCGATTCCTCTAGGATTTAGGATTTTTTTTGTTCTCTAAAAGCCTACACATACAATAAAAAAAGATCTCTTGGATTTTTTTGAGCCAACTTTCTGTGTAATTTTCAAGTGGTATTATTTGTTCTTTTCGTTTTGATCGTTTTCAGTTACGAACTGTTCATTATTTGAGTGTATAAGTGTGTGTGGTGGTTGTGTACATAGTTCTTATATGTATGTAAGTAAGTGGGGATGTTGGTTTTGGGAGGGGCGGTAGAGTATTAGTTTATGTAGTTTTTTTAAAAATAAACTGAGTATAATCTCAAAATCGAAATTATCGGCTGGCCAATTATACATATTATGCGTTTTTCTTTTCGTTCTCATTATAATATCAATTAAACTTTTATGTTTGAAAACACAAAGTTGAATAATGCACATCTTTAATTTTATTTCCTTGCGCAAATGGGAAATTTTCTTTAGAAGAATTCTTATTTTTTTAAGTCCTTTTCAGATCAAATCACAATTAAAAATTACTTAAGTTCACATGTATGCTTAGCAAAGAAGTATGGAGCGAATTTAAGAGAAAATCTTAATTAATTTTATTTCATCAAAAAGATAATTAAAAAAAAATTTTTGTTAATTGTTGTTGTGAATGTGAGGTTTAATTTTTGTTTTTTTTTTTTTGAGTGGATGATGTTTTTTTGCTGTTCGGATGATGAATTTTATGATTGGATTTGGGTTGTGTATGTAATGTATTTAATAAATTTCATAAAAGAAATGCGAACAAAAAAGTTGTGAAATGTTATTTGTTTGCACTTTCAAGGCCGAAAATCTTGGCGGTTTTATTTTTGTAGTAGTATTTTATTTTCTTAAAAATTTACGAATTCTACAAAAAGCAGAATTTTTGTTAGAAAAGAATGTTGTATTGTGAAAATTTGTCTTTATGAATTTCTAATTTAAAGGATTTGCACCTTTTCAAATCCTATGATTTTTTAATTTCCATCAAAGTCGACGTTTTAGATATTAGGCGATTTTATTTGATTTTAATGTTTAAAATTAGGAATATTCATATGTTTTGCAGATTAAATAAACCGCGTGTTTACATTGAAATCGATTTTGTCAAAAACATTTCTATCTTTTCGACTTCCTGTGAACATTCTACTTTTGTCGACCTGTTTTCATTTCGTCGCTTGTTTGCGTCGAAATGGAATTCAAATTACTACAAAAATCTAATAAATTCGAAATTATCTTTCATCCAACATTTTTAGAATTAGCCTTTCGACTTTTTTGAATTATCTTCTTTTTGGGAAATAATGGAATTTTCCGACTCATCGCCTTTTTTGAGACAAAATGAAAAAGGTCCCTAAAAATCTTCACAGAAAATTGAACAAACTTAACATCCGCACAAAAGTCGAAAAGGTCGACATCTTTCAATCATTCGACCATTTCAGCCATTGGCTATTTTTGGGTCGAAACGAAAAGGTTTCTAATTAAAATCGATTAATCATTCCACTTTTTCGCTTATTAAATTTTTCTAGACTCACCCATCGGCTTTTTTGGGAGAAAATGGAAATCATCACTTTAGCGCAAAATCGACAAATTCTTTTGATCATTTTACTTTTTTCTCCTATTCGATTTTTTCGATTAACCATCATTTTTGAACATGCAAAAGGTCGTCTTTTTTCCGCTAATCGATTTTTTTCGACTAAATGCCTTTTTGGGACAAAATGAAAAAGTTCTATAAAAATATTCACAGAAAATTTAACAATTTTAATTTTCGAGTGAAATTCGATAACGTCGACTTCTTTCAATCATTCGACTATTTCCGATAATTTGCCTTTTTATTAAAATTGATAGGTCATACGAATTTTTTGCCATTTCGATTTTTTCTACTCATCGCCTTTTAATGACAAAATGGAAATAATCACAGAAAATCTAAGAAAAAACTTTCTTTGATGAATTTTTTCTTTCATTACATTTTTTAATTAAAACAACTTTTTTTGACAAAATGGAAAATGTCCATACTAAG
Source organism: Eudasyphora cyanicolor (assembly GCA_963930755.1). NCBI lineage: Eukaryota > Metazoa > Arthropoda > Insecta > Diptera > Muscidae > Eudasyphora > Eudasyphora cyanicolor. The sequence continues at coordinate 47,261,870 of OZ005734.1, read as the reverse complement.
TCGACCTTTTCCCAACCATTTTATTTCAAAAATAGCTAAACTTTTGCAATCATTTGACTATTCCGGCCTTTTCATGGTTTATTGCCTTGGTGAGTCAGAAATGAAAAAGTTTGTAAAAATCGATAGATCATTCAACACTTTTTCTCAAAACATCGCCTTTTTTGGCGATTGAAAAAGTCGTCTTTTGATAATTTAACTTTTTTCTTTCAATTGACTTTTTTTCTCTTATTCGATTTTTTGATTATTCGACTTTCTTGGTCCAAAATGGAAAAGGTCCATTAAAAAAGTCGACTTTTTTCAATCATTCAATTTTTTTTTGACTAATCACCTTTTTGGGACACAATGAAAAAGATCATTTGACACTTTGCGACTTTTCATTTCGGCCGGAACATTTAAATCATTCCAATCTTTTGAATATTTCCACTTATTTTCCTTTTTATGGCTCGACAATCTTTCGATTTTTCCGCTCTTTTACTTTTTGACGTTTTTCTCTCTCGTTTAATTTTTCGATTAATCAGCTCTTTGGGTGCAAAATGGAAAAATATCCTATTTTTCGAATAATTGTCTTTTTGGGACAAAATGGAAAAGATACGTAAATAGTCGACTTTTTCCGGCTTTTCGACTTATCGCTTTTCTGGGAAAAAATTAAAAAGATCCATAAAAGTCTGCAGAAAAATTCGAATTAATTTAATTTCGGCGCGAAACCCCAAGATGTCCACCTTTTCGATCATTCGACAGTTTGGTTCTTTCCTTTTTTGGCTCAAAATTAAAATAGACACAGAAAATCTAAGAAATTCAAAGTTGGAACGAAAATGGAAAATGTCGATTTCTTTCGATCACTAGAATTTTTCGGTCATTTGACTTTTTCCGCCATACGATTTTTTGAATAATAGACTTTTTAGGGACAAAATGTAAATAGGTACACAAAAAGTAGATTTTTTATACTCATCTAAATTAAAAATTCAAATTCGGCGCAAAATTGATTTAAATTGGTCAATTTTATTTTTTCGACTAATCGCCTCTTTTGGAATAAAATGAAAAGAGGTTCATAAAAAGTCGACTTTGTTTTAGGATCTAACATAGTTATCTTCTGTGCCAAGATCTAAAGCGATTTTGTAATTTGACAGTTTTCCTTTTTTAAATGTTGATCGCATTTTTTGAGTAAGGTGGAAAATTTAATCGATCATTCGCCATTTTTTGTAACCTAGTTATTTTTTATGGGTCACATTTTTGGAAAAAAATTAAAATGTCCATAAAAAGCAAACATTGGATCGAAAAACGAAAGAAGTCTAAATCGACAAAGATTTCGAATTTTTCAAAAGTTAATTTTTATCCTATCCGAATTAATCGGCAATTCGACGTTTCATTTTTTTAAGTTATGTGCAAAATGTTGATCGATCATTCAACTTTTTCCACCTATCGATTTTTTCGGGTCACCTTTTAGGCAAAAAATTAAAAAAGGTCCATTAAAAGCAACTTCGGCGAGAAAATGGAAAAAAAGTCTAAAACGACAAAGATTTCGACTTTCCACAGAAGACATGAATTTGAATTTTATAAGAGTTGATTTTTAAACCTTTGGAATTCTTTCCAACATTTTTTTTATTGGTAGTTCCCAATTTTTTGACTTAAAGTGGAAAATTTATATTAAAGTCATCGGGAACAATCCAACGAAATCAACTTCGTCGCGAAAATTTAAAAAGTCTAAAACTACAACGATTTCGACTTGGCACAAAAATCGTCTATTTGATTTTTCCAAAAGTTGATTTGTTGATCTTTGATTTTTGGCTTAAAGTGGAAAATGTAAATTAAAGTCATCTCAAAAAATCGAGCAAATTCAACTTCGGCGCGACTTTTGACAGAAGTCATTTTTAACCTTTCGAGTATTTACATTTTTTCGGATCCTCACCTGTTTATGGTTTAAAGTGGAAATGGTCCATAAAAAATCGAAAAAATTTAAATATCTGTGCAAAAATCGAAAAAGTTATCTTTTGTTTAGACTTTCCTGCTAAAAGTAGCCCTAAATCCGCCAGATTTCGCCAATCCATCTGCTACTCCTAACGACGGCAATAATAATAGATACATTTCAGATGTATGTATGTATAAGACAATTAGTTGAGATGGATAGTTAGATAGATTTATTAAGTTTTAAGATGTTTGCTTTTTTTAACCTGCCGGCTATGCCGGTTCTCAAAAGATTGGCATTTTCCGATGATGATGACAAAATAAAGAGAGATCTGGTGAGGCGGTGCGGCAAGAGGCTCGCGATGATGATAATAAGGTGAATAATGATGTTGCTGATGCAAATGCAGATGTTGGCGATGAAAGTGGTGTTGTTGATTGCAATGGCGTTGGCGATTTCCTGCGAAACGATTTACGATGTCTGTGTAAATTTAGATACAAATAATTGTAATAAATTAGGAAAAATTCTATAAAAAGTTGTATTAAAATGCTTTCCAAATTTGTAGTAAAATCTTCATAATTCTTAATGATGGTGTTCTTGTTAATGGTGATGGCCATGGCGGCGGTTGATGATGGCAATGAGGCTAATGTAAGTGTCTGTAAACCAGGTGTAGCCAAGGACTTAAGGAATGATAATGATGATGAAGACAATGATGATAATGATAATGGTAATGGTGTTGTTGTGTTGTATGGTTTAGTAGTAGTGTTAGGAAGAAATGTCTTTTCTATGCTTCTAAAATGATGATTATGGTAGGTTTGTGATTTTTGTTGTTGTTGTTGAGGTGTTGCTTGATGATGTTGTCCACAATACAAGTATTGAAGGCTGTGAGTTTTAAGGGAATATTTTGGGGATTTCACATCAATATTTGTTGCAGTTGCTTTTAGTGGTTGCTGTGACTGTGTTTGAAGTAGAAATAGAAGTGTATTATGTTGTTGTTGGTGTTGATGACTCTTATTATTGTTGATGTTGTTGTTATTGATGTGGTAATAATCACTAAATGTGTTAATAATTTTTATAATATTATTAATGTTAATGATGTTTGTTGTGTTGCTGTTGTTTTTAATATTATTATTCGTATTATTATTGTTGTTGTTGTTAATATTATTTTTATATTTTATATGCTTATTAAATGATTTCTCATATGCCATCCATCCATTTGGGAGCTGCTGCTGCTGCTGCAATTGGTATACTCGAGTTTTTGCAATAATGATTTTTTGCTGCTGCTGTTGTTGTTGTTTTTCTTGCTTTTGTTGTTCTTCTGGTTGTTGTTGTTGTTTTTGTTGCATATTCTTCTGGCTGCTCCCTAGTTATTTCTTCTTTTGGGCCTTCTCAGCGGCTTTTGTGACTTTACCCGAAGTCGTCTCTTTAAATGTCACCGATTTAATAACACCCACCGCAACAGTCTGCCTCATATCACGCACGGCAAAACGTCCCAGCGGTGGAAACTCCGAGAAACTCTCCACACACAGCGGCTTGGTGGGCACCAGTATTATAATGGCCGCATCGCCCGACTTAATGGCCTTCGGATCGGTTTCGGTTGTTTTACCGGTACGACGATCGCACTTCTCTTTGATTTCGGAAAATTTACAAGCAATATGAGCTGTGTGACAATCCAAAACGGGTGTATAACCGTTGGCAATTTGTCCCGGATGATTGAGGACAATGACCTGTAATAATAAAAGGAAAGGTTAAAGAATGTCATTTTGTAGAAATCGGTCGAATAAGACTAATTAAAGTATAGGGAAAGCGGTGGTTTGTTCGGCCATGTCGAATCTTATATAAGTACCGCCTTCAACATGGATCATAATTAAATATTGGGTAATATAATAGTGTCGCGATGGACCTGGGGGCTATATGGAAACAAGGACCTGCGACGACCGTAGTTCTTGTGAATGATTCCGGTTGCAAATAAACCTCTATTACCAAATTGCAGCCCAATTCGTTGACATTTTTGGTGTCTATAGCGTTAAGATGCAAATCAGAAGGGACCTTTGTATGGGAGCTATAAAAAACATAGACCTATGACGACCGTTGTTCGTGTGAATGGTTCCGGGTGGTGCAAATAAATCCATTTTACCAAATTACAGCCCAATTCTTTGACATTTTGTGGTTTCTATGACCTTAAGAATTCAAATCGGGAGGGACTTTTTTTATGGGAGCTACATCAAACCATGGACCTAGGATCACCCTTGTGCGTGTATATGGTTTCCGGTATAAATAAACTGAAATTACCAATTTTCTGATCAATCAGTTGAAATTTTTGGTCTCTGTGGCGTTAAGAAGTCAAATCGCGGAGATGCTTTATATAGGGGATATATCATTTTCAGCTATAAGAATTATCACTGCCAAGATTCAGTTATCTAGCTTAGTTATTGTAGATTGTAGCGTGATTACAACAATAATCTACTACGTAATCTAGTCGACTATTTTTATCAGTTGGAAACGACAGACTTGTTCGGCATTTCATATGTAGTATTCGGCCAAATGAAAGAACAGACAGTCTACGGGCATAAAACTGTCAAGTTTTTCCCATCCCGTTTGATGCTCAAAGCAAATTCCTGTGCTTGCATTTATAGGAATGCAAACATTTCTGCTGGAGCAGCAGATTTTGTTAGCTAATACAGCATAAAAAGACGTTTGATAAAATGTCAAACATAGTTTGTTGTTCCAGTAGTAATTTTTGCTGTTAAATTATTGTTAATATGTTTGCTAAAACGACAGCAGAAAAAAGTTTGCTAAAATTACAAACTAAGTTTGCTAAAATTACAAACTAAGTTTGCTAAAATTACAAATTAAGTTTGCTAAAATTACAAACTAAGTTTGCTAAAATAGCAGAAAAGTCTCCTTACCATTAGAGTTGGTGTAGAGCCGGTTAAAAAGTCGACGCCGGAGTCGAGCGAAAACTTAACAGCCCTGATATCGATCGATGGGGTTTTCAACGTTTGTTTTGCCCTTGGTAGGTAAGAGTTTTTATGTATCTCTGCACAAATTTTGGTTTGTAAACCAAATATAAGCAAATTCCAAAAATCATTCAAAAATCAGAATTTTTTGTTTGCTAAAATAGCAGAGAAAAAAGTTTGCTAAAACAGCAAAAATATTGAATAAGGATGCCAAATTTGAAGTAAATCGGTTCAGACTGATATTTATAAAATTTTCTAGATATCAGTTCTCTGAACATGGAATATTCATTAACAACATTTCAAGAAAATTGTTCCCGATTTTGAATCCAAACGCTATAGATTCCTCATTTCCCAACAGATATTTATACAATTTTTAGATATCAGTTTTTTGGACGCAAGAACAAACGCCGGTAAATTTGAAAATAAACGGTTCATAATTAGATACATCCATTCCCCTATATACTTATATAGTTTTCTGAATCAGGAATATACGTTGCCAAATTTCATGAAAATTCTATCATATTTTGTATATTCCCATTTTACCGAGGACCCGCAATCTGACCACATTTCTGGACAGATCACTTCGAAATAAGAAGAAAAATCGTTCGTTTAAAAAATCGTTCAAATGGGAAAATATGAAAAAAAACGAATTTATAAAAAAATGCAATATATTTTTTCTCGATTTTTTCAAACAACGTCCCACAACTAAGCGAGAAATCGATAAAATTTTTTCTTCTTACTTTAAGATCATCTATCCAAAATTGTATTAGATCGCGCCGTTTCGGATGTCATTCTCTTGTCCGAATTTGCATTCTAACTACATAGAATACTAATTTCTCAACAGATATTTATAAAATTTTGCAGATATCAATTTTCTGAACCAGGAATATACGTTTTAATTTGAAGAAAATCAGTTCACAATTAGCTATAGACCCCCCCATATATAGACCCCCCAGGAATATACGTTTTAATTTGAAGAAAATCAGTTCATAATTAGCTATAGACCCCCCATATACACCTATTACCGGATTTTACATGTTTACGCTATAGAATCTTAATTTATTTAAAATCTTTAAGCAAATATCAGTTTTTTTTGAAGAGAGCAAACATTGGTAAATTTGAAGAAAATTGGTCCATATTTATACATAGTTGTAAAAAAAAGTTGTCTTAAAATTAAAGATTTGCGCCAGTTTATGAAATTTTTTTTCAGTATGTGTTCCTATTTCCCGATTTTGCATTTTAGCGCTATAGAATCCTAATTTCTCCACTTGTCTTTATGAAATTAGACAGATATCAGTTTTTGAATCCAAGAACATATGCGGGTAAATTTGAGGAATATTGTTTCATAGTTAGATATAGCATTGAGAACAACAACTGTCGCCCCTCATCTTCAATTTCTATGTGTCCAAGGCCCCACCTCCTCCCCCTGACATCAACTTGGTCACTTATGCAGACGACTGCACAATATTGACAACGGATAGAGACGTCTCTGACTTAGAGGACAAGCTAAACGCTTACCTACCCCAGCTGCGAACAGAAACCTCCAGCTATCTTCCCCAAAATCGACGGCCACCCTCCTAACGACATGGACCAAGGAGGTAAACTAGGAACTGAATATTAATATTCTTGGTCAGAAAGTCCCGACAGTTAAGAACCCCAAGATCCTTGGTGTCACTTTCGACAATCTCCACTTATTCTGCAAACACTCGGAGATTATAGCCAAAAACGTTGGAGGCAGAACGAAGATATTGAAGGCCTTGGCGGGCAGTACCTGGGGTAAGGATAGGGAGACGATCCTTACGACGTACAAGGCAATAGTACGTCCCCTTATCGACTATGCCACCCCAGTGTGGACACCCAGCCTGAGTGACACACAATAGAGAAACCTCCAAACTGTGCAGAAAGCGGCCCTTCGTTTTGTCACAGGCTGTCACTCAAAGACACCGGAGCAACATCTGCAACCAAGCTGACCACCCAAACCACACCACCAGTCTTAGACCCCCCTGAAAGCCCCAGACCGATTAGGTTTGACTTTCGGACAGAGGCGAAGAACACGGTCACCTCATGACAAACACCGATGATGATGGTATCAAAACGGCACTGAAGCAGGTGCATACGGAAATGGTACGGAAAGAAATACTAAGACAATCAGGTAGCATAGTACTTGGCGGCAGACCACCTCCCATCAACATCGAGGAGGAAACCCTACCGAGAGAGACCAGATCGGTACTATATCAGCTCCGATAAGGACTTTCTAGGTACCTAAATAGTTACCTCACATTAATGAATCCGGAGATACCAGACACCTGCCCAAAATGCAGTCAATCACCGCACATTACACGACACCTCTTTGCCTGTCCTGCAAATACTACTGACCTGGCACCGGATTCACTCTGGACACATCCAATTGAGGCAGCCCGCTTCCTCAACTTGAATATTGATGCATAATGTCATTCATCCTTTTTTCTAAACTTTCTTTCTTTCTCTTCCCTCTCCTACGTGCAAATCTTCCTGCAGGGGTTACAACAACAACAACTGAAGCAATAAATGTTATACTTCATTTAATGCCGCTAGACATTATATCACGACTTGGGGTAATTGTCACTCTGTTCAAGAAATGGCTACGACGGACATAGTACCCTTCTAGACACAATGCCTGACCACCCAAACATTGTTGATACACTACGTCTAAAGCACTTTTTGACAAAAAAAAATATCTCACTCTTATACCTGATAGATCAGAATTCCAGGACATAGAAGATTTGTGAACTTCCAAACTCAACAACCAATTGGGCTTTTGGTGCCTTTTCTGGGGAACTTGAGATATTCACTGCAAAAAGACAGCCTGTCCGATCACTGTGTTTTCCAGGCCGACATTGTAGCTATTAGTGAGGTAGCAGAATGACTGAAAATTAATGTTCATTATAATGTTCGGTATCAATATATTTCTCTGGTAGTCAGGCTGCTATAAAGTCCCTGGAAACTGTATTCCTGCATTAAAAAAACTGCCCTCGTCTGGCTTAAAAGTTTAAAATTCATCTGGTGCAGATGACGGACTACAGAGACATACTAGGGAACTGCATGGCAGATGCCCTTGCAATACTAGGGACTACCTTACACGATCCATGGAAACTGAAATATGTTAACATGCCTCTAGCAACCTGCAAGCGCTTCGTGAGAGATAGTGCCCTTATGTCATTCAGAAACAGCATGCAATCCATTGTCTAAATCACGGAATTCGACATTGAGTAAATTACGATCGAAAATTGTTTTTAATTACCGTTAAAAAAGAATAAACTACGCAAAAAAAAAGCACCTACACCCTGCTGTCCTTGTCGAGACCGGACGTCTCATTTATCGTGTCTGACATGACGGGTCAATGCCGCACACAAAGAGATTAAAGGTCTTGTGAAATTACTTTTGCAGACTCTGTGAAGATGAAGAGGACGACGAATAATTAGAACACCTTTTGTCTCTGTGCCCGCTCTCTCTGGAAGGTGGCAAGCTACCCTTGGCTCTCTTTTCTTTTGGGCAGTGTCATGATCTGTCATTTGTTTCATTGTATTCAGTAGTACTTACAATTTCATCATGAAGATATATACGCAAGAACAATGTTTACAAATTATTCAGTTTTATTATCAAAATAATAGTTCTCCATTGCAACTTTTCGTGCGCTAAGTCCATTTTTTTAAATGCTTTCCAGTCGACCTACGACCTTGACACCCATGAGCAATATTTTAGCTCTCTTTAAGAGCTATCTTTTTGCCATTGACCGACAAATGAAACAATTGAATTGTTGCGAGAAAAGTTTGGAGATTCGATTATTTCAAGAAATTGTGATATTGAATGGCCTCCAAGAAGTTGTGATTTAACACCATTAGACTATTTCTTGTGGGGTTATTTGTCATTGGTCTTTCGATATAAACCAGACTCTCTTCAAGCTATTGAACGTGCCATTCATGACATACGACTTGATTTAGTGGAAAAAGTGCTCGAAAATTGGGTTCATCGAATTCGTTCCTGCAGAAGTAGTCGTGGAGGCCATTTCAATGACGTTTTATTTAGAACTTAATTGTATCGACTGTACTTCACATTAAGTAAAAAAACTTTTGAATTTCCTTAACAATAAGTTTTTTTTTCATAGAAATCATATCACTCTTATTGGAAAACACTGTATTAACCTATGAATATTATTTTTGACTAAAAGTTTATAAATAGTTGCTAAATTGTAAAATAATATCAAGATTTAAGTTTTTTTTTTTGAAAAAATTTGTTTCAATATTTTTGTGAATTCGAAATTTTAAAAAATTATGTTTGTGTTTTACGAAATTTGTAATTGCTCTCGAACAGCTGAACCGATTTTTGCAAAGTATACGTCGTTTGAAAGAGAACATAAAAAATCAAAATCCACTAAAAATTGCCAGCTATGTTCTCTTTCAAACAACGTAAACTTTGTGAAAATCGCTTCAGCCGTTCAATAGTAATTACAAAATTTGTAAAACCAAAAATGCATTTTTTTAATTTTTTTAAAATTTTATATCCTCATAATTTAGCAACTTTTTAGTCAAAAATAATATGCATAGGTTAAAATTAAGAATTCTGACACATATGTACATACCGATTTCCCCATTTTACATTTCATTTCTCAAGAAGTCTTTAAAATGTTCGGCAGATATCAGTTTTTTGATACAAAAGCAAACACAGGTAAATTTGAAGAAATTTGGTTCAGATTAAGTTATTGAACCAAATTGAATTGTTCTGCATTCCGAATTTGGCTAGAATCGGAATTTTCTGGTCAATCAATCAATTTTATTTTTTTTCTTCGGACCCAAATATGTTTCGAATATATTAAATATAAATATATTAAATGCTTGTCCTGAATAACACAATTTAAGAGCTATCTTTTTGCCATTGACCGACAAATGAAACAATTGAATTGTTGCGAGAAAAGTTTGGAGATTCGATTATTTCAAGAAATTGTGATATTGAATGGCCTCCAAGAAGTTGTGATTTAACACCATTAGACTATTTCTTGTGGGGTTATTTGTCATTGGTCTTTCGATATAAACCAGACTCTCTTCAAGCTATTGAACGTGCCATTCATGACATACGACTTGATTTAGTGGAAAAAGTGCTCGAAAATTGGGTTCATCGAATTCGTTCCTGCAGAAGTAGTCGTGGAGGCCATTTCAATGACGTTTTATTTAGAACTTAATTGTATCGACTGTACTTCACATTAAGTAAAAAAACTTTTGAATTTCCTTAACAATAAGTTTTTTTTCAAAGAAATCATATCACTCTTATTGGAAAACCCTGTATTAACCTATGAATATTATTTTTGACTAAAAGTTTATAAATAGTTGCTAAATTGTAAAATAATATCAAGATTTAAGTTTTTTTTTTGAAAAAAATTGTTTCAATATTTTTGTGAATTCGAAATTTTTAAAAATTATGTTTGTGTTTTACGAAATTTGTAATTGCTCTCGAACAACTGAACCGATTTTTGCAAAGTATACGTCGTTTGAAAGAGAACATAAAAAATCAAAAATCCACCAAAAATTGCCAGCTATGTTCTCTTTCAAACAACGTAAACTTTGTAAAAATCGGTTCAGCCGTTCAATAGTAATTACAAAATTTGTAAAACCAAAAATGCATTTTTGTTAATTTTTTTAAAATTTCATATCCTCATAATTTAGCAACTTTTTAGTCAAAAATAATATGCATAGGTTAAAATTAAGAATTCTGACACATATGTACATACCGATTTCCCCATTTTACATTTCATTTCTCAAGAAGTCTTTAAAATATTCGGCAGATATCAGTTTTTTGATACAAAAGCAAACACAGGTAAATTTGAAGAAATTTGGTTCAGATTAAGTTATTGAACCAAATTGAATTGTTCTGCATTCCGAATTTGGCTAGAATCGGAATTTTCTGGTCAATCAATCAATTTTATTTTTTTCTTCGGACCCAAATATGTTTCGAATATATTAAATATAAATTTATTAAATGCTTGTCCTGAATAACACAATTTAAAAAAAATAAAACTTAGATTTTTTGCCACCTTGGGTTGTGCTCAATGTTAACATACATATTTACAAATTCAAACCCAAACACTACTAACCTGAGCGGTAAAATCAGCAGCGCCCTTGGGTGGGGAATTCTTGGAATCACCTGCAACATAGCCACGACGCAACTCCTTAACGGAAACGTTCTTTACGTTAAAACCAACATTATCGCCGGGCAAGGCTTCGGACAAAGCTTCGTGATGCATTTCCACCGACTTAACTTCAGTCACCAGATTAACAGGAGCAAAGTTAACCACCATACCTGTGAACAAAAAGGAATGAAAAAAGAAACAATATAATACAGAATGAAAATGCAAGAGAAAATTAGAAAAAAAAGACCCAAAGGAGAGAGAGAGTGCATAAAGTGAGTGACTCACTCTGGGAACATTAGTACTAGATACATACAAAACGCTCCTTCCCCCCCACCCCACGACCTGAACACACTAAGCAATGTCCAATAAATGGAAAACAGAAAAACAAATATCCTCCAACTCTTGGCAAAGTACATAAACACTCGCCCACACTCGGCCGGCAGTAATAGCTTACCACATAACCCAACGACCCACTTAAAAGCTTAAGCCTAAAACAAAAGGTTATTTCCAACAAAGTAACCTGCCTTTCGCACTCTTTCTCTCTCTGTTTCCTCCCTCACTCTCTCATTCAACTTACCTGGTTTAAGGATTCCAGTTTCAACACGTCCCACTGGTACAGTTCCGATACCACCAATTTTATACACATCCTGCAATGGCAAACGCAATGGCTTATCGGTGGGACGTGATGGTGGCATTATGGCGTCCAGAGCATCAATTAGAGTCTTGCCCTCAACTTTGCCCTCTTTGCGCTCCACAGTCCATCCCTTGAACCATGGCATCTTGTCGGAGGGTTCCAACATATTATCACCATGCCAGCCAGAGATGGGTACGAAAGCAACACCGGCCGGATTGTAGCCGATTTTCTTGATGTACGATGACACTTCCTTCTTGATTTCTTCGTAACGAGCATCGCTATAGGGCGGTTCGGTGGAATCCATTTTATTCACACCAACAATCAGTTGTTTGACACCCAAGGTGAAGGCCAATAGAGCATGCTCACGTGTCTGGCCGTTCTTGGAGATGCCGGCCTCAAACTCACCGGTACCGGCGGCCACAATCAGGACAGCACAATCCGCCTGCGAAGTGCCCGTGATCATGTTCTTGATGAAATCACGATGGCCGGGGGCATCAATAATGGTTACATAGTATTTTTGTGTTTCAAACTTCCACAGGGCAATATCAATGGTAATACCACGTTCACGTTCAGCCTTCAGTTTGTCCAAAACCCAGGCGTACTTAAAGGAACCTTTGCCCATTTCCTGAGCTTCCTTTTCGAACTTCTCAATGGTACGCTTGTCAATGCCACCGCACTTGTAGATCAAGTGGCCGGTGGTGGTCGATTTACCAGAATCGACGTGACCAATGACCACAATATTAATATGAATCTTTTCCTTGCCCATATTGCTGCTTCTCTAGTTGTATGACTTTTACGGGAAGTTCACACTTATTAAGTTCAGTTCAACACAAAAAGGATCAAAAATAAAAAAATTGTCGGGCTTTTCTTAAGCAATTGTTTTTTTTGATGGATGCTGTAAAGAGAGAATAAATAATGGAAAAAATCAAGATTTTGTTGAATTATTTAAATGGGATTGTTTACGGAAAAAGGAATTCACATTTGCAAATTATTTTATGGTCACCGATTTTATTATCCTTCCAAGAACCTTCTGGGGACAAACAGTTCATTAAACTCTTCAAAATAGTCGTAGAGGTCTTACTAATACCATATTTTAAGATATTTTAGGTTAGGTTTAGAGAGACAATCTGTTAACTTAGACTATGTTTTCGTAGGCCCTCTCGTTACTCAAATTTGATAAGCTCGAGAGGTGGGTGGAAATTAACATCAGCCAACTTTGCTAACTCCAAAACAAATGTAAGCCTAGGTAGTGACAGATTCCACCTCCTCTTCATCACAATAGCTTCTGCAAAAGTAATTTCGCAACACCTTCAGTCTCTCTTCACGCCGTCCAATTATGGCAGTGTTATCACGACATAACAGACACGATAAATGAGACGTTCGGTCCCGATAACAACAGCAGGGAACATAAGCTTGGGTATGCAGTTGCCATTCTGACATTCTGCTACCTCTCTAATATCTAAGCATTCTGTCTGGTAAACACTACAGTGGTCAGAGTTTTTCAATAGATACTCCTAGTGTCTTCGTAAAGACATCAACGCCCATCTAATTAAGTTTAGAACCGTCTGAATATCCTATGTCCAGGGATTTGACTATTCCGTCCTGATCTATCTGGTGTGGGTCATAGTGTAATCCACAATGACTGAAAGGTCACTTATTGTTTGTAGAATGAAACAATTTCCTTAGCCATTTGAACTGTCACTCCTAATCAGAGTGACAGTTCAAATTCAATTCAATTCCCTATATCTAATAGGACTGGCAGCGACATATTGCCTTTCCTACAATGTCTAGCGGCATTAACATTTAATACCTCAGTCGGTGTGTTCTTAACGCACCAGTGATGCACCTAAACGCCATTCATTGAACCTTATTCAGTATAACGCAGAAGTTACATAGATTTCTGTAGAGTCGTCTAACAGACCACACTGCCGTACAGCGGGTTAACCACTTCCGTATACAAACACTAAACTAAATATATGCGGGTTCAGTCCCTGCCCTTTCCAGGTAGGTACACCTTATACCTCCCCCTGAAAAGATTTAATTATAACTTGGTTGGGATCAAACTAAGATCATTAAAAGAAGACCATCTTGAATGAAGGACTTGTTGTAAGCTATCTCTAAGAGCAGTTTGAAACATCCCTATAACAACAAACCCTAAAACCCATTTTTTTCCATAGAAAGATTTGTAGGTAAGTTGTCTCTAAGCTAGCTGAAATCAACATCCCTATTAAGAAGGACGAAGTTATAATAACACTATGCAACAACATTTTTGTCGAAGGGCTGCGCATAACATTTGCTGGAGTAATATGATTTCCTAAACACGAAAAAAATATTAAAAGAAATTTTATGGCAAATTTTTTTTAAAAAATGTTCTTTAAAATTCCATTTTGCTTGGAAACTACCTTTAGTATTTGGACCATATTTCGATAAAGCCGGGATACACATTAAATTAAAGGAAATTATGAGGGCACTTTAAATTAGAGGAAATTACGAGGCCTACAAATGTTTATAATAGCAATTTCACATGAAAACGAATGTTTAATAACTGTACTTAAAACAATTAGAAAACCAGTAAGGAAAGGCTAAAGTCGGGCGGTGCCGACTATATAATACCCTACACCACTCTCGTAATATTGAATAACTCTGATATATAAAATTTTTGTAATTCATGTATAAATTGTTTACATAAATTTACTTTTGGGACATTTTATACTCATATAATACCCTGTACCACAGTGTGGTGTAGGGTATAAAAACGATTGGATCTAAAGAGCCAAATCGGATGAAACATATATATGGGAGCTATAGCTAAATCTTTACCGATTTTCTTCAAATTCGGTAGTGTTGGTTCATGGATCAAGAAACTCTACCATTCTAAATTTCAAAACGATTGGATGTAAAATACAGCTTCTATAGGACTAAAGGGCCAAATCGGACGAAAGATATATATGGGAGCTATATCTAAATCTGAACCGATTTCAACCAAATTCAATAGCGATCTTAACAGCCGCGAAATACTCTAAACTGCAAAATTTCAGAACGATCGGAGTGAAATTGCGACCTCTAGTCGACGAACAACTTTACATGGACAGACGGACATCGTTAAATCGACTCAGCTAGTGATTCTGAGTCGATCGGTATACTTTAAGGTGGGTCTAGCTGTGTTATTTTCAGGTGTTACAAACATCTGCCGTGAAACAAACTTATAATACCCTGTACCACAGTGTGGTGTAGGGTATAAAAAATATTTTTTGTAAAAAAATGTTTTTTTACTGGCACGGAATCTATGGATAAATGTAGAAATTATAGGATTTTTGGTAGAAATAAGTAAATTTCAACAAAATCCGGTTTTTTATACCCCCACTATTGTGAACAAGAAATATATATCAGTTGCTACAGGCTAAAAGTGTAACACTTCGATGGAGTGACCTAATAGATCCCAAGAATATTTGGCGGAATATTTGGGTCATTTTAAGTCATTTCAATAATGTCCGGCAGCCTGTCCGTCTGTCTGCCTGGTTGGTGCGCACAATAACTTTCCACAGGAGTGTAACCGTCGAGAGGTCAAAATTTTGTGAAATATTGTTTATATCATAACTTCTATACTACTACACAGAATCTTTCACAATTCCACACATAGTATTAGTTCTTGGTTGCTATCATCTTGAGAAAAATGGGCAAATTTGCCAATGGTCCATTTGGTAGCTAGCATACAAATGGACCATTTTGCACAAAAAGTTAACGGCTTATAACTTTGATTCAAGTCAATACAAATACTTAACATTTTGTGGAGTGTAATGCTTTTTCCATAGTGTTTTTGAAAATACTCAGAATATTAGAAGACCTAGGAATGACATTTTTTTCCGCAATTTGCATTTATTATGTTTTAGTCCGCACTTGTTGTATTTGTTCGAATGAAATAAATCCTTGAATTGAATAGTGAATAATATCCCATTAAACTGATAACACTCTAACGCAGTGATGGGCAAAAGCACTACCCGGGGTTTTTCCTCTCACATGTACATGAGCACACACATTGAATGAGAATTCACTATCATTCAGTCGCGCTTGGACATTCGATCGACGAGGTTGTGTCGTCGCTTGTTGCTTAGCGTGCACATAAAGAAAAAATGGATGATACAATTATTACAATACATACTTCAAGTATAGGAATAAAGTTTAGTATGTATTGTATATTTACCGATGAATTTCTAAATACAAGTTTAAATTATTCAATACGAGTATACAATACTTTTATTGGAAAATTTGGATTGATTACTTTATATAACATAATAAATATGTACGTATGTGGCTAATCATAACATATTTAAAATTCGATTTCTTTATGTACGCGTATAATAACCCCAAATCTACTTATGATGTTCGTTGTCCACTTTATTTATTATCTTACCCAACAAATATCTGTTAGGAAAATGCAAATACCATTTCTCGCAGTGCATAAAGAGAGTGTTAACACTTCTCACACATACATAAACATTTTGTAGAAGTATTGGGTGCCCATCGCTGCTCTAACGTCACGCAGCGATGCCAACTTAGTGCTTAGCGCACCAGAGTTAGTGCTTTTCAGACTACCGAATACGCGAAAAGCGTTCAGTTAGTGCCAAACGAAAAAAACACTAACTGTAAGCTCTTCAAATTTTTCGTTACTGCTTTTGACGCTTTTTGTACATTTTTTAGATCACATCTGGTAACAAAGAAATTAGACTATGTAATTTGCTACACCATATTTATATATTGGGTTTTCCAATAGGGATGATATGATTTTGAAGTGACGTTTCGGCCATTTGTAATATGTCATGATCTGTCATTTGTTTTTCATTGTATTCAGTAGTGTTTACAATTTCATCATGAAGCTTTATACGCAAGAACAACGTTTACAAATTATTCAGTTTTATTATCAAGATAATCGTTCTCCAATTGCAACTGTTCGTGCGCTAAGTAAATTTTTTTAAATCCAAAAAAAACAATTCCAGTCGACCTACGACCTTGACACCCATGAGTAATATTTTAGCTCTCGTTAAGAGCTATCTTTTTGCCATTGACCGATTGTAGCTACGTGCACCACAGCTAATGAAACAATTGAATGGCTTCGAAGAAGTTGTGATTTAACACCATTAGACTATTTCTTGTGGGGTTATTTGAAGTCATTGGTCTTTCAAAATAAACCAGACTCTCTTCAAGCTTTACAAGTCAATATTGAACGTGCCATTCATGACATACGACTTGATTTAGTGGAAAAAGTGCTCGAAAATTGGGTTCATCGAATTCGTTCCTGCAGAAGAAGTCGTGGAGGCCATTTGAATGACGTTTTATTTAGAACTTAATTGTATCGACTTTAAGTTTTTTTTTTTGAAAAAAATTGTTTCAATATTTTTGTGAATTCGAAATTTTAAAAAATTATGTTTGTGTTTTACGAAATTTGTAATTGCTCTCGAACAGCTGAACCGATTTTTGCAAAGTATACGTCGTTTGAAAGAGAACACAAAAAATCAAAAATCCACCAAAAATTGCCAGCTATGTTCTCTTTCAAACAACGTAAACTTTGTAAAAATCGGTTCAGCCGTTCAATAGTAATTACAAAATTTGTAAAACCAAAAATGCATTTTTTTTAATTTTTTTAAAATTGTATATCCTCATAATTTAGCAACTTTTTAGTCAAAAATAATATGCATAGGTTAAAATTAAGAATTCTGACACATATGTACATACCGATTTCCCCATTTTACATTTCATTTCTCAAGAAGTCTTTAAAATATTCGGCAGATATCAGTTTTTTGATACAAAAGCAAACACAGGTAAATTTGAAGAAATTTGGTTCAGATTAAGTTATTGAACCAAATTGAATTGTTCTGCATTCCGAATTTGGCTAGAATCGGAATTTTCTGGTCAATCAATCAATTTTATTTTTTTTCTTCGGACCCAAATATGTTTCGAATATATTAAATATAAATATATTAAATGCTTGTCCTGAATAACACAATTTAAAAAAAATAAAACTTAGATTTTTTGCCACCTTGGGTTGTAAATGGAACATATGGTCTCAAACCTAAAATAAATTCTGACTGAATATATTAAAAAATTTTTATTTTATGGCGCTTAGATTCAAAACCAGGATATAGAAATATACATGGGACATACCTAAATCTGTACCTATTTCCGTCAAATTTGTCAACGTTAGTTGAAAAATTTAAATCGTCTTCATTCAATGTTGGGAAATATATGTTATGGAGTCTATATCTAAATCTGAAACAATTTGATGGGTCCATTTCTGGTTGAAGGAACCGTTATATACTAAATTGTATGTACTTCTAGATCTGATGAGAAACGGGTATTCTATGGCGCTTTGACCCAAAATTGGTATATCAGTATATGTATATGACGGATATAAATAAACCTGCCACAAATTTCATAAAATTTGTCAGAGTTTATTATTGCCTCCATCAACTTTTCTATGCCAAATCACAAATTTCGTAAAGATTTGATACAAATTGTGGCGTATGATGGCAAATCTTGAAGTGCATACATATGTCTAATTTATTTATGTTACCAGATTTGTTCTGACAAATGTACGAAAAGCGTCAAAAGCACTAACGAAAAATGTGGAAAGCGTACAGTTAGTGCTTTTTTTCATTTGGCGCTAACTGACAACTTTTCGGTGCCTTTAGTGGAACGTAGGAGTTCAATTCTGATTGGAAAAACAATAAGAGAAGACGGATAATTTTGCATCACTACAGTGCGATCTCTCACACATCAGCTGAAACAATGGGATATTTGAGCACTCAAGATGTGGAATTGATCGGTCATCCGCCGTACAGCCCTGATTTGACACCCAATGATTTCTTCTTATTCCCTCACATCAAGAAAAAACTGCACGAGGAACGTTTTTCGACGCCTGAAGCAGCTGTTTAAGCGTTTGGATGGGTGGTTTGAGCGCATGTGTATTGATCTAACTCGTAGAGGAGTTATTTTATAGTTACATGTACCGATTAGTCACATTTTTCCAGTAATAGTTAAGTGAATAATAAAACTTAACCTGGCAAATTTCAGCAGGATTCGAATTCCACTCGAATAGGATTTATAGTTGATGAGAACACAGACCTTAAATTATACAGATGTGCCGTCAGCCAGAACGACAAAATATATCTGTTACGAACGAAAAGGAATGAAATGTCACACGCGAAAAAACACTTTTCCGCGAACATAGTTAGAACTTTCTTTGCACTTATCAATTAATATTAATTTTTTAATTGTGACAATTACAAAAAATTCGGGAAAATCGGGCCGAAATCCGCGGAAAACCTCACTCTTTGAAGTCCTACTCGTTGAAATTTCTATTCGTTCGTAACTGACAACGTATTCGCTCCGGGATGACATATCTTATTATTCATTATTTTTGGATGAGAAAATTGGGTAAAGGTGAATTAATTTTTTGCGAAGAACAAAACTTCTTCAAAACCTTTAAAAGTAAGTAAAACTTCACACAAATTATTTATGTAAATTTTCTTCTTTTTTTTTTGGTTTCATCCTACGTCAGTCAAAATTCATTCCGGGTCTGGGTGAAAAATGGTGTAACATGGAGATTTTAAAAGAATTAATTCCACTTGGATAGAAGTTTAGGAGAAAATAGACAAAATGTTAAAAGCATTACCGGGACGTGGTGAAAAATCGTGTTACATGGTGAAATGGAGCATATTCCGATTACTTTTCTACCATAGACTCACCGGAAGTTATGGTAAAATTGTAAAAAGCGAATAACGTTTAAGCTCCTTCCTTCATAGATTATTACGCGTAAGACCCCACGAATAGAGACTGTTGTATTTTTGATCATTTGTCACATTTTGTGAATTTATCAAAAAAAGAAGAATGTTTCATATGATTCACTAAAAAATCAACTACATTCACCTCATACTCCCCCTTCGAATAGAAACACGAATCACGAATGCTAAGCCGAAAAGTTCCTGACTTTCTCGGTTATTATATTCGGTACATACGAATATGTATTATAATGTGTGTGTGTATGTATATGCCTCGAAAAAAAGAGTTCTGATAATTCTGGGGGTACTTACACTTTTTATATGCCGCTATACAAGAAAAATAGCACAATTAACCGTTATTTGCTGGTACAACCGAAAAAAGTAGTCACAGAAAGCACTGGAATTATAGACAAACGAGTAATAATAATTAATACACTTATGTAATTATGTAGAAGCAATTGAAATATTCTTCAGTAATATTAGAGAAACCAATTTTAAAAAATCCAAAAAAATTGCAAAATTGTAGAATAAGAATTTTACTTATTATTGAGGCAGTAAATAACAAATTATTTGTAAAACTTTTCTTTAAAGTATTTTTTTTGCCAATTTAAAATTATCCTTCATTGTTGAGGACTTTAAAGGTTTTTGGTTCATTGTCTTTTTCTTTAAATTACAATTACATTATCAGTAGTTTTTTGTAATTTTTTTATTCTATAGTTTTTTTTAATTATTAACTAATTTTTTATTACCGATTTTTCACCTTTTTTAATATTAATAATTGTTTTACCGTTTTCTAAATTAACAAATATCTCTGTGTTTTTTGTGCACTCTATGCTGCTGGTTCTTTGTGTTTCCGTAAGTCTGTCTGGATTGGAAATGTTCAAAATTTTTGTTGGCTTTTCCTTGCAGTCGTAGTGTTGCGGCGTTCGTGATTTTTCTCTATACGGAAAATCAATAACTGTGTATGTCACACCGAACCGAATGTCCCCATCCCCATATTTGCCTGCCTCCAGCCAACCCGAGTAGTATAAATTCTCTGCAATTTTGCAGAGAGTTAGTTCCCGGTGTCCACACCACTGCCATTGCACTTTGTGCAACCTCCCTGTCCCCCGTTTCCCCATGCATAAGACAAGAAAACAAAGCAAGAAGCACAGGCTCAGCTCATCCTCGAAAAAAGAGGCCGGTATGTTGTGGCATGTGCAATGGAAACCAAAGAGTAAAGAGTTTCTAGCAATTGAGCGAATATACAAACTTCGTGCTGCACAACGACAAATGTTCGTGTCGCTCATACACAACAAGGGAACAACACAGTTCCAACCGCATGTGGAGCCTTTATCCACCGGCGACCGGCGGTGTTTCGTTCGAAGAGGAAAACAATTGGAAGGCAAGAAAAATCAATTCTCATAACGATGCAACACGACGACGACGACATTCACTTCGTCACAAAAGCCGATGCATAGTGGTATTCCGTTAGTTTTATTCTCTCATTCCCCTAGCTGTTGCTCTCTTCGTGGGATTCTTGTTATTTATTTTTAGGGTGCAGTTCCATGCAAGGGAATGCCGAATGAGGAAAATCTGGCGTACAATACCGGGGAGGAGATAGATGCATATTGCCGAGTACACGGAACCAATTTGCACTCTCCGCATGCAACTTGCGCATTACCTGCCGACAAAGAAGAACCGATTGTTAGTTTGCTGCACACCACCACCTAACGTCGCCCTGTGACAACCTCACCTCCCCCCACTTGGGTCCCATCAATCGCTGTATTGAGCCCATATCATCTTGGTGAATTTTCCATTCCGGTTGGGTTTCGCTGATGTTCTATTCTTGACATAGTAACAGCATTTTGGAGTTAGTTCCCGAATGAGTCGTTCATGTTGGTCTTCTGTGGTCGCTTTTTTACTAAGTTTTGGTACTTTTGGTCCTGCATGTGAATGCGGTTGTGTATATTAGGGTAGATAGAAATTTTTAATATAGACTAAAACATTTAAATCACCCTTTTTCACTTAGTTTTAGTACTTTTGGTCTTGGAAGGACGCCACAGTGAATAATTAAGGTGAGCAGAACTGTGGGTCAGAATTTTTAATATTAACTTATGAAATTTATTTTTGCCTAAAAGCTTTGTAAAATGTTGCTAAATGGAAAAATAAGAAAAAAATAAAAAAAAAATCGAAAATTTTATGGGGATTTAAAATTTAAAAAAAATAAGAAAATGCATTTTTGGGCTTTTACAAAATTTTTAATTGCTCTTGAACCGATTTTTACAAAGTTTACGTCGAATAAAAGAGAACATAATAGGCCATTTTTTATGGATTTTTTTAAATAAAATGTAAGTTTTTTTTTAATTTTAATTTAAAAATATTGCTTCTTCTGTTTTTCTTTTATTTTTCCCAAATTGGTCCATATTTGGATATATTCCCCACAAACTGTACTTTCTGATTTTAAGTCTTCACGGTCCAGAAGCCACACTGTATAACCGATTTTACTAAAATTAGTTTATATTATATTATATAGTTTATGTTATATATATTATGCCCCTAACTATTCTTTCAAAATGATGGGCCAAATCGGTCGGTGTTTATATATAGTCTTCATGTAACTTTACCTTCCGATTTTAATACTTCACGCTATAGGAGCCACACTGTGTAACCGATCCTGCTGAAATTTAGTAGTTTATGTTTTATTATGCCCCTAACCTTTTTTTTTTAACAGGGCCAAATCGGTCCATGTTGAGATACAAATAGCGCCCATATGACTCTACTTTTCATATTGTATTTTCTCCTAAATATCGGTGTACGTTTTATTATAGCTCTAGAAGTGAAGTGAAGTGTATGTGAAAATTTAAGCTTAATTTATTGCCAAGTTTCATTCGCAAGAAAATTAGTCTTCACAGTTGTGGTGTAGAGCATCATTTAGTCGGCCGGCCGGACATTGAACTTTCCTTAGTGTTTTTAAATGTGATCAAGCTGAAATCATTCTCATCAATATCAAAATACAGGATTTTCCAACAAGAGGTGTTATTTTGAATCACCCGGTATTTCGGTAGCTGTCACTTTTGATTCTTTTTTTATTTAACATTTGACAAGTAGAAACTACGCCATTACTAAATGGGACGATACACAATCATCGAATGATATAAAACGATCAAAAAACGGTCGAACAAAAAAACGATACGAACGAATCAAAATCATCTTGACTGATGAGGCCCATTTCCACCTCGGTGGCTACGTCATCAAGCAAAATTGTCGCATCTGGGGCTCGGAAAACTCAAGAGTTATTGTTGAGAAGCCTCTCCATCCTCAACGTGTGACTTTTTGGGGCGGTTTATGGTCCGGCGGGGGGTCATTGGACCTTACTTTTTCGAAAATGAGGTTGGATCAACTGTTGCGGTGAATGGATTGCGCTATCGAGAGATGGTTAATGATTTTTTATGATCGGAGTTGGATGGTATTGATCTGGACAATGTTTACTTTCAACAAGACGGCGCTACGTGCCACACAAGCAACGAAACCATTGCTCTGTTACGGGAAAAGTTTCCGGACCGTGTTATCTCTCGAAGTGGTGATCACAATTGACCACCGAGATCTTGTGATTTAACACCTTGCGACTTCTTCCTTTGGGACCACGTGAAAGATAAGGTCTACGCCAACAGCCCAGCGTCGTTTCAAGACCTCAAAGATAGAATTCGTGAGGCTATCGAGAAATTTCACGAAAAGGATATGGTCCATTTGGCTGATGTTGTTTTTGATTATTAACGGCATACCTTCCTCTTTATTATGAAATAAATATCCGATCATTTATCTCAAAAAATGAAATTTTGCTTTGAATACCAAAATTACACCTCTTGTTGGAAAACCCTTTATATTATTTCACTGATTCCAATGGAGAGTATGATTAATCTCCTATTACACTTATAACACTCATACACCTATTATATTATTAACAATAATCCGCCACGACGCACAGCGACTCGATCTCATTTCTCAGAACGCATAGTGGCTTATTACAATGTGAACAAAAACTAAAAAACAGTATATAATACTGATCAACAGTTTTTTGTGGCACAGTGTTTCGCAGCCGAAAATAGAGAGCATGAGACACATATTATAGCATAACTCGAGAACCAATTATCCGAATTAGTTCAGGAAAGTTTCGAATAATCCAAAATTAAGTGGCCATTTGTTCATCCGTTCAGCGGTTTCAACGATATTTTACAAGATAATGCTGAAAAATGATTTTTTTTTTTAAAAATGTAATAATTTTTAAATAAGCGCGTAATCGGAAACATGTTTAATTATTGAATTCTTATTATTTTATCGTAAAGCCTAATTGGTCATGAATGCAATTAAAACATTCCAAAGTAAATCGATGCACAACCTAAAAATGTATAGCTAAATTAGAAAGAAAAGAGAAGAGTTTTTTATAAGATTTTCTGTGAAATTTTTTTTTGTAGATTTGATAAATTCGCTACTACTTTTTATGTTTTGCATTGATTTCCTTTGAAATGTTTCATTTTATTCTACGATAAAATAATAAAATTTTTTATTACGCGTTTATTTAAACATTAATAATATTTTCTCAAAAATTTGGATTTTTAGCACAATCTTGTAGTCGAAACCGCGGAACCGATGAAACAATTGTATTATTATACAATGAATCGGAACATAGTTTTTACACTGTAGATCTTAATCGTCGTGAAATTCTAAGACAATTTTGACATGTCCGGCCGTTCGTCTGTTGTAATCACGCTACAATCCAAAAAATACATACGACATATAACAAGTTTTCCAATATCGATGATATGATTTTGAAGTGACGTTTCGGCCATTTGTAATATGTCATGATCTGCCATTTTTTTTTTCATTGTATTCAGTAGTGTTTACAATTTCATCATGGAGAGATATACGCAAGAACAACGTTTACAAATTATTCAGTTTTATTATCAAAATAATCGTTCTCCAATTGCAACTTTTCGTGCGCTAAGTCAATTTTTTAAAAATAAAAAAAAAAACACTTTCCAGTCGACCTACGACATTGACACCCACGAGCAATATTTTAACTCTCGTTAAGAGCTATCTTTTTGCCATTGACCGATTCCCGATCCGACGTACCGTTAAGGAGCTAGAGCAAAAATAAACTTTCCGTTCACATTTGAAAATGATGCTGTCAATTTTTTTTAAATCCAAAAAACACTTTCCAGTCCAATTACAACCTTGACACCCATGAGCAATATTTTAGCTCTCGTTAAGAGCTATCTTTTTGCCATTGACCGATTCCCGATCCGACGTACCGTTAAGGAGCTAAACTTTCCGTTCACATTTGAAAATGATGCTGTCAATTTTTTTTAAATCCAAAAAACACTTTCCAGTCCAATTACAACCTTGACACCCATGAGCAATATTTTAGCTCTCGTTAAGAGCTATCTTTTTGCCATTGACCGATTGTGGCTACGTGCCACACAGCAAATGAAACAATTGAATTGTTACGAGAAAAGTTTGGAGATTCGTTTATTTCAAGAAATTGTGATATTGAATGATAGAAATTGTGATATTTCTTGTGGGGTTATTTGAAGTCATTGGTCTTTCGAAATAAACCAGACTCTCTTCAAGCTTTAGAAGTCAATATTGAACGTGCCATTCATGACGTACGACTTGATTTAGTGGAAAACGTGCTCGAAAATTGCGTTCATCGAATTCGTTCCTGCAGAAGAAGTCGTGGAGACCATTTGAATGACGTTTTATTTAGAACTTAATTGTATCGATTGTACTTCACATTAAATAAAAAACTTTTGAATTTTTCTTAACAATAAGTGTATGTTTTTTTTTTCAAAGAAATCATATCACTCTTAATGGAAAACCCTGTAGTTAGCTCAAATACTTCTTATAGCTGAAGTTCCTTTGGGATAGAAAATAGGCAGTATAGGCCATTTTTAGATATACATACATAGCTCCTTTCCGATTTGACTTCATAACGTCTTCGAAACCACATATTTCAGTGGTTTCAGTGTGTCAACATTTTCTTATGTTTTTCCATTATATAAGTCCCGTTGGCGTTTTGAATGCAATAGATTCATATAATCTTCAGCAACAACAATTATTTGAGAGTACTCTGAAATTAAGTTAAATATTTACCTAAATCATTGTTTTTTGTTTTTTTTATTCGATCTGTTACGACTTTCAATAGTTATGTTCTGACTATCGAGTTCGAGATCGTTGTTTTTGTTTTCTGTAAAACAGAAAAACAAACCTTCTGTGAAAAAGAAGAATAAGAAATGTATGAAATGGCTTAAGGGTTGCCTTAAAATATTTTTAAAGAATACAATATTCGTGGACGTTGCGGACGTTACAAAAAATGGAAGTAGGTTTGGAGGTTAAGGTGAATTTGCATCTTTTTTGGCTAATTTTGCATAGTAATCAGAAAAACCTAAATACACAAAAGAAAGAGGAATATTTAAAGAAATTAAAATAGCTCTAATTACAATTAAACATTTCTTGGTTCATCCAGAAATCATCCAAATCGTCTGCTGCGGACGTTACACAAACATTTCGATTCGTTTAAACAGTAATATTCTTTTTTTTTTACAAATCAATGCAATTAAGTTTGTCCCAATGGGAAAAAATACTGCGATAATTCGCGAAAGGTAGAGAGGATGATTCGGAACAAAATCTTAGCCGATTTTAGCGACGGCCTAGTCAACGTTCAGCGTAACGGAAAACTAACGTTTTTCGTAGCCTCTTCCGTTGAACCATTTTTATTGCTTTAGAAAGCTCAAGAGTTGGCGGATTTTAACATCAGCTAACTACCCAAAGAAAAGAGAGCCTGGGGTAGCCGCCTTCTAGAGAGAGCGGGGCACAGACACCGCTCTCTCTAGAAGCGGTGTCTCTTCGCCTCCGCAGCTTCTGCAAAAGTAATTTCAAATAAGACCTTCAATCTCCCTGCGTATCGTCCAATAAGGCAGTGATCAGTCATGACCGAAACGATATGTGAGAATTAAATTTAAGGTATTTCCACGTGAGAATGTTTGCTTAACCGGTTCACAGAGCTTCAAGGAGTCGAAAATTCAAAACGACTGAAAAGTCCTGCTGCAGATGTTGCGAATTTCCACTGATCAGCTAACTACCCAAAGAAAGAGAGCCTGGGGTAGCCGCCTTCTAGAGAGAGCGGGGCACAGACACCGAAGGTGTTATATTGATTCTTCTTCCTCTTCGCCTCCGCAGCTTCTGCAAAAGTAATTTCAAATAAGACCTTCAATCTCCCTGCGTATCGTCCAATAAGGCAGTGATCAGTCATGACCGAAACGATATGTGAGAATTAAATTTAAGGTATTTCCACGTGAGAATGTTTGCTTAACCGGTTCACAGAGCTTCAAGGAGTCGAAAATTCAAAACGACTGAAAAGTCCTGCTGCAGATGTTGCGAATTTCCACTGATTATGTTGAAATTAATATTTTTGCGTTTAATTATTCACGAAAAATTATCAACATTGGTCCATTTAGAACCACCAAATTTCATTAATAAGTGAAAATGTATAGTGCGTATTATTTTCCATCTGATAATGAGATCGATTCACGCATGAGTGTTAATAATTCATAAGACGTATGATTGTTATATGCGATATTACTCATACTCTATAGGAATCATGGGGTTTTTCTTTCGATATTTATAAAATAGCGTGATTTTCAAAAGGCAACAAATATGTTTTATTCGAATTTTGGATCGGTTCGTCTTGGTTATCAAAAAATTTAAGTCTCTGAGGCAAACACGATTATCCGGTTTTCATTCAAAATCTAATATCAGCACAAATTTTAATTTGCATTTATATGCGAAATATGAAACATGTGTTATTCACACTTCCAATCCCTTCCGCTTTAAAGAGATTAGCTTCAATGAAGAGAAATGTGTACATGCTTATGTACGTATTTGGGTTTCCTATATGCAAATTGACTTAGTGCACTCACAGATTTTCATTTCTTCTGAACATGTTAATTATAAATCTTTTTTTTTTCCTCGGAGCTAGTTCTTTGACCCAATTTCAAGGACGCTAGAATGACAATAAATTACATACATGCAAAAGTGTCACATCTCAACAAAATGTTTCCTATGAGTGATTATATGGGAGCCAGAAAGGTGGAGATTGGTGGAGGTGAAGTCATTGTAAAGATGGCTAAAATATAGAATATGAAAACATGTAAATAATTACACTGTGTGTTCACAATGCACTTTGAAAATGTCGACCCGCTAAATCGAATGACATAAACCGCTTTTTCCCTTGACATCGAGCGTTAGAGATATTATGTTTAAAGCACAAGGCTACGTGCATTCGATTAACGTTTTTTGGTTTTTTTATGTTGACACACTTGTCTCGAACATGTGTTCCTAGTTGAGTTTGTTTGTGGGCGACATAACAGTTAGACGTGTTTTGCTTGTTAGGCGATTTTCTGCTGTGAAAAAAATGATCAAAGAATTTGCATCAAATTTTGTGTAAAAAATGGAATTAGGTTCTCAAAAGCACTTGAAATTTTGAGAATGGCATATGGTGATTGTACTCTAAGCCAAAATAATGTTTACAAATGGTACAAGCTTTTCAAAGAAGGCCGAGAATGACGACGCTCGTCCTGGAAGATACATCACATCAAAAACCAATGAAATTGTTGTGGGTGGCACATATGCAGTCCCTCGAAATAAACTTAGCTCCTATTTCAGAATTCCAAAATATGGTATAAAACTCCAGATTTCGGGAAAAGGGCAACGGAAATGTTGCACTTTTTGCCGAAAAGAAATCGCCATAACTCAACTAAGAACATACATATGTTCGAGACAAGTGTACAAACATAAAAAACGCTAATCGAATGTACGTAGCAACAACAAATCGTGCGGTTATTTAACTAAATATATGTAAAACATTGCCTATGTTAGAAAATGTCGGGAAACAAATTAAAAAATGTGTTTGCTGGACAAATATACATACATATATTTCTGAAACGTTAAATAAACAAAGTATATATCGCTGTTAGAAAAAGAGCGTCACATTTCGAGTTGACATTTTAAGTTTGACTTAAATGATCTATACAAAAATAACTATCGGGTGATCCTAGTAGAGATACTTTTTCAATAGCCTTTTTTTGACAGATCACGTGTGAGTCGTGTCAGGCTGTCATGTTATTTTGTTAAGTATTGTTTGGAATTTCATCATGGAACGACTTACATCTGAACAACGTTTACAAATTATTCAGTTTTATTATCAAAATAATCGCCATTTACGCTAAGTTCATTTTTTTTTTAATCCAAAAAAAAACACTTTCCAGTCGACCCACGACCTTGACACCCATGAGCAATATTTTAGCTCTCGTTAAGAGCTATGTTTTTGCCATTGACCGATTCCCGATCCGACGTACCGGAATCATCGGTCCATATTTCTACAAAAATGATGCTGGTGAGAACGTAACCGTCAATGGCGACCGTTATCTTGCCATGATAACCGACTATTTGATGTCTGAAATTGAAGCTCGTGATCTCGCCGACATTTGGTTTCAACAAGACGGCGCCACTTCCCACACTTCCCACACATCGCAGCAATCAATGGATTTATTGAGAGAACACTTCCGTGAGCAGATAATTTCACGTTTTGGGCCGGTCGATTGGCCACCAAGTGGGGATAGGTAAAGTCTAAAGTTTATGCGGACAAACCCGCTTCGATTCAGGTCTTGTAGCAAAACATCACGCGTGTCTTTCGCCAGTTATCAGTTGAAATGCTCGAACGAGTCATCGAAAATTGTACTCAAGGGATGGACCAGCTGAGACGTAGCCGCGGCCAACATTTGATAGACATAATCTTCAAAAAATAAATGCCAAAGGATGTTCTTTCAAATGATAATAAACATTCCCCATTCAATTTGAATTTTCTGTGTTTTTTTTTAAGTAGGGAACCTCGAAATGGATCACGCTATATTTTGCAGAATAGGATGACATAACTTCTGAAATGCGCCAAATATTATTGTCTCCCTCAAGAATCAGCTCAATCAAAATTTAGTATGACCACCTCAAAAAAAATTATTTTGACAGAACGTCTCTATAAATCCTTTGACAGATTCAAAATCGGTTGATAGTATACTAATGGCGTTTCCTTTTGTGTCAAGAATTCTACATTTTTTATGCCTTTCACCTTAAAAAATGTCAGCCCTGTACTAAACCAAAGGGGAGCGCTGCCCTACAAGCCCTAAGATGTTTTTTTCAGGGTCAAGTGAATAGCCTAAATATCCGCGTGAGTGTTGTTTTTTTAATGAAATTTGGACAGATGTCCGGCAAATTTCACAAAACAAATCTTGTTTTACTCGACATTACCTACAAGAAAAATATTGTCGCGTCGCAGGGTTTTTTGGCTGTCGCACTGTGTAATCAACAAACTGAACAATTTTTTGTATTTTGGATAATTTCTTATGTGGCTGGTGGCAACACTGACAAAGACTTTGCGTAAAATGACTGATTGTTGTTATAAATTATTGTGAATTAACTTTTTAATTTTAAATAGCATTTGTCAGACGGTCAAAATATATTTTGATACATATATGTATATCAATACATCCATCCTCTCCCAAAAGAACGATTTTATGGTGGAAATCCGCTGTCATAACTCATATTGGAAAGAGCTTGCTGTTTGTAAGTTATTGTGAATGAAATTTCCCCTAAGAAATGAAATGAAAATGAAATGTAAAAACAATATTGAACGAAAATATTTCTTAAATGAACTTATATTTTATTGTACCAAATCCAATAAAATATATATTTTTAATTCGTTAGACAACTGAGACAGAGAAGCGACTTGAGTAATCTTCAACTGACTATTCCCTGTTTTCAGGAAGATCCGTTAAGGCTCCATCAGTGCTAACCGATAGTTATTGATGTCAGTTTGTGTTGAGATGGTTGTCTTTCGTTAGCGTTAACGTAGTGTCCTGAAAACGGGGTTATGTATATTTTTTAAAGCTATTAAATTATTTGTTTTTAAAAACGATTAATATTTTGATATTTGTATCAAGTTCAGTTGTTCTTATTTTAATGACATGTTTATTTTCGAATCATTTTGAATTAAAAAAATCTGTATACTGATCCAATATAAATTCTGCATAAACGGTCGAACTACGCTAGTCAATCATGTATTGAATTAAGCTATAATCAAAAATTATGAAAATACTGATCCAAAGAAAAAAACTGCTTTCCATTTTTGCGACATTTTCGCGTTGAAATGGAGCATAGAAACCACCTTAATTTTCCTATTTCCGCCTGCAGAACTTTTATGGTTTCTAATATTTCTTTGAGAAAAATACCCAACAAATAAAATTTCAGTTGGCGGAGATGTAGAGTGCAGATGTCAGAATTTATGTTCCTGCGGATACAAAATTCTTTACGTGTAGCTGGTGAATATGTTGTATTATCCCCACACAATTTACAATTTAGATTTTTTCATACATTCATACGTACATACATATTGTATGTACTTTTAAGAAAATTATTTATATATTTACGTATTCGATTTATTTTAAGAAAAAAAACTAAAGATTTTTTATTTTTAATTTGAAAGTACATACACAAAATATACACTAGGGAGGCCCAAAAGTGCAATATATGGCCATTTTTTGTAAAATATGTATTGTTTTACTTAAGGACACGCAAAGGAAAAAATTATTTACACACTAACGAAATTTTAGACAACTACACTGTGTATTTACGAGAACAAAAATTGATTTTGCGGTAATAAAAAATAGTTTCAGGAAAATATTAATTTTTCACAAAGGAAATTTCGTTTACCGGAAATAAAGAAATTTTTCTTTGTGTGTGTGTTTTTTTTTGTAATTGAACATCCCCTCTAATGTGTAGTATTTTAAAATTATTTTCTATATTTCGAACTTTTTCACAAGCACTTTTCCGTTGATTTGGCAAAATTGTCAAATAATTTAAAAACGATTTTATTTGAACGGGAAATTCACTCATTTCCGGTTAGATAAGTAGGCGGCGAACATTCTTCTAATATTGGCCACATGTCGCCATATTGAATTACGAAATCGCGACACATTCACACACTTAATATATTCCAAAAAAAGAAGAAAAATTACTTTGACAATTTGCAGAATTATGTTGGGTGAAAAATATTTTTCTTAAAACTCATAATGGTCTATTTTTTATTTTCAGTTTTTTTTCTCGCAACACCGGCCGGTAAGTAATTGCAATGTATATGTGCGTATATGTATATATAAATTCTTTCACATAAGTACACTAATAATATATATACTATATATATATGTATATATAGAAGTACTATGTACCTATGCACTTTCTTCGAACACATTTTATTTAATTTTCCTTCTTTTTCTTTGGGAAAAAACTATAGACTTTTTCTACAAAATTTCTATAAAATATTTATCTCAACTACTCACCTGGAAATTTGTAGGAATTTTATAAGTCGTTTTAAAATGGATGTTTGCAATTTCTTTAGAATTTTTTCGGATTTTATGAGAGATGCAAATTTTTGCCTACCACTTACCTCGAGCACAAAAGACGGAAAGGCCGATTTTCACAATGGCCCAGATGCACATGCGCTGGAAAGCGCATCTCATACCCATAGCCGTCATCATCTTTGCCAAACGTAACGTGTGTTCGTTCGTTCGTGTGGATGCGGATGACACGGCTGCATGGTGGAGATGGTGGTGGTGGTGGTCACCAACATCAATAATCTATCTGGCTGTCTCCTGTTCGGTTCGTATCTATTCGTCTGGGCCCAAATGAATGAGTGCACTATAGTCTTGTTGGTTTAGTGGAAATGACACATTCGAAAGCTTTGGCCCTTTTTGGCATTGGTGTAAATGGGATGATTTCTTGGTTACATTCATTGGAAGTGAAATAGAAATTGTCGGCAACCCAAAAGCACTTAGCACTTACATATTACAGCAGTGTATGTGGCCCAACGACGATGCGACCATGTGGGAATGAAAGTATTGACAATTTTTCAAAAAACTGCAGTTCAAACTGAAAATTAAAATTCGATCAGAACTCTACAGATTCCAATGAACTTTTTTTTAATAAAGTGTGGTACAATGTATAAGAATGCTTGTTTTCTGATCATCCTATTCCGTTCGTTCCTTTGTCCTCGAATATAACTTTATAGTACATATAAATTTGAAAACAAATTCTAACATATATTATACATGATTTTTCCATGTGAAATCACTTTCTATCTATTCTATTTTGAATTGTGGGACTTGTCTTCCAATGCCCTGAATAAACCGTTTCTTTACAATCCGGGCATCGACACAAGACAAGCGTTTCTCAAGGCCATCATATATATTGAACAACATATATTTTGAATTTGATTAATATTTTATTTATTATTTTTTTATTTAAGGTGTCCTCCTCTTAAAACAAAAAGCAAAATGGTAGACATGACCGGGTAAATCATATGACAATACGGTGTAAATCAGAGCATTAAATTTCAATAACAAAATTTATCGAAAATGGACTTGGTACATATGTACGAGCTTATTGGAATTGATTAGGTCTGTTGGGAAATTTTCAATGATTAACTTTATGGTTTCTATAAATGAGTCAGCTTTACGGCCAGTTCCACAATCTCCGGTTATCCTACAGTTAGAGCTAAGCTACAGTTATAGCGTCAAATTGTATGAAATTTTTATTTTTTAACTGTGAGTTAGCTCTAAACGGAGGTTGTGAAATTGGATGTTAGACTGCTATACAAAGTTGTCATCAACATTGCCCCAGCAAACTTTTTTGATCGCGGAAGATTCTTCCACGAATCGACTGGAATAATCGAGGATAAATCTGGCGGGCTATTAACCTTCTCACCACCTTTCAAATGTGGTTAAGAAAATTGCATTAATTTTTAATCGATTGTAAAACAATTGCTTAAGCGATAAAAAAGCGAATCATCTTCAAATTATCGCTTGGAACCATCACAGAATCGTCGTCTGGATGACCGATCTCCCAAACAGCTTTCAACTGTTGTTAAAAAGATTTTGATCCATCTTTCACGGATCGCCATAACGATTCATCCCTGGAGCATTGTCAGGAACAATCGAGAAATGATCGAGCAGACAATACGTTGTTCGATAATCATTCAATTTTTGCAGATACGTTACATTTACAGACGACGCACACTGCTGTCAAATAAAATGATTTTGTGATTTTACCGAAATTGTTTAATTTCCCATATATTTGATATTTCCAAATGTTCCTGACCTCTGAAAGATTTTAGACCAAAAAATGGTTGTGCGATTTTATTAAATTATTTTTTGTATTACTTAGGTATTTAGGTTAGGTTATGGTAGAAAGACACCAGTCCTTATCTGATGTCTAAAACCTGGACCAGGTTTGATCCATTGTTATTCCTCTGATTGGTTTCCATTTCTTCTTCCACTAATTCATAGTAACTCGATGCGGTACTGTTTCCTGTTTCTGCTTTTGCTTTTGCTTACGGCGGGGTACTGACAATGGAATGGACTTACGAATACCCTCCCAAAAAATATTCATTAATTTATTTACTTTTTTATTTTAATTAAATTATTATCAATTTAAATTGCATTTCGATACCTCCATTCTAAAACATGCTAAGTCGACTTTGATCGCCTCTCCTGAGAAACTAACTTTTTGCACTTAGCATAGTTTAGAATTTAATAACTTCATAAAAATTTAATGAAGGTTTGAAGAACGCTTTAACACTGCTAAAGCGTTCCTCAAACCTTCTTTAACTTTTTATGAATAAGGCCCATAAGCTGTTACCTTTTGGTGCAAAATAATTCATTTGAGCGGGAGGTATCAAAAGCAGGGATGCCAACCCATTACGCGAAAAGTGTTCACTTAGTGCCAAACAAAAAAAACACTAGGTTTACGCTTTTCATATTTTTTGTTGGTGCTTTTGACGATTGACCTGTCTACCAACATTTCTCAAGGCCAACATAATGAAATTATACTATTTAGCTTCTCCGTGTTATCAATATATTTCTATGCAATTACATTTATCTCTCTGAATTAAAAAATGTCTGATATCACTTCTGCGATTCAAATTTAGACTTACAAAAAGTAAAACCAAATAGCTTTTTAATACCATACAAAATTATTGCCGAAAAACTATGGTTTTATAAGTTACATGTTTTTTTATACATACACAAATCTGCAGTACAGTGTATAATACTTTTGTTTTCGACCAGATATTTGTAAAGCCCTAAAATATTGGGTGACATGTGGCTAAAAAATGTTCATAATGTCCATGGATCTTATGACTCTTTGGTCCGCGTAGCCGGCTTTGGACACACCCAGAGGAGAAAATTTGTAATGCCGGCCGAATACCGGTCACGCGGAGCACTTTGATCCGCGTAGCCATCGTTGGACATAACTCAGAAGAGAAAATCTTTAATCCTTTCGATTTATCCCTATATTTCTTATTGTTCAGCAAATCTTTATGCAATTTAGCAGAGAAAAAATGTATGAATCTAAACGCCATAAAAATCCAAAAAATTTTGAAGTATCGTTTTGTTAGGGAAACATTCGCCCTTATTCCAGTTGGCGTCGTCGACGTCGTCACATCATTTTCGTCATATCTATGAAGTTCTAGCTTTGGCATCTTTACGCCAAAACGATTGTTTTTGGTATCCATGAACTAACAAAAACCCTTTTTATAACTTAAAAATATTTAAAAAAAATTCAAAATTTTTGAAGTCGGCAATCTAAACAGTGTCGACTAAGAATCGACGTCGACGACGCCAACTGGAATAAGGGCGATTATTGATTAAAATTTTAAAAAAGGAAATTAGTTTAGTGCCTTTTACGCCTTTTGTCTGAAAATGTACGCCTTTTACGCTTTTTCAATTTTTCCTTACGCTTTTGCTCCGGAAATAGTTGGCATCACTGATCAAAAGGGGTGTACCAATGCCGACCATTTTCACTGGTCCTATAAAAGCATTAACCGTATAAAATTACAAGTATTTGTGTGCACTGGTATTAAAGTTATAAGCAGTTAACTTCTGGTGCAAAATGGTCCATTTGTTTGGAGATACTTTTTATTTCTATCAAAACTGCTATAATTTATACATTTATCCATAGATTTTCTTCAAATAGGCACTATTTATAGGATATAGGATGCTTAAAAATTGAAACAAACACTTTTTGCAATTCTATTTCTATTTTTTATGGCCTTGCCAACACAAAACGATTTTTTAAAATCAATGTTTTTCTAATTGTTTTAACGACAGTTACTAATAAGCTTTTGTTTCTACGTGAAAGTGATGCTTTCAAAATCTGTAGCCCTAATAATTTCCTTTAATTTAAATGTTAGCCCTGCTTTATCGAGCTTGATACGGTCCAAATACTAAAGACAACTTAATGAGTATTTAAAAAAAATTAAAAAAAGGTTTTTGTAAATTTTTTCCATGTTTACGACATAATATTACACCAATGTAAAATGTAAAAATGTTATGCTCAGCCCTTCGACAAAAATTTTGTAAACTAGTGTTATCGGTACCGCAAAAATCTTTCAGACTTCCTAGAAAGGTCCTCTCCATTTATGTATCCAAACGTCATTTACTCAATGCAGGACAGTAAGAAAGGAGGTGCTCTCCACTTATTGTCATTATTTCGTCTTGATAAATTGGTGGACACAGGAAGGTAGTCTGCGAGCTACGGTGTAATCCGAAGCCAACCTTATCACCAAGCTTTGAATCATCTGTATAGCAATAGAGATATTTTCTATATTCCCTGTAAAGTTCCTCTCGAAGGTGACACCGTTAGTACATAGTCTACTCGGTTAGTTGTCATTGCAGTACAACGTGATATCCTCATGTGGCCGTAGTTCTTATACCTCCACATTGGTAGACAGGTTAATCGTAATGCCGCTCTGGTGGCAACTTCTCACACCACAATATCAATGTGCAGTAGATGAAGTAAGACTTGTAGAGACTCTGTCGATGTAGTCCGTAAAGCTTTAATGAATGGTGATGGATCGCTTATCAAATGCTGTCCACAAAACCACAATGCCAATAGGTTTTATTGGGAGAACTACTGCTATACATATCCAATGAACGAGCCCTCTCGGCTTTTCTACAGGATTATTAGGCGACATTGACCTTCCTTACACGTTCCAACAAATTAGGTCTGAAGGACAATTTCTTTGCTAGGATTATACCTAGAAATTTTGAGCTTTCAGAAAAGACTAGCTCAATTCTATAAATACTTCCTGTCTTGTTTAAGTTAACGCTCAAACCGCTGTTTCTGGCCCATCTGTCTAACTTATTCAGAGTCATCTGTATAATATCTCTGAGGACGTTGTTGAATTTGCCATTGGAATTCCATCGAAAAATCATATTGACTGATGAGGCCCATTTCCACCTCGGTGGCTACGTCAACAAGCAAAATTGTCGCATCTGGGGCTCGGAAAACCCAAAAGTTATTATTGAGAAGCCTCTCCATCCTCAACGTGTGACTGTTTGGTGCGGTTTATGGTCCGGCGGGCTCATTGGACCTTACTTTTTCGAAAATGAGGTTGGATCAACAGTTACGGTGAATGGATTGCGCTATCGAGAGAAGATTAATGATTTTTTATGTTCGGAGTTGGATGGTATTGATCTGGATAACGTTTAATTTCAACAAGACGGCGCTACGTGCCACACAAGCAACGAAACCATTGCTCTGTTACGGGAAAAGTTTCCGGACCGTCTTATATTTCGAAGTGGTGATCACAATTGGCCACCGAGATCTTGTGATTTAACACCTTTCGACTTCTTCCTTTGGGGCCACGTGAAAGATAATGTCTACGCCAACAGCCCAGCGTCGATTCAAGACCTCAAAGATAGTATTCGTGAGGCTATCGAGGACATAGGGCAGCCACTTTGCGATTTGGTTATGCAAAATTTCATGAAAAGGACATGGTCCGTTAAGCGTGGTCGTGTTGGCCATTTGGCTGATGTTCTTTTTCATTATTAACGGCATACCTTCCTCTTTATTATGAAATAAACATCCGATCATTTATCTCAAAAAATGGCATTTTTCTTTGAATACCAAAATAGCACCTCTTCTTGGAAAACCCTTTACAATCTTTTTGGTTTTGTGGTAAACTTCCTGTTTGCAATAACCCCATAACAAAACATTAAAAATATCCATTTAAGAAGATAGCTCCTTGTCGAAGCTGCAGGATTGGCTTGTATGACAGCAGCTACAGCAAGATGATAAGGCCTTCTTGTGACTGGCCCATACTCGTAAAAATTGCTTACGAGTCTCATTTGCTCCAAACGTGTGCCTAAACGCTCTTTGGACGGAATTGACAGACTTCAATGCGTGCACAATCCATATTCTGTTTCATGATTTTGAGTTGTTAATCTTTTGTTGAACGGGTGCGATATATTTTTTAAACTTAGAAGATAACAACTTTTTGAAACAGGAATGAATTCCATTCATTCATTTGAACAATTTAGGGAAAATCAGTTTAGATTTAATTATATCCCCGTTATATACCTACGTATATCCGAATTTAGAATCTAAAGCTGTGTATAGACGATTGCCAGATCGGCAACGTTATCAACCCTGTTAAAGTGCTGCAAATATACGGGCAATGTCAGATTGTTAGGCAAAGGTGAATTGACAGTTCAGACGATTGCAAGAAAACATTACAATTTCATAGATTTTGTAAATATTTATATGCAGGATTGCCAATAAAAATACATTATAGACAGTGTTGCAAATAAAATGATTTTGTGGAAATGGCGCCGTTGTCACATGCATAAACTTCGCACATATAACAATCAGCAAATTATCTCGCAATGACTTTTCTGCTAAAGGTGGGTACTATGTTTTTTCACCTTGAAAAAATTCCACAAAATGTTATTTCAAGTTGAAAAATGGAACGCTATTTTACTAAGGTCGCATTGCATTTTTGAAGTGTGTGTGTCGAGATGTCACTTTTATCTGTGTGTGTCTGTGTATAAGCATGTGCATTTTTTCCTTTTTGCTTTTCTTGAAAACAAACACGAGTTTAAATTAGAATCACAAAATTGAGAATCAATGAGCAATTAAATGGAATAATGCCGACTTAGAAAATAGTTAATTTAAATTGCAGAATGGAAATATGGTAGAAGATCATTGTGCTAATGTTATAATTAAATAAATAATTTATTTTGTGTTGATACGATGGCGATGCTTGTGAGGCATCAGAAGCCAGGGTAATACAATGTTACAAATAACAAAATAATTTCCTACTGTTGTACGAATATAAATAAATAAAATGATGTTTTGATGAACCGAAAAATATGTTTTATTATTATTTTTAAGGATTTACATTATATTTGTGGACATATATAAATTATACTTCTATCCATAAACGGATTTTCTTCTTCCAACTCCTAAGGCTGGCAAGAACTCACTATGTTCTTTATAACCATTTAAATATGAGATCACAGGCACTGCCCAATTCCATTGTCCTACTGCTTCGGTAGCGTTTGCCGTCCACAAAGTTTTTCCACGCTTTTCGTCACGATTGTTCTAAACATACAAACGTAAATGTACATATGTAATTACAAGACAAATTCCACATTATTACATATACTTAGTTACATGTCCTTCCAGTGTTTTGCACATTTGCTTTGCTATCCAATCGGAATGTCACTCTTCTCGTTTATTCCATGTACATAATTATTTTCCGTCCTTTGCATTAGTTTTCTTTATTTGAGATAATTTAATTTAGTATTCTTTATTAGGAAATGTTATTGCTAATATTTACAACAGTTGAATTTCTCGCGGACAAATATGAATGTAAATAAATAGGAGTACAATGCTGGCGGCTTCAATTTGTTGCGGCGTTCAATTAATGTGTATCGGCGCAAAATGTCAATTTCTCACGTTGAAATAAACACAGTACCACAAATGAAAAAATTTCACTCAGTTTTTCACAACTTTGGTTTTTGTATGGGATTTCACCGTGAAACGGGAACATAGTACCGTGCTTATAGGTGGGTACTATGTTTTTTCAGCTTGAAAAAATTCCACAAAATGTTATTTCAAGTTGAAAAATGGAACGCTTTTTACTAAAGTCGCAATGTATATTTGAAGTGTGTGTGTCGAAATGTCACTTTTATATGAATGTGTGTGTATAAGCATGTGAATTTCTCCCTTTTTGCTTTTCTTGAAAACAAACACGAGTTTAAATTCTAATCAATAAACAATTAAATGAAATAATGCCGACTTAGTTAATTTAAATTGCAGAAAGGAAATATTGTTGAATATCATTGTGCTGTTATACATAAATTAATTATTTTGTGTTGATACGATGGCGATGCTTGTGAGGCATCAGATCCAGGTTACAAATTACAAAATAATTTCCTACTGTTGTACGAATATAAATAAATAACATGATGTTTTGATGAACCCAAAAGATGTTTTATTATTATTTTTAAGGATTTACATTGTATTTGTTGACATATATAAATTAAACTTCCATCCATAAACAGAATTTCTTCTGCCAACTCCTATGGCTGGCAAGAACTCACTATTTTCTTTATAACCATTTAAAAACGAGATCACAGGCACTGCCCAATTCCATTGTCCTACTGCTTCGGTAGCGTTAGCCCTCCACAAAGTTTTTCAAGGCTTTTCGTCACGATTGTTCTAAACATACAAACGTAAATGTATATATGTAATTACAAGACAAATTCCACATTATTACATATAGTTACATGTCCTTCCAGTGTTTTGCACATTTGCTTTGCTATCCAATCGGAATGTCACTCTTCTCGTTTATTCCATGTACGTAATTATTTCCGTCCTTTGCATTAGTTTTCTTTATTTCAGATAATTTAATTTAGTATTCTTTATTAGAAAATTTTATTGCTAATATTTACAACATGAATTTCTCGCGGACAAATATGAATGTAACTAAATAGGAGTACAATGCTGGCGGCTTCAATTTGTTGCGGCGTTCAATTAATTTGTATCGGCGCAAAATGTCAATTTCTCACGTTGAAATAAACACAGTACCACAAATGAAAAAATTTCACTCAGTTTTTCACAACTTTGGTTTTTGTATGGGATTTCACCGTGAATCGGGAACATAGTACCGTGCTTAACGTTGCAAAACAAAAATTGTATGTTCACACGGTTGTAAATTCACAGGGTTGCATTTTTCCGCCATTTTTCTGGCAATGTTGTCCGATCTGCAAATCGTCTGTACTTACCTTAAGCATTATAAAATATTTTGTTGACAGTTCATTTTCATTAGGAAAACAACATTAATAAATCTTGATAATATTTCTCCTTATTCTGCTCCGACAGTATGGGGTAGGATATCATATAGTGGGCAAATCCAGGATTTAATCTGGTTTTGTTTATCGTTTGTGCCTGATAAACTTCAATTTAACTTTTTAAAGTTTATTCTGAATTGCGACAAAGATGCTATTAAATGTTTCTAAAAGGTTTTTACTTTAAAAATCAGTTAT
The DNA here is from genome assembly GCA_963930755.1 of Eudasyphora cyanicolor. NCBI lineage: Eukaryota > Metazoa > Arthropoda > Insecta > Diptera > Muscidae > Eudasyphora > Eudasyphora cyanicolor. The sequence continues at coordinate 47,220,962 of OZ005734.1, read as the reverse complement.
GGAAAATACTATTAGTTTTTATTTAACATTGCAGTTCCATGTGGAGATCAAAAGAACTAACGCACACAGTTTTATTTGTATTTTATTTCTATTTTATGACGGTAGACGGAATTTAGTTCGATTTGGTTGGAGTTACAAAAATATTAAAACCTATTGTGGTCGTTAACGACCGCGAGAATGAGATATGTATATTTTCTATGGGAAATGGTGGATTTAGTTCAACCCAGCCGTGAGATCTGTTCAGAAATTAGTCGCGTTGTCTAAACAAGATTCGCACGATTTCGATACGATCTCAAGATATTTTTTAACGGGGTTGTATTGTGCTAAATTTTAGATTGACAAAGTGTTAACGTAATCTATTAATTTGATAGAAAAAAGTTTTTTGGCAGAAAAAGTACAGTTGAACTTCGATTAACCGTGACTCTATTAACCGTGATTATCTATTAACCGTGATGCTGAGTGGTTGATTTTTTACCTCTATTAACCGTGATTTACCTCTATTATCCGCGATGCACAAGTCCATATGACTGCTTGTTTGTTTTTTTTTTCTATAATACTCACACATCTCTCATATTAAAATTCGGTGATTCCCCTTTTTCATGAAAGTGTAATTTTCATATCAAATTTCATATGTATTCATTCATCAGTGTGAAATTTGATCTGTCAAGACGTGTTTTCCTTACATCATGCCACCGTCAAAAACTAAATCCGCGAAAAGAGCAAGAAAGGTTCTTTCAATTAAAGAAAAAATGGAGCTGATTAATGAATACTCAAAACGTAAAGTACCTTTTAAAATGTTGTCTGAAAAATATGGAGTTGGCATTCAAACTGTATCCGACTTAATAAAAAACAAAGATCGGATTTTAAAATTTTGCTCCGATACTGATCCAATGCTTGGCCTTAAACACAGATATACACTAAAAACATCCGAAAATCCAAAAGTTGATTTCGCAACATATGAATGGTTTCGGCAAGAAAGATTTAAGGGAACTCCAATTTCAGGTAAGTTAACTGAAATCGAGATATTGTATGAACATAAACTGAAATTTGCTTCTGAACTTCAGGCGAAATGATTGTCGAAAGGCAAAAATGTTCCATTTGAAGTTAAACACGAATTCAGAGTGCACTTATTCATTTGGTTGGTTGGATAAATTCAAAAAACGTCATGGAATCCGTCGACTGAAATCTACGGGAGAAAAGGAGTGTGCTGATTATGAGTCTGCTACGATGTTTGTGGACGAATTGGATGAAAGTGGTGTACCGCAGGGGTCAGTACTGGGACCTCTACTTTTCATAATCTTTATTAATGACCTTTTCTCCCAGTTACAGGATTGGTGTGTACCATACGCCTTTGCTGATGATATTCAGCTGTTTTTTAAAGGTGACTGTCGGTGTTCAATGGTTCTGCAATCTAAAATTGACTTGGTTTTGGAAACTCTGCATGCGTGGATGTTGCTTAACAAGCTTAATGTAAATCCATTAAAATCGAAAGCCCTCTTTTTTTCCTCCAGCGTCCATAACAATATCCACGTTAGATACAATGGTATAGATATTGAATTTGTCCGTGAGTTACAGTGCTTGGGTGTCAAGCTAGACGATAAATTGAGTTTTGGACAGCATATTAATATGCTAATTTCTAGAATAAATTTTTCGCTAAAAAATCTTTATGGTACCGATTTGTCTTTGCCTCTTTTTGTTAAAGAGAGGCTGGCACATGGTTTGCTATTACCCATAGTTCTATACTGTTTAGAAGTGTATTCTGGCACTATACAGGGTAACATGCATTTAGTACATCTGGCTGTAAATAGGGTGGCGCGGTATGTATATGGACTGAACCGGCGTGTTCATGTGACGCCCTATGTAACGAAATTGTTGGGCTGTAATTTTGATGCATTTGTAAATTTACGCTTACTTCTGTTTTTTTATAAACTGATTAAAAGTCAGTCTCCTCTTTTTTTGTGCCAATCGATGGTATTTTGCCATTCAACTAGGAGAAATCAATTGCTTATTCCTAGGATTGTCCTCCTAATGAATGAATCGTTTCTAGTAAGAGTAGCACCAATGACAATTGAATACTATAGACGTCTCATGGAGGTTGACAATTCGTTTAGTATGTCTGCATATTGAAGATGGCGCTTTGTCTGGCTAAACTGTAAAGAGAGCGTTCTGCAAAGAGAGGATATATACTTTTATTTACTCTGCAAAGAGAGAAAAGATTTTCATCATTAATTTTATTATATTCCAACTTCAAAACATTCAACAACAAAACAAACTGAAAAACTCACTCCCCTTCTCAGAAATTATTTGAGAGTACAAAAAAGTCTGCTAGTTTTGAGAGAGAAATAATTGAGAGAGGAATTTGAGAATGAGAGAAAGACTGCTCGGACGCCACCTGGCGGATGAAGTCGGTAAATACCATGCGGCGTCTATAGTATTCAATTGTCATTGGTAGCACGACTTTACAATTCATTACCCAATGACATGAAAAATTTTAGCATTTCGCTCCCTACACTCTTCAATAGGCTACTTCACCACTTTCAATAACATTTTTATTTGTTGTTATGCAAAATTGCGCTTAATTAAAGCTACGTAAAAAATCTTTAAATAATGTTTCTATTTTATGGAACACTTTATACATTTTTCCTTATATTAGGATTTTACTTATGTTTGTTTCGCAAAGTTTTAGTTATCCTAAATACTTTTCTGTATACCCAATCTGTATTTATATTATTTATTCCTTATATATTAATTAGGTTTAAACAAATCAACATATCATTATTTACCAATGAGTAGTTTTTTACCCTTGGTTAAAAAGCTTAGTTATATGCATATTGTAATTTATGTTTAATTGGCCAGACGGCTTTGAATTACAAGTTTGTACGAAATAAATGAAATGAAATGAAATGAAATGAAATCATTAAAAACGAACAACTTACAACTGAACAGATCTACAATGCAGACGAAACCAGTCTATTTTGGAGGTGTTTGCCTCTGAGTTCTTTGGCTAGTGGTAATGAATATCCTATTGAAGGGCACAAGGAATCCAAGGAGAGAATCACAGTGCTAGTTTGTTTAAATGCTGCAGGAACTCGCAAGTGTAAATTGATGATAATAGGAAAAAGTGCCCATCCAAGAGCTTTAAAAAACGTTGAACACCTTCCTGTGATTTATAAATCTAATAAGAAAGCTTGGGTAACACAACAGCTATTTCTGGAGTGGTTTAATCAAAATTTTGTGCCAGAAGCAAAGGAACATCAACGGCGCATCGGACTCAAAAATAACTGTAAAATACTTTTACTATTAGACAACTGTCCATCACACCCAGATGTAAATGCTATGATATCTGAAAACGTTACAGTAAAATATCTCCCACCGAACGTCCTTGATTCAGCCTATGGATCAAGGAGTAATTCGGAGCTTCAAATGTCACTACCGTAAACTGATCGTTCAAAAACTTGTTGGTGCGAATGACTTGTTGGTGCGAAAATCTTTGAATATTAAGACAGCTTTGTGGGCAGCCGCAGCTTCGTGGGAATCTGTAACTCCACAAGTTTTAAAAAGAGTTTGGAATAACTTACTATCTCATAATGAAGATGCTCCAAATAGCCTTGTTGAGATACAAACAGATATAACCATACCGTCTGGATGTACGATTGATGCTGTCGAAAAGTGGATGGTGTGCGACTCTGATGTCGCTCCGTTTACTATTATATCTGAAGACGAAATCGTAGACATTGTTACCCAAAGCCAAGAAGATGAGCTTGATTCAAATTCCGAGGAATCAGTTGGAGGAAATGCGGACGAAACGCCTACATTGGCTCAGGCAATAGAGGCTAGTAGTATTTTGTTAGGTTTTTTAGAAAACTTTAATTGTCCAAGTAGTATTTCAGAACCAGATAAAATGCAAATATATCGCATACAAACTCATTTGTTGGAAGAACAATCAAAAGCTAAAAACATAAGACAGACATCCATAAAAGATTTTTTTAAATAAATTTATGTATCCCTAGAGATATGATAAGTTGTTTATAGACGCAGATTTACATGTTTTTGTCAAAAATAAATAAAAATAATAAAATTTATACATGTAAAATTTTACCTCTTTTAACCGTGATTTTCGGATATCCGTGATTAGCCCGGTCCCGAGCATCACGGTTAATCGAAGTTCAACTGTAGTTTCGAATTTCGATTCCAGTGGTAGTGAGTCCCATTTGGGTAGAGAGTTTGACAGACGCCGTATTTAAGGCACAACAAACAAAAATCCAACATACAGTAGCACTACCTCTTTCGGTATAGTGTGGTAGTACCCGTGTTAATTTAGTGCTAATTGGCAACACTAAAACCGGCATGAACAACAAATGACTCACTCTCTCCACTCTCAAAAAGAAACATTTATTTGCACAATCAACTGAACTGCGACAAAAATCTCAAACTGTTAGTGAAAACAAGAAATCTATCAATTAATAAACAATAAAAATGTAAGTCTTGAAACAAATCTTAAATTTTCGTGCAGAAATAATCGATTGACAAAAGCATATAGTGAAATTATGGCAGATCCTCGTCTCAGGCAATTAACAATTAAAACGGGTGTTGTCAAACGCTTAACTAAGGAAAGGACCGTCTATGAGAGAGAAGTTACCACGGAAAATAACAGATTGGAGAAGTTCAGGTCGCAAGGAGCCGATGAACATGTGTTGAAGAAGCAAGAGGAGGTTATCCAGGAATGTCTCATGATGATACCAGATGCGGCGAGAAGGTAAGAAATGATGTAGTGACTACATCGTCATTAAGCGTGTTTTTTGAGATGTTACCATCTGCGCTTTTTTACATTAAATTCTACGCAAAATTGCTCCATATTTGGCTTACATTAGGCAAAAAACATTTTGAATTGGCTGTATTTGTGTTGTGACCAATCTAGCATAGTTTTAGTCGGCCAAATAAAACACGAAAATTATTACTAGTTGAAAGAATTGTTTTCCAAGAAAATTGGTAATGACAGTATTAAGAATCTTATTTTTGGAAGCATAATTTAATGAAAACAGAGAAGAACAAAGAAAATTATGGACTTTGTTTTTATGAGTCACTCTTTCACGACGAAGCCCCGTCATTATGGCAACAATAACGAAGCTTTAAATTAGAGTTCATCGGCGACGTCTTCTATTCTTTCCCAAAGGTTATTCCCAGGGAGGAGCATAATTCCATAAGCGCTAAATAGGTAGGAACCCATATTTTTTAATGACTATAGACATATTGTAAAAGTATTATAAAATAAATACTGAAATTGAAGATATTGAGATAATTGCGAAAAGAATAATCCAAGAATAATAACCCATTTGGCCGACTGGTGTTCTTGAAAGGAGTGAGCCATTGTCTTCAAATGTTGCTTAGATAAACAATATTCAATCTAATCTACCCCACAAAGCGTTAACATTTATAGAAATATTTCATCCATAGTAATATTTCTTCATCACTATCAACCACTTGGATACGTCTCAGACAAAAAATTGGTCATAACTGACCCATTCTCTTCAAATGTTGTATGTGGTAATATTTTCTCCAAACTTAATTTATGCTTTTGCAATGTAGTGAAAATCGCTCTTTTTGATACCTCCCACATAAAGTGACAAAAGTGAATAGCTTATAACTTTAAAGCTAGGGAAAAAAGTCTTGAAATTTGGTAGAATATCGTCTAATGGAAAGTATTTTAAGTGCCTTCAGTTAAGTTCTGTTCAGATGACAAAAATACAAATTGGAATAAATTCACCAAAACATATCAATTTTCTCAACGTTTTCAAATTGTCATTTTAGGTTATTTTTCCAATGAATATATAGTCTGGCAAAGAATGTGCAAACTTTTCTCAAGTCTTCGACATTTCCCACCCAAAATAAAAAAAAATTATATTATTTACACTGAAATACGATTTTACCCGACTGAGATTTGACTGCAAGTACGATTTTTAAAATTATGAGAAATATTTCAAAGACTCTTTGGGACTTAACATAAGGGGCCACAACCAATTCGACAATTATTTAGAATGTATGTACATATGTAATTTATAAACAATTCTTATTTATTTGCAGATTACAAAAAGAAACTGAGTTATTAGCTAAATACTTGGAAGACGAAAAAGAATTGGAAGAAACTAAGGAATATCAAGCAGCTTCACAAATCTTAACGGAAGCCAAAGAAGTTCTAAGCAGAGCTTAATTGAAATCTCTCATCTAACAACTCAACGTTCTCTTCTAAACATTTCCTACCTATTCAATGATACTTAAGCATTATATTTGCTAATTTATATTACACTTTTTTTAATACATGTTTTACTAATTGATTTTGGTTAACTACGAAGAAAACAAATCAAAATCTATTTTGGGAAGCAAAAAAAGACAATTTATTTAGGCGCAATGTCGTCCGCTAATTCAAGCATAACTCAGGTTAAGTTAGAATTAAAAACAGTTATAGAAAATTTAAAATTATTAGAGGATACGCAAATAACTGATGGCCAACAGTTGGAAGATCTGAAATACAAAACCGAACAGCTATTAATGAGTTTGGAAAATAAACCATTGGAAAGTATTAGTTTACGCTTGAAGAAAACTCGAAAACGAAGGCTAAATAAAAAACTAAAAAAGAGACAACGTCAAGTGTTAGTGAAGCAAGAAAAAAAGGAACTGCAATATCCTGACTTTGTGGAAGACATTGAGCACAAACCAATCATTCCTGATACAGAAATCAATAAGCCTCTAGAACGTTCTAGAAAATATCATTATCATTTAAAAAGTCTTCATGAATGTCAACGTTTTTTGAAAACATTTGAACTCTTGGAACAATTGCATTTGGCTCGAGGACAGGATCCCTCTGAAACTCTAAAGTTTTCTAGTAAATTACAGCATTTAAAATTGGTTTGGAATTGCATGCTTCAAGAGAAACATAGCGAACAATCGAATAATGAACAACAAGTGCAACAACAATGGAATCAAGTGTTATTTGGATTGGCAGAGAAATCCTACTTTGAAGGGAAACCTAATATGAAATATTTCTTAAGAAAGAGGTGAGTTAGTGAGTTTCTAATTCTTACTAAATTATTTATTCATTATTTTCTTTTTGTCGCAGACATATCTGGGACTCTTATATTGATAACAAACACGGCACTTCCATACCCATTGGTTGGGTTTTGCCTCCAATGAAACCTAATAAAGAATGGTCTAAGTATTTGGCGAAATGATGAAAATAAATTTTTTACTAAGCACATTGGAGATTTCATTGCAAAATTATGGGATATATATCGTAAAGGAGAGAATGTGGAAATGTTCAGCTTCTTTTTAAAAGGTATTTTTTTTATCTACATACAACAAGCATCTGTGCTGACACAAGCGTTGAGCTGGTATTTACTACGTATACATTTTTATATCGACTTGAATGAGTCGTCATTCTCTTTATGTTAGATGGAGTAAAACTGGCTCTCCATTTAAAAATACGCCTATAAAAACTACGAGATTAGCCATAATGACTTCAGTAAAAACAAATTCTTTTAGTTTATAAATGTGTTTTTACTTTGAAAACATCAAAGAACAATGCGCCCATTTATCTATCGTTTGTAAAAATATCGGTTAGTATTCTTGAAGTTTTAAGAAGGTAGATGCCAAAACATCGAATTTAAAGGGAATTGTTTATATGGGAGCTGTATCTAATCTAAAGTAATTTTTTTCAAAATAGATACTTCTATCCTGTAACTCCATTATGCCAAATTTCATCATGAAGGGTACTGCTTTTATAGCGCTTAGATTCCAAATCGGAATGAAGATAAAGGAGTATATAAAGTGTTTCTAAGTCGATCGGTATAATATACAATGGGTCGGTCTCTACTGCTCCCATCTTTAGTTGCTTATTCGATTTTCGAATTTTAGCAATCATACGTCGTTTCTATTTTACACTTATGAATTTTACATTGATTATTATTGTTAAATGTTATTTACCATTTGACTAAAAATTTCTTTATTATTTGCTGGGTTTATTAGATTATCCACATTCTGATATGATGACAAGTTATTTATTTTCTGCCCTGGAATTTCTACCCAAAACGGTAAATACTTTAATTGGAATTGATTATCACCTCTGTTTTGTATTCCGAAAATTATTATTCATAGAATATTGTATATAATTTGAGGACTTTTGAAGATTCTCTGTTAACGCATATTGCCTTCCTTTTCCATTCTAACATATTTGATATATTCGAGACATATTTAGCAAATTCCAATTCACGCCACATTCCGAAATCAGGAGCATGCAATTAACGCGTAATAAAATTCGAAAAACTTGAAAAAAAAACACGAAACAGCTACAAACAAATGCGCACATCCCATTTTCGTAAAACATTTTAATTGTATATTAAAAAAATTAAACTTAATGTAGTACTTGGGCTTGTCCTGGTAGATTGAATTATATAATGTGGTGACAGAAGCATCATCCATTGACCATTCTTCAACGTTTGAAACATGAAATCCTATGTCTACTCATTAAATTTGAAGACCAATCTCTTAAATTTTAAAGAAAATAAGAAAGCGCTAAATGTGTGCATACTTTTTTATGAGAATTGCATTCGAAGAGTTGTCTTTTTATTCAGTTTTTCTCTTCCCGCTCCTACCCCAAACCATGAATTGGGGACAAGCTTCTTTCACAACGTATTTAAAAAAAAATTACTCAAGTGTTGCATGAATTGTAGTTTAATAATGGTCAAGCATTTAAAATTTTCCACAAGATATCTTTTTAATTATTAACCAGTTATAAATCCTCACACTTCAGTTTTGCAAGTACTAATACAAGGGTAAATATATCCCAAGTCTAACAGAGGAAGGGTGTCTGTCTGCCTTTGTTTCGATGTAGATTTCGTTATCACATTTTATTTCTATACCCCAGATTGTGTAGGTTTTTATATTAGGGCGAAGGGAAAGAAGAAAGTGTATTTCTATAATAAAAGAAACTACGTTAAAGATAACCATAGAAATGACCTTTCGCAAATTGGTAGTTTGCGTGATAATTAGGCTGGAGGTAGGCTGTCTGTCTCCTCATCAAATAAGACACATGTCACTGTAAAGGGACAATCTGCCATAATTTGATTATCGGGTCTGTTCTGTAGCAAGGTGATTTTAAAAACACCGGCGACTTACAATCACTGTTGGAGTTCGAAATCGCCCGGTTTATTATTCATAGCCTCCCAAAAAAGATTGTTAAAAATATGTTCGGGTGATTTCGAACTCCAAAAGTGATGCTAAGTCGCCGGTGATTTTAAAATCACCGTGATTTCAAATCGCCGTGATTACAGAACAGACCCGTATAATTTCTATAAATAAAATCCAAATTTCAGGATGCATTTTTTATAGTCTGCATAAGCGCAGACTATTGTCATGATTTTATTAACATCTGCAATTCATTTTTATGGCAAATGCCGAAATACATATCGCTCATTTCTTTCAAGATTTCACCCCAGTGTTCCATCAAATAATAAATAGGGAATGTAATAGTATGACATAACTTGTCCGTGAAATATAAACTCATTCCTCAGAAATCGGCAAATCCGGGATTAGTTTGTTGCTATTGAAATGCTGCACATTTTTGTATAGCCTCCGCAAGAATTTCCATATTAAAATGAGACACTTTTGCACGAAATGAGCGATAAATAAAGAACAACAAATTCCCATCCCAAACCAACTATTCTATTAATTTATACAAATACAAAATCTTATTTTTCAACTTTTTTAAAAAGTATATTTTAAGTTATCTCTTTCTTGTTATGGAATCATTGAGAACATTTTTTTCATTCACTCTTATAAACTAAACATAAAATTGCGCCGGCCATTGTATGGTCAATTCGTCTACGACTGATTGACCCAACAGCAGCGATGAATGTGTATGCCGGAGATTGTTTTTGGCTGTTTAGAGAGTTTATTCGTAAACCCAGTCAACGGCAGCTGGCTTCCAGGTAACGAGTTCTTTCTCAGTGAACCACAAGGCGATTTCCTTGTTGGCTGATTCAACAGCATCGGAACCGTGGATGATGTTGCGGCCAACTTGGATGCAGTAGTCACCACGGATGGTGCCGGGCATGGAATCGGCGGGGTTGGTGGCACCCAACATTTGACGGCCGGTCTTAACAACGTTCAAACCCTCCCACACCATGGGAACCACTGGACCGGAGTTCATGTAGTTGACCAAACCGGGGAAGAAGGGACGAGCGGACAAATCGGCATAATGTTGTTCCAACAATTCCTTGGAAGCCTAAAAGTAAACCAAAAAAAATCAAACGTTAAAAACTCTTCAAACGTATTCAGTTTTTCTGTTGTCAAACAGAAATAAAAATTGCACACACACATGTTAACTATTTTTGCAGCCCAGACATAACCTAACATTTTTTTGCTACCTAGTATGTAGAACTTTACCAGTTTTAAAGGTTATGTCACCAGTTAATAAAAAATATTAATTAGGTAGCCCTAATTAAATTATTCACTTTTTGTCCACTTACCCACATGAATTTCATGGCAACCAATTTGAATCCCTTCTGTTCGAAGCGCTCGATGATTTTTCCAACGAGACCACGTTGAACCCCATCGGGTTTAACCATGATGAAAGTACGTTCCGTGTTGCCAGCCATTGCGCTTGAAATCAGAGAGAAGAATGCTAGGAGTGTAGCGATCATTAAAATTTTCAACGTGCTGCCTCTAGCTCTGCTTCCACTGGCGTCACCGGCACTTAATGGTGACGAAAACAATGACGTGCTAAATTTTTGCATTGCTATAGGGTAATTGTGAATGGAATGTTTGGTGAAGGGTGGGTTAACGGGAACGGAGGTGTGTTTTTCGCAAATGACACATGATTTGGCGATTGTGAACGATTGCCAAATTTGTGCCATGTTAAAGGAAGGTAGTGTTTCTTATAAGGTTTCCCAATAACATGCATATAATAATTGTTATACAACAAAGACAAATGTTGACATATGTATGCCACAAGCTGAATTTGACAATATTAAAAAAAAAGTACCGCGGTTGATATGTTCTTGTTGCTGGACAAGCGGATCTACCTTGTCTCATGTATCATGATTGGGGCCATAAATCACAATTGCTATACTAAATGAACTGATGTAGCAAAGATATAAATACCAAGATACAACAATAAATTGTTCACAATTTCCAAGAGATGTCGTTGCACGTTGTTAAAAATGTAAAATAGATGTCGATAGGCACCTTTTCTGTGTATCCATTTTAACCAGAGTTGACGCTAGACAATTTTATATTTCATGCCCGAAATTATCTCAGAAACTCCCCAAGTTATATGGAATATTTTATGTAAAATAATTCTAGTATTTTCAACCGCTGCATTTAAATGATTTTCTGATCAGATTTTCATTTCAGTGAAGTATTTTTAATTTTTGCAATAAAATTACATATTTCAGAAATTTCAACGTCTAATATCGTCGCTGGGATGACCAACTGCAGTAACTGACATTTTCAAAATTGTTCAGGAGAGCAGTTTTTCTGTTTATGTTTTCTGTGGGTCAAAAATGTGTTAAATATGGCAATATTTAACACATTTAATAGTGTTAAATATGGTACAGTGGGAGAAAAAAATTAAATTTGTGCAGTGGGTCAAAAATGTGTTAAATATGACACAGTGGGGCAAAAAGGGTTAAATATGGTACCGTAGTGCAAAAATGGTAAAATATGGTACGATATGGCAAAAAGGGTTTGAATATGGTAGAGTAGGGCTAAGGGTGCGAATTTAGCTTTTGGAATATACAGTATGTTTTTCTCTTAATACATACTTATAGTGGCACTGTTATGCAAAAACGATTAAATGGTGTACAGTTGTGGTTTAATGGCATTTAGAGGCACATAACGGAAAAGGGATAAATACTGTAATCTTCAGATTATCCTAGCGGGTGACATAGGCTATATTAGTTATTTATTGAGGTGGCGTGGCCCCGCGCATGTTATTATTTTCTTAGTGATTCATACTGTTCCTACCTACGAATGGATTATCGAGATTCCTACTGTCGTTATCTGATGATTGGGACTGGATCGTGATCCCGTTTCGAACGCAATCAGTCCAAAAATGGGCAACGAGTGGGCTGGATCCAGCAAGTACTCCATAACATTTTGCAATAATGAACAAACATTTCGGAAAAACGAAATATTAAGTGACATATTGAACTTACGTCTCTTGGTGAACATTTTTTTGGCATTGTGTCAGTAACGTCTAAAAGCATTTACCGTTTTTTGAGAAAACGGTAATATATATATGCACAAAATTTATACACACGTAGTACTTTGACTAGACAAATCGAATGGCGGCCTTAACTCAATTTCTGAAAAATGGTCAGTTACGTCGGTTGGTCATCCAAGCGACGATATGTCCAAGGAAGCAGAAGAAATGGACGGCAAACTTTTGGAAGAGAAGCCTGATGAAGGAAAACAAAAAACCGGTAGAATATTTACCCTTTTTTTTTGAAGAATAGCTTCTTTTTTTAGATTAGCGTTTTCCGATTGTTTGGAATTATCTAAAGGTCCAAAAAATAAAATTAAAAACACTGACGGATTATAGGATTGTTTTAATATTATTGCTACTGCCCCAATGGGCAGTGGGCATATCAAAAACATCGACTTTTCTACAAAACATTATTTTTCTGTCTGCAAACTTTTTTCATTTTACATATGCACATACATTTCATTTTCTCCAGTAAAATGTTCAAATTTGATAGTCGGCAACACCAAATATTTGAATTCATGTGTAATGGCTACCCTGTTGTTTATTTACGCCTGCTGAACACCATCTATGAACTAGTTGTGAGGAATTCGTTGTGAATGGATACTGTTGTATCTTGGTATTTATATCTTTGGATGTAGTCCCTCGAATTAAACCTAGTGCTGATTCACACTTGCTTGGAAAAAATTGCCGAGTGTGAATCTTGACTTAGCTCATAAATCAAGATTCCAAAATGTGGTAAAAAGGTCCAGTTTTCGGGAAAAGGAAACAAAAATGTTGCACTTTTTGCAGAAAAGAAATCACCATAAGTATGTATGTGCTGATTCACACTCGACAATTTTTCCAAGCAAGTGTCAAAGTTTGTTGGAGAGGCGAGCTCTCTGCCTTTCTCTCCTACAAACTTTGACACTTGCTTGTAAAACACTGCCTCGTGTGAAGCAGGACTGATGTCGGCAGTCGTTGGCGGTGAGACACAATACCACATTGTGTCTCATTTTGTCAATGTTGTTCAAAATGTCCTCAAAAGCCCATTTTAGAAAACCTTTACTCAGGCCATCGACCTTTAATCCGGTCTTCAGACCTTAATCCGATATTTAATCTGGTCATCTACCTTTAGAGTACTTCTTAAATACAGGTGAAAGCGTCCGGAGTCTGTCAAACTGTAATGTTATCCTTGAATCTGATCAGCGATCGTTAATCCATCCATCGGTTATCGACATTTAATCCACCCACCGATATTTCCTCCTACTAATCCATTAAATCCGGTCATGTACCTTTAATGCGGTCATTGATCCTGGATTAAAGGTCGATGGCCGGATTTAGGGCCGATTTTTAGGCCGGATTTAGATTGAGGTCGATGACAGCTGGGGGATAAGGGGAGGAAAAAACTCTCTCTGAACACTTTAAATTCTTCGTGCAAGTTCAAAAGAGAATTTGATGAAAATCTGCTGAAAAAATTTGCCCAGTGTCAAGGGTCTAAATAGAATTGGAAATCAATCACAATTGCAAAAGAGTGTGTTCGGAAGTCACTTAAATACAAGTTAACAAGCTGAAAAAAGGAAAGCAAGCAATTTATCTCCTGAAGGGGACATTAAAAGCAGTTCAAAAATATTTAAAAAGAATACTGAACAGCAAAAAGTGTCTGATATAAGCGTTGCCAACCTAAAGGCAATAAGAAAATAATGTAGTGAGGAGAGTTTGTGAAGATATTCAACTCTCAATGAAGAGGTCAAGCAACGAAAACTGTAAACGATGGTCTTATACACGAAATGGAATCAATGAAGATGGAAAATAACATGCTCAAGAGATGGCTTACGGATATAGAAACCAATATTAAAGGGGAAACTTGGTCTTTAGAGTTTTATCATTGCAGCAGACCAATGTATCGGAAATTCGGAAGTTGTGTCAAGAAGTACTAAAACTTGAAAATAGCGCGAGCTTTAAATCAGTGAAGACTCTACGTCAAAGGAATGAGAGGGCGGCAGTACCTGTTAAGTTTTATACCAGAAGTGATGTAGAAAATGTCCTTAGAAAGACTAGCAACCTAAAAGGGACTCACATCTAAAAAAATAAGCAGAAAACACTAGGTGAAAGTTCGTGATGACAATTAAAATTGGAAGTAAATGGTTCTTGTGGAACATGGAGAAGAATTTGGTATGTGGTACTTCTGATGCACTAAATATTATGCAAGAGCTATATGATGAAGAATTCAATTTGTACGTACGTTTAAGTTCGATTGTTTCTGATTCATTGATTTCTTTCGGTGCATATATTGGCTAATTTATCAGGCATACATACATACTCGTTAAGATCCGTCTACTCCTTATTACTACATCCTTGTAGTATTAGCTTTGCAAATTTTAACGAGTAACGATTCGTTTTCTGTTTCTTGTACACTTGCTCCGCAACCGCTCTCCATCTTTGCCCTCTTGCTCGACTGGTATCGCTCGCATAAGTACATCTTGCTGTACAAATATATTTAATGTAAACTTCGTTACCACACGTAGCAGCAAAAACATCAAATAAACTTTGGCACCATTGTCATTTATTACATTATTAGGCATGTTTTCGTTACAAGCTAGCAATTTTAGTTTAGCACTTTGCAACGAAAACAACTGACTTCCACTAACTGGCACATAAGCGGCGGATTTTCACTATCTGGTAGCAATGGTGTCATGAGTTGGGAAGAAAGAACAGTGCGAAACAGACATATTTACAGCCTGTTTCTGTAACTTAAAATTTTGCTTTCGTTCGCTTGCCAGACGACAAACAGCTGATTTGGGTTTCACTAACTACCATCACAACGGCAAGTCGCACGATAATGAAGTCGTACGAAAACGTAATCATTTCAGTGTCAATTTTGGTTTCTCTATCTCTCTTTGCTGTCATCTTGTCGAACACAAATGTCAGAGCGACACAAATTTTATTTGTCGACTGATAGGAACAATGACAAAAAAACGTTATTAAAAGCAAAACATAAGTAGATATAAATATAATTATGTATGGTAAAAACAATTAAATAATAATAAAATTGTATACATATGTTTACATTTTTAAGCATAAAGAAGTCAACATTGGCTGCTCGCTAAGATGGAAAAATTCATCAGTGCACAATGAGAGAGACGTGAGAGAGAGAAAGAAATGAAAGTGTTGGATCAGATCAGCTGAACCACCCAGGGTTGATTTTTTGCCACCACTAGTGTAAAGGATAGAGAGGTGTATTTTCTAAGGTCGACCATACAAAAATGTGTGCTTTTTTAGACCGGAAGTTGTGAAATTATTGACCTGGCAATTATATTATTTGCCAATTGGTAAAATGCTAACGTCATTGACGTAAAGCCTGGCGAACGAAAGAACGAACCTTGGAGAAACCAGATTCCAGACGAAAGTGAGTGATTGGTTTTCGTTCGCAGAGACTTTCGTTAGAAATACAGAAACAGGTCGTTAATGTAAACTTCGTTACCACACGTAGCAGCAAAAACATCAAATAAACTTTGGCACCATTGTCATTTATTACATTATTAGGCATGTTTTCGTTACAAGCTAGCAATTTTAGTTTAGCTCTTTGCAACGAAAACAACTGACTTCCACTAACTGGCACATAAGCGGCGGATTTTCACTATCTGGTAGCAATGGTGTCATGAGTTGGGAAGAAAGAACAGTGCGAAACAGACAAAAAATTCGTGAAAAGTATTTATAAAACATATATTTACTATTCTATGTTCAATTGTTTACACTCTTTTTGCTAATATTAAAATAATTTCCCATTTTTGTTCTTCTTCTTCCCGTTAATTCACAATAATTGATAACAATTTCCCCAAAAATGGGATGCCATATTGCTAAACATAGGGTGCCCAATCTGGCAACATCATACTCGATTAAGACAGGAACACAAGAACCAAACTTCATCGGGAACTAATAGTGCTTAAAAGTGCTTAGCTCCCCATACAAATTAAACACTTATGGTGTAACGAAAACACGCCTATTGAAACTAAAGGCCGGGTTAGGCAAACGTAACGTTGTCCGCTAGAGCAGTTAACCAAATTTTGAACACGTGCCATATGACTCTGACATACACAACAACAATTATGAAATCACTGTTTCATTTTATATTTTCTTGCTCTTATTTTAACATTTTTACTTATTTATTATTCCATTTCGAAAATTTCGCATAAATGTCTTTTTTTCGTTGTTTTGCTGCTTTTGTTTGCAAATGCACGTAACCGTACCGTCCAAATCAATATACAGCTGATGCAGCCGTCCGTTTATACATATTCACACTTGCAATTTTCCCTTTGCAGAATTGCAGTGTTTTTGTGAGAGGGGCGCAGTCGGACTTTACGTTTCGTTTTCGTTTAGTCCCCATTTACATGGTACTTTTTTTTAAGTAACTTATTCTCTTTTGAAAAAGTATTTACGTTCACACACGTCCTTTTTTTTTCAATACTTATACTTATTTTCATTTGTTTTGTTTCGGCTTTTCCTGTGTGAATTGTTGTTGTTTCCAAGTGCGAACGAAAAACACAAAACGATGAGTATGATAAGTACGAGTACGGCATACTTTTTTCCACCGTTTCCGACTGCCTCTCTCGCCCACAAAACGCCGATACTTAAAAAAAAGTATCATGTAAATGCAGACTTACACTGATTTCCATGTCAGATTGTATCAGCTGATTCGTTACGCTACGGGGCCGTTACGGTTACGTTTGCCTAACCCAGCCTTAAATCGTGTTTTATTTATTCTCCTCCTCTTTTTATTTATTCTCCTCCTCCTTTATTTATTACACTCGCGGCGTAAACGTAAACTCTGCGTTTGCTCCCCTATTACCCCCGCCGGAGTAAACATTGGTCGCATCGAGCCGGATTGGGGACAGAGTTAAAGGTCCAGACAGATAAAATTCGTTAATTCAATTCTTTGCTTTAGTTTCTCGCATGAAAAGCATAATTTTTTTTTGGAAATACAGATAGGAAGCTTGGTGCGTGATTCCTTGACCGCGATATCAAAACACTTTCAAATACTTTTTATTTATATTTTTGGATAATTTCAATATTTCCGTTCAAATTTGTTATTTCTGTTTCATTTTTATTCAAAGACAATGTTTTTTGAGAAAAATAATTTTGAAATGTAAACAAAAACATTGTCAAAATACGAAAAAAATCAAAAAGTTAAAAGTTGAACAAATTTTTTGCTTTGCATCGGTTTTTTTCTTCAAAGCATGTTTCTTATCTGTGTACTTTCATATGAGAATACACATTTAACTTTTTGACACATATGAATGAAGCAAAGAATTGAAGGAAATAATTCTATCTGTGTGGGCCTTAAGAGCCGAGGCGGCGCAAATCGACAATAATTGGCTTAAATCGGCTTGAACTCAGCCGCTGATAAAAATCTAATATTTTGGGGGACTTGGGCCCTAAAATCAATATTATTCCCAAAACGAAAACGATTGGCCCAATAAAATGGAAGCTCAGGCCCAGAGAATCTATACTAATAATTTCTTACAATCAATTTCATGATTTATTGATTTAGAAATAAAAATTAAAATTAAAAAAAACGCAAGATTTTTTTGAACTTATTTTTTGTACTTATTAGTATATTCGATCAAATTATTTTTCTTTCCCATGATCTTTTACATTTAGAAACAATGACAATTGAATACTATAGACGTCGCTTGGAGTTTGACAATTCGTTTAGTATGTCTGCATATTGAAGATGGAGCTTTGTCTGGCTAAACTGTAAAGAGAGCGTTTTGCAAAGAGAGAAAAGATTTTCTTCATTAATTTTATTATATTCCAACTTCAAAACATTCAGCAACAAAACAAAATGAAAAACTCACTCCCTTCTCAGAAATTATTTGAGAGTACAAAAAAGTCGGCATGTTTTGACAGAGGAATTTGAGAATGAGAGAAAGGCTGCTCGGACGCCACCTGCCGGATGAAGTCTGTAAATACCATGCGACGTCTATAGTATTCAATTGTCATTGTTAGAAATACAAATAAAATTGAAAAAATTACACATAAAAATACGTTGTCTATTTATTACATTAATTTACATATTTTGTGTCATTTTATATTAAAATAACTAAAAAAATAGCAAAATAAATAATGTCCAACTTTTTTTTGGCATTTTATTGGCAAAGGTCGATGTCATGTACCTTTAATGCGATCATTGACCTTGTATAAAAAGTGGATGACCGTATTAAGGGCTGGTACCCGGATTAAAGCTCGATGAACGATGGATGTATAAAAGTCGATGATCGTATTAAATGTCGATGAACGGATTAATGACCTCTGATTAGATTAAAGGTCGATAACCGACGGACAGATTGGTCGATGATCGGATTAATGGCCGATGGCCGGATTAATGACCTCTGATCGGATTAAATGGAATGTCGACATAAAAGTTGATGCGTTTGAGTCTTTGCAATTTGTCAGCGCGCGAAAATGAAGATTCATCTGCAATGAAGAAATCCACATTTTCAAAATAAATTTCTTCGTTGCATCAACTTCGTATACTTCGTCAATATGAAGGTAAGTACACACGATTTGTAGATCGGACAATATTGCCAGAAGAATGGCGGAAAAATGCAACCCTGTGGATTTACAACCATGTGAACATACATTTTTATACCCTTCACCATAGGATGAGGGGTATATTCATTTTGTCACTCCGTTTGTAACACCACTAAATATTGATCTGAGACCCATTAAAGTATATATATTCTTAATCGTCGTAAAATTCTAAGATGATTTAGCCATGTCCGTCCCTTCGTCCGTCTCTGGTAATCACGCTACAGTCCGCAATAATAGAGCTAGGTTGATCAAATTTGGTACAAATACTTCTTATAGTTGCAGGTTGTTTGGGATTGCAAATGGGCGATATCGTTATCAACCCTGTAGAAGTGCTGCAAATGTACGGACAATGACAGATAGTTAGGCAAAGGAGAATTGACAGTTCAGACGATTGCAAGAAAACCTTACAATTGCATATATTTTGTAAATATTTATATGCAGGATTGCCAATAAAAATATTTGTTACAGTGTTGCCAACAAAAAGGTTTCTCTGACAATGGGGCCATTGTCACATGCATAAACTTCGCACATCTAACAATCTGCAAATTATCTCACAGTAAGACAAAAATTTTAATTCACAGGGTTGTACTTTTCTGACAATATTGTCCGATCTGGCAATCGTGTCTACATAGCTTAACACATACAAAAATAATGCCTTCAAATGGACCAAATCCCAAATACACAAGTTGGCATTCTTGATCCGTGATCTAATTATGCCGACAATTAAAGAATATGAATCACAAACGGACACTTTAACAACCAATGACGGCAGGTTATCGTGTAACGCTGCATAAATATGTTAATAACGCGACTTGTCACAGCTGCTTCTATTCTGCTGGAATTAAAAAATCCTACAACCAACTGAACTCCGAAAGCTTTGTTATATTCATTTCGTCAAAAGTGAATGCGCATATACGGTTCTCTACTGTCATTGCTTCCAGCTTGGTGCGCAAAACATTCATATCGGATGGACCTACACGCTGAATGGGAGGGATGTGGCAGACAGAACTTAAGTACATCTCTTTTATGTTTATAAGAGTCCTTTGATGTTAAAAGCACATGCCAGATTGCTTCATTTTCTGTGGTGGAATTAGAATTTGCACCGCATATAACACGAGCAAAAGCAAAAGCTGATGCAATTTCTTAGGGGAAAAGTCCGTTCTCACGAAAAGATTATTCGTTCGCTTTTAGGTCTTCAACCTCTTTACGCAATTTTTCATTCTCTTCGTTAGAACGAGCTAATTGCTCCCTATGCATTTTTATTTTTTCTAAATGACTACAAGTTCTACAATTTATATAATATTATAGAATGTTGTTGATTTGATACGGTGGGTGCAGTGAAATATTGATTTTTCCGAAATACTGGAATAGCCTTCACTACTGTTGTCTTCAGTATTATAGTACCCTTTAATAATCATGATATAGTCTGTGGGTACGCAATGAAATACTTGCAATATATTTTGCCATGTAAAATACATGCTTTCTATCACTGTATAGAAGCAGGTTGGTCTATAGCCGAGAGAGTATCTCAGTTTAAATCATAACGATTACAGAGCGAAATAATAACGGGCAACCGACATGGACAAAAGCACGGCACAGCTGACTTGTTGTAAAATAAATATTACAACAAAACACTTAAAGCAATAAGAAAAAAAGCTTTTTACTATAAAGCTTTACTCTTAATGTGTATGTGATTTCTACAAGTAAATTCTAATTGAATTTTTTGTGGACATGGCAAAGTGCTAGTATTTCATTGTGTTTGATTGTTTGATCGATAGCCGAAAAGTGAGTCTTTGGGTGCAATTCTCATTTGCTCGTGTGAGTCGCCCCGTGATAGGCTTTGAGAGTTTGGTTATCGAATCATCAATCAAAGGCTTTTTTGAAAAGCCTGCCATGTAGACTACAGATGACGGGGGTCACGCCCCAGAAATCATGATATAGTCTGTGGGCACGCAATGAAATACTTGCAATATATTTTGCCATGTAAAATACTTGCTTTCTATCACTGTATAGAAGCAGGTTAACAAAAAATAATTTTATAGCAAAATACAATTTGCATGAAAGTTTCCGGAAAAATGCAAGTTTGGAAAAAAATATTTTAACGTAATTTTCTAGAGAAATTTATCTTCAAAGAAATTTTTTACAAAAATAAAATATCGACGAAATTTAAAAAATGGAATTTTCTATAAAAATGCTTTTTCAACGAAATTTATAAGATAAATGCAATTTCAAAAATGAAAAATAAAGAAATTTATTTTCGAAGACGTTTTGTAGAAAAATTCAATTTCCACAACATTGTCGACATGGCATTTTTATTGCAACATTTTTAGAAATTAGGTTAGGTTAGGTTAGGTTGAAGAGAGGAGACGTTTAAACGTCTCATGTCCATGGACATACACTTAAGCCAGTGGTTCGGCCTGTTGTGCGCTCCTTATTTATGATCTTTTTATACCTCACGAGTTACAGAAAATCGGTACTAGACACGAATTTTCTCAGTATCTTCCAGTCATATTCTCTGAGATGAGTCAAGTCTGGTAATATGTCGGACCCGAAATGTTGGGATCTTGCATGTGTGAAAGCCGGGCAGTGACACAGAAAATGTTCCATCGTTTCGATGTTTTCTCTGCATGTCCTGCATTCGTCGTTTCCTGCTAGTCCTATGCGATGAAGATGTGCTTGTAAGCTTGAGTGGCCCGTTAGAACACTCATCATCTTACTAATATCGATCTTGTTTAGTTTCAGAAGACTTCTTGTTTTCTTTTCATTTGGGTCACCCCACAGTATCTTTGCAGTTGCTCCTACTGTTGCGCTATTCCACACAGTTTTATGAGCCATCACTGCCCAGTGCTTCAACTCATTTTTCGTGGCTTCGAAAGGTTTCCAATTTTTCAAGTTTATTACACGAAGTTCTCTGCCCTTTGAAGCCAAGTTGTTTGCCCGTTCATTTCCAATCACTCCGTTGTGTCCAGCAAATACGCAATTGTCCATGGGCTGAGTAATCATTTATCGTTCTTTTACAGTCCAACACAGTTCTGGATTTGACCCTTTCCGATGTTATTGCTTGAATCGCCATTTGGCTATCTGCGAAGATGTTGGCATATTTAGGCTTTGTCGTGTTACTGAGCCAGTTCACACACTCCGTGATTGCTCGAACTTCTGCTTTAGAAATTACTTTCTAGTAGAAAATTTTATCGAAATTTCTTGAAAGGTAAATTTTTTTCAAAAAAATTTTTAAAAATTGAATTTTCTATCAAATGTCTTTGAAATTAAATTTTTCTATAAAATTTCTTAAAAATTGAATTTTTTTAATTTCTTAAAACTTTAATTTTATTAATTTTTAATTTCTTAAAAATTTTCTATAAAAAAAAGAAATGCAATTTCAAAAATGAAAAATAAAGAAATTAAGTTTCGAAGACGTTTTGTAAAAAATACAATTTCCACAACATTCCATTTTTCTTTAATTGACATTATCCACATGGAATTTTTATTGCAAAATTTTTAGAAATTACTTTCTTGTAGAAAATTTTATCAAAATTTCTTTAAAATTAAATTTTTTCAAATCATTTCTTAAAAATTAAATTTCCTATCAAATTTCTTTGAAATTACATTTTTCTATAAAATTTCTTAAAAATTTAATTTTTCTAATTTTAAATTTCTTAAAAATTTAATTTTCTTAATTTTTAATTTCTTAAAAATTGAATTTTTCTAAAATTTTAATTTTTTTAATTTTCAATTTCTTAAAAATTTAATTTATCTAATTTTTTAGAAAAATTTAATTTCAAAGAAATTTTATAGAAAATTTAATTTTTAAGAAATGTTTTGAAAAAATGTTCTTTTGAAGAAATTTTCTTCTAGAAAGTAATTTCGAAAAATTTTGCAATAAAAAATAATGTCAATTCTAGAAAAAGTGGAATGTTGTTAAAATTGTACTTTTCTACAAAACGTCTCTCAAAAAAATTTTGCAATAAAAATGCCATTGCGCCAAATGTCGATAATGTCAATTCTAGAAAAATGAAAATTTTTCAAATATTTAGAAAAATTGCAGTTTCAATAAAATTTTGAAGAAAAATACAAATTCAAAGAAATTTTCTAGAAAACTAAATAAAGTTGGGTCCTACGGCTCAGTTATGACTTCTGTATGACTTCTAAAAGCGCACGGCGAAAAAATTTCATTGTTATTCCTAAATGAAAAAAATTTTAAATTCATTATTAAAAAAATCATTTGATCAAAAATAGTAACAAAATGTATGGTTGGTGGTCTCCAAATATCGCCTCAGGCAAACATTTTTTCATACAATTTTGAAATTCATTATAAAAAAATTTGATCGAAAATAGTAATACGCCCATGTGATGACAATCGCGTGATTTCAAATCGCAAAAATTTCCCCTTCAATTTTAATGGTCTTCGAAATTAAATTTTAATAAAATGCACACATGGATGTAGTAATTTATCACTGTAATTAATAATTTGATTTTAATAAATCAAAATTGTTGTGCTAAAAAAGAATTCAGAACATGCATTTTGCGACTTGAAATCACAATCGCCAATTTTAGGCGAAATGCGATTTCCATCACATGGGCGATAAATTTATTTTTGGTCCCCAAATAGCACCGCAGTAGAAAAATGTTTCCAAAACAATCGCGCGATTTTTCATTTCTTTTTGTAAATGAAATACTTTTCTTTGGAAGTCACTTGTTCTTTAGAAAAGATGTATTTGCATATTAATTTTGCTTAAAATAATATCAAATATAATATAGAATCTGTGGGCCTGAACGCCCATTTTACTGGAACATATAGGCCGAACGGTTGGGGATATGGTCCATTTTTAGTGTTTTAAGAGTCCCATGGGTCCGAGCCCCAATTTTCGACAAATTTTTCGTGATTTTGGGGCCATTTGGGGGGTGTGCAAAATATCAAAAAGATCGGGGTTGCGTGCCGTAAAAAGCCCTCTAGCATTAATTAGTTACTTGGCTCAATTCCTTTTTGGGAATGCCGTTAAAATTACAAATTTAATTTTATTTCATTTATCAAAAAATTAAAATAATAAAGAGTGCTTATTTAATAATACTTATTTGTGCATATTACTATGTAGGTAAATAAATAAAGTCATCAAATTTAAGCATAACATATACTCATAGTCCTATCAATCTGTACAAATTATTTACATATGTTATCTCAATTTTAATAGCTTAAGGAGCAAAAAGTTCTTCATCACTATCAGAACCATCTATATCCCGTTCAATTTTCAATTGAACCGATGTATTTCTCTGCACCAGTATGTCTTGAATTTGTACTACATGAGACATATCCAGATCTCCCATACAACCAAGAAATAAAATATCCGAAATTAGTTTCCGAGCGATTATTTTCTGTCTGGGCTGCATTTCATCGTATTGTGCAGCCCAGCCTTTAGCAATATTAGTACATTCTCTATTATCACTGTTCGATAGTTTTTCTATGGCTAATTTAATGAGTTTGTCCTCTTCGGAAACGGCTTTCTTTTTCGATGCTGGACTAGGATGGGTGATGTTCTGAAAGAAAAAGGAATATATGTATTAAAAGTATTGTCATCTTTTTGCATTTCCCTATGAAATTAATTTGAATTCGAGGTAAATCTTGAGTTTAGTTGCCATCAATTTGAAATAAGTTCTTAAATCGCAATAATACATCATTTCCAAACTGTTGAAATTGATGATTTTAAAGTGTTATAGGACACCAAGTCCATCCTGTTTAAAATATTGCATCTAACACATATATGAAAGTATATTCTATATGAATGAATATTCTAATATGTACCTCGATTTTAATCCTACGTTCTGCATGTGTTGGATTCCTCTCTGTTCCCTTGTCCTGGTCCTCAACAACATCCTGGTCCTCGAGGAATGTCATCAGATCGTAATACCACAAGGGTGATACAAATATCTGTCCATTTCCCGAGCGTTTACTTTGTTCGACCTTTTTCTTATCTCGCCGGTAATTAGTTCGTATATTATTTATTTTTTTCACTGCCAAATCTCTGTCTGCTTCGGGATAAATTTCCTTCAATTTTTTAATTAATTGTTCGTAGGCATGAATTTTTAGGATACGATTTGAATATTCGCTGCTTTTAACTTGCCACAAACAGGGTAAATCTCGGTACATCAGAATAAATTCAGTCCAAAAAATTCTGTTCTCCATTTTGTGTAATTGCTGTGCGATATTTGTACAACGGGAGCACAAAACAATAAATACAA
This sequence comes from Eudasyphora cyanicolor, assembly GCA_963930755.1. NCBI lineage: Eukaryota > Metazoa > Arthropoda > Insecta > Diptera > Muscidae > Eudasyphora > Eudasyphora cyanicolor. The sequence goes on along the minus strand of OZ005734.1, from coordinate 47,195,899 downwards.
ATAAAACATTCACGGTACAATCAAAACAATGACGGTACACGGTCATTCACGGTAATCGGTCCACGGTCATTCACAATCTATTCTTCTTTCTTCTTTACTCATATTCATAACTAATTGTTTAGGGATGCCATACGATACTCCATTTTCTTTCAAATGCCGGGATTCGGGATTTTAAAACTGAAATAATGCCCACTTCATTGACTTACAGAACAACGTAGGGTACGTTAGGTTGAAAAAGAAGACACGATGCAACGTCTCTTGGCCATGGACATATTGATAAGTAAGTAGATTGTGCGCTCCTTATTTATAGTCTTTTTAAAACCTCACGAGTAATGTAAAATCGGCATTGTACGCGAATTTCCTCAGTATCTTCCAGAAAACCGCATGATAACATGTTTATTTTACGCAAAGGAAACGTACAAAAAATATAGAGTTTCAAATATCAAATGGATATTTTTGATTTTCAATTGATTTAACAAATTCATACTCATGCATTCCCCAAATATGAATTGTGCAAATCATTCAGTGCATTTTAAAACATAGTTTAAGTCAAAGTTCTCAGTCGAGTTATCCGTCTGAAGGTTGCCGACACGTTGTGTCGGGGATTACGGAACGGTGGGAAATTTTTTCTCATTCTGCATAAAACATAATCAATAGAGAAGTAATGTAATTAATTGAGTTTGAATGATTCTGATTTTTTGTGTGTGAGTACCAGAAGGGGCTTGACAAATGAGCCTATTTTGCGCTGAACAATAGATCCTTTAAAGCCATTGCACTATACCGAATAAGTGTTTATGTGCGTTTGTATTTAAGTTATGAGCTTTTAAATTTGAGGTACCAAATAACGCAAATTTTTCACTGGACTGTAAAGGCATCACATTGCACATCATTTCAAGATACTTATGGTATTGTTATAAGGGTCCCTTTGTGTGGCAGGTACCAATATGAGCGGGGAAATTTAGCAAGGTAGCAAGATAGCTGCAGATAAACAATAACTACATGTGGAATTACAGAAGATGCGGATGGTAGTACAAAAGATGTTATGGGATCAATATTTCACCAAATTGTAGCCTTTAAGGGGGAGTGTTGCCTCAGCAACTGGAATTTAAAACGTTACGGCTGTAACCCTCGATAGAATTCTAATAAAACGCAACTTTATTGTGATTTGAAATAAAGTATAGGTGGGGTGGATGTATGACTGGTTTTATTATCTAGAAGTATCCACAACTTAGAAAAATATGTACATGAGTAAAAGATAAAATAAACGTACTTAATTCTATTCTTCTCTTCGTTTTCTCTGGAACTGACGGGTAAAATTCAAAAATGACAATCGACCACTTTCAAACTGATTACTTCAATACCAATTATCAAGAGACAAAACCAGAGTTGACATTCGAACAAACAAAGCGTTGCCACGTTAACAAATCCAATAGTGGCAACTTAAATAAATCAAAAATAAACGGTCAAATGAAATAAAGGGACCCAATCTCCAACATCCCGCCACCCGTGAGTCGATCAGGGAGACTCACCACCAACATCCAGGACAGCCAACTTTGATGCAGGACGTCGCAATCTTCCAACTGAGGTCCTTACCACCGCCGAGCGAACCTGGCCATCAGCTGCCATAAAAACCTCCTCAACAGTACCACGCTTCCATTCGCCACGCGCCTCGTTGTCATCGCATATGACCACAATATCTCCAACCTTCAGGGGTTCCACCGGTTGGTACCACTTAGTTCGCCTGGTCAGGTCGGGTAGGTATTCGAGCACCCACCTTCTCCAAAACGTCTGCTTCAATTGCTGTAGAATTTGCCACTGCTTCCTAAGACATACCTTTTCGTTCACGGCCGGAGTCTGTATAATATTCGGGCTCCCTAACAGGAAATGATTGGGCGTCAAAGGTTCGCTATCAGAATTATCGATGGGTAGGTGAGTCAGCGGACGTGAGTTCACCAAATTCTCCGCCTCAATCAACAGACTATACAAGGTCTCAACCTGTGGCGCCTTCTCCTTCAACGTAAAGGCCAGAACATTCTTGACGCATCGAACCATACGCTCCCACGCTCCGCCCGCCGAGGGATTTGCCGGAGTATTAAATTCCCAATCGATTCCATGCCGTGTACATTCGTCCGCCAACCTTGTCCCATCAAGCACAAACATTTCCTTACTCGCTCCGACGAAATTGGTGCCTCTGTCGCTTCGTATACGTGTCGGCAACCCTCTTCGATTAATAAAATTTCGAATACATAATATGACGGCATCGGTTGACAGGTCCTTCGCCAATTCCACATGAATCGCTCTCATTGTCATGCATGTGAATAAGGCCACCCATCTTTTCTCAGATCGACGACCAATTGACACCATAAATGGACCAAGGTAATCAACACCCGTATATGTAAATGGTCTGAGATATGGAGAGAGTCGATCTATAGGTAATTGGCCCATTAAGGGTGGCTTAGGCATGGCGTTCCTATTTTTACACTCCTGACAATTATTTTTAATGGATCTTACCAATTGTCGCAAGCTGGGAATCCAGAATTTCGTGCGAATTGCTGCGCATATCGACTCTTGATTTTGATGTTTAAAATCCTCATGATATTGTTTTACGATCAGCTTGGTGATGATGTGTGATTTTGGCATAATCACTGGCTCTTTTGTGCCTCGGGAAACACATTCCGCGTTATTGATGCGCCCGGAAATCCGAATAAGGCCATCGTCTCCTAAAAAAGGGCTTAATTTATAAATAGGACTCCTCTTTGGCACAGGCTTGTCTAATTTCAATAAGTTGTACTCCTCGACAAAATCCTCCTGTTGGGCAATTTGACACCAAAAGTTTTCGGCTTCCCTTATCTCTTGAGCCGTAAGATATTCTCGAAAATTTAAAACAGATTTTCTACGATGGAGGCCAAGACATCTAAATATTCTGACGGCACGAACGAGCCAGCACCTGATCCTCAGCAATCTGTAATACCTAGACTTCTCGTTATACGGTATCAAAGAACCACTGTTCGTTATGGTCAAAATTAAATATTTCGATCTAATCTCGGATTCACAATCGTATTTACCAAGGTCACAGGGCAAATCTGGCCAACTTCTTACATCACATTTCAAGAACGACGGACCTTTTAACCAACGAGAGTCAGATGAGTCTTTAGAAAAATATTGGGGCCTGGTGGCATCATCGGCGGGGTTTTGAGATCCAGGGACCCATCTCCATTGTTTTACCTCGGAATAATCTAAAACTTCCGCAATACGATGAGAGACAAATTGCTTATATACTCGACTGTCTGACTGAATCCATTTCACAACCGTTCTTGAATCAGACCAAAATGTTATCTCTGTTGGCCTGATGTCATGACTTGAGATAATTGCCTCCTTTAATCTTACGGCGAGAACGGCAGCCTGTAGCTCTAGCCTCGGGATGGAAAGGGACTTAATTGGTGCGCACTTTGATTTTCCCGCAACAAACGCCACATCGACTTCGCCCTTACAACAAATCCTCCAATAACCCACCGCTGCAAATGCCACCTCGCTCGCATCTGCAAAAATGTGTAGGTCAATAGTCGATGCAGCATCACGAAATGTCGGTCCATAATATCTTGGAACTTTAATGTATTGAACGTTCTGAAGTTCATTGTACCAGCAAAACCATTTTCTGTATATTTCGTCGGGTATGGGCATGTTCCAGTCAATATCGTACCTCCACAGCTCTTGCAGCATCATCTTAGACCTTATCACCATGTTCGCCAAAAACCCGAAAGGATCAAATATTGACATTGTCAGACTAAGGACTTCGCTTTTCGTTGGTTTCCGATCGCCATTTAAAACTGCCTCAGGAACTCTTACGAACTTCAGCACAAAACAAAATGTGTCGTCCGTGGGACACCAGAAAAGTCCCAAAATCTTCTCGGTCATCGTTTCGCTCCTACATAGGTCAGTTAAATTCGAATCCTGGCCTACAAGTCCCTCATCAGCGATGGCACGGCAAAATTCAGTTGAGTTCGAAACAAAACCCCTTAGCTCAAAACCAGCTTGTCCATGTATGCTCAAAATGTCCTTAGTAACAGCAATCGCCTCGTCAACATGATCAAAACTGTCCACGTAGTCGTCGACATAGTGGCAGTCAACAATTGCCTTATAAGCCCTGGGATAGGAGTTCTCATACGTTTTGGCATTCAAATTCTTAACGTACTGGGCCGAACATGGGGAACTGGCCGATCCAAAAATCATGACCTGCATCGTGTACACATCTGGCGGCCTTGTACTGTCTCCTTCCCTCCATAGAAATCTCTGGGCAGATTGATCCTGTTCCCGAATCTTTACACGATGGAACATCTCTCTTATGTCGGCGCAGACTCCAATCCGACATTGGCGAAATCTAAATAAAATTGACAAAAGCGGCTTTGGCTGGTACTTGCTTGGGCCCTTCATCAATCTCGAGTTGAATGACACACCATCAACTGACGCGGCAGCATCAAAAACAAGACGTCGTTTACTATTCTTGTTAATATTTGTTATAGCAAAATGCGGCAAGTACCAAGTTCTATCGTTCTCCATTAAGGCCTCATCCGATGACAACTTTCTTGCATAACACTTCGAAACGTATTCTTCAATCTTCATCTTATACCATTGAGCCAAATCTGCATCCTTTTCCATCTTGGCCTCGACCCCACGAAGACGTTTCAGTGCTACGGAAAAACTTTCCTTAAATTCAGAATTATCATACCGCCACAGAAGGCCGGTCTCATATCGAAGTCCATTTTTCACCGTAGTCTTCTTGAGAATTTCTTCTGCCCTTTTATCGTCGTCAGATTCGATCGGATTGGTAAACTTCATGCCAAAACTTTCCAATGTGAAATACTCGGAGATCTGCCGTTCTATTTCATCAAAGGTGTGGACATTAATCACACAAACAGTCGCTTCCGTAGACTCTTCATTCGATCCAAACAAGATATTTCCTAAGCGAGTCTGGTGTACGGAAAAGTTCTCGTCCACATTCACAACATTGTATGGACGAACCAGTCCTATATGTGGCAGGCCAATCAATAATCTTGGAGTGGCATCAAAATAATCGTCAACTACGATATCTTCTAACACCGGAAACCTTTCCTTAAATTTCGAAAATTGTAAAGTTTGAGGCGGCAGTCTTAAGTTCCCAGTTGTTCTCACATTTCTCATTGGGAAGCCACATTTACCTTCGCCCATATTGTAAATTTCGAGATTTATTTTCTTCGAAATCTCCTTCGACGTTTTACCTCCGATCCATCCAAGCGATAAATTGCTCGATGGGCCTTGTAGTCCAATTTGTTCAGCAACCTTCTCTTCTAAAAGAGATATTTTCGAACCGTCATCGATAAAGGCGATAACGTTCACACAACTCTTTGGCCCTTTTAATTGAACGGGCAAAAATTTGAATAATGTTCTTCTGCTCAAAGAATTATCGACTATCGTCGTCACCGCTGTACTATCGGCCCCGTTTGTGGCAGTTGTCGTAACGTTTCCATCATCACTTATACGTCGACGGTCCGCAACGTTTTCATTCCGATTGGAATTTTCATCTTCATGTAGTAATCGATTATGATATCTCATACATTTCGATAACCCACACTGACGACGATTACCACATTTGGAAGAACTGTGACCACTATGTAAACAAGCAAAACAAAGATGATTTTGCTTCACCATTTTCCACCGATCTGTAGTTGAAATATTCTTAAATTCGGAGCATTTATTTAAGTAGTGATTCTGTTGACACATCGGGCAATTCAACTGGCGACGTTCCTCCGTTGTTATGGCAAAGGACGATTTGATCTTTCCTCTATCGTTGTTCGCTACGTTTTTGTCAAATTCCATTTCTGTTGCCAGAGAAATGTAAGTAGCGATGTCATGCAGCCATACACTAAACTCCCGTACGGTTGGATATTCAGCCAAATTGTTTAAGGAATACTTCACCCACTCTTCACGCTTTGAAAATGGCAGTTTGTTCACCAGTTCATCAAGGAGAGTTGGATTACTGAGATGTGGTGTTGCCCCAGCATTTTCCAAGAACACTGTCAGATTTGCCACCATCGTGCTAAAGTTTATTATCTCGGACATCTTCCTTCCAGATATAGCCGGAAAAGCACGTACTCTCGAAATCTGACTGCGTATCATAATCTGAGGGCGACCATAATGAAATTCCAGTGTTTTCATCACACCGTCGACACTCTCTGGATGAATCAGAAAGGCCTCAACCTTGGCCTTAGCATCTCCTCTCAATGCTTTTTGTAGACGGGATAGGTTTTCCAAATTTGTGTAGTGATAGGTTTGAGTAGTTTCCTTGTACGAAGTGAAAAACATTGGCCACTGCTCTGGCTGACCATTAAATTCAGGAAGATCGTATAGCTTGCGAATAGGACGATGATCGTAAACATGTTGCGTGGTGGCAGAGGCATTTGTCATATTTATTGGCAAATATGTTGATGTCATTTGGCCTGTAGGTGGAAAATAAGGCTGCGTTATGGGAGGCGGCAAATGCGTTGCTTGTGCTTGAGGGCAAGATGTCATGTTGGGGGTTGTCCGTGTAAATGACAACGGCGGCGGCTTGTGTGTGTTTTGTTCAAACGATGATGTTCGTAAATATGTGGAATGTAATGACGAAGACGGCATGTATGTGGTCTGTACGGACGTAGATGGCGGCGAATACGTGTCCTGTACAGACGAAGACGGCGAAAAATATGTGCCATGAACAGACGTAGTCGGCGGCAAATATGTGGGCTGAAAATTAGGAAGGTGTGTGTATGTGGCCTGTACATACTTAGATGTTGGCAAATATGTTGCCTGTACAGACGACGAGGGCGTATATACGGCAGAATAATGGGGCGAATATAAATTTGGGCAGAATGAATGTGGCAATGATAATTTATCGGTACTTATCTTTTGTTGCATCGGCCGATGTGATGCTGTCGTGATGTTCGCTGGCGGTGGTAAGTTATAGGCTCCAGCAGCTGTCGAAGTAGTAGTAAAATGCGGCAGTTGGTATGATGGTGTTCCGTCGGGTGGTTGTGATGCAACGACACCGGTTGGTGCCTGTAGGTCGGCTTTCTTCAAAAGCATTTCCATTGAATCCTGTAGATTACGGATCTGCGCCTTCAATAATTCCACTGTGTCGACCTCAATGATTGTCTTTTCATCTTCACTGTCTCCGGCGGAGGCTTCATCCAGGCTGGAGTTGTTCTCGGATATAGCTTTCTCGTCCTGGCCGGACTCTTTGTTAGGCATATCCATCTCCAAGCGTTTGTTGTTCCGTAATAGCATATGTGAGCTCCAGAAAGTTGTGAAATTCCGGCAATTAAATAATAAAAAATGTTGCCTCAGCAACTGGAATTTAAAACGTTACGGCTGTAACCCTCGATAGAATTCTAATAAAACGCAACTTTATTGTGATTTGAAATAAAGTATAGGTGGGGTGGATGTATGACTGGTTTTATTATCTAGAAGTATCCACAACTTAGAAAAATATGTACATGAGTAAAAGATAAAATAAACGTACTTAATTCTATTCTTCTCTTCGTTTTCTCTGGAACTGACGGGTAAAATTCAAAAATGACAATCGACCACTTTCAAACTGATTACTTCAATACCAATTATCAAGAGACAAAACCAGAGTTGACATTCGAACAAACAAAGCGTTGCCACGTTAACAAATCCAATAGTGGCAACTTAAATAAATCAAAAATAAACGGTCAAATGAAATAAAGGGACCCAATCTCCAACAGGGAGGTTCTAGAAGGAGTGGACCAATATGGCCCAACTTCAAACCTAGCTTGATATAGAAAACAGTTTTACAATATACCAAATTGAAGCAATTCGACTACTTCTTTTGAGAGTCGGGTGCATGAGCCAGACAGACATATGGACGGACGGACATTGATCAAATGACATAGAATGTTCTAAAACGTATTTCCGCCGAACATACTTATGACCTTAGTTAATTCCTCCGACATGTTACACTTATGGCCCGTAGCAAATGATATATTATACCGACCTTCCATTCAAGTGGGTGTTTAAAAATACACCTCCAGAAAAATGTTCAAGATTGCCCTGTCCCTCCTGGTACCACTCACGCAAAGGATTGAAATCATACAACAATTGAATAACTCTAAATTTAATGAAACGTACGTTCTACCAGTTAATCGTTTTTCTTCAATTTCTTAATTATTTCTAACAAAAATAACGTGCATGATTTTCTGAAATTTAAAAACAATACATATAAAAATTACAAATTATTTTAGAAGCCATTCACAATAGCAATAAACTTCAACGGAACCTTCCTGAAAACGAATTTTTTAACGGGCAGTTTAAAATGTTCGTTAGAATAACCTTTTCGATAAAAATAACTAACGGAGATATCTGAAAACGGCCGTTAGAAAATTAATATCGATCGTTAAGTACCAAAAAAGTTCAAAAAAAGACTCCAGAAAACTATTTTTTTCACGTTTAAAAATCATTTCTATTCGTTCGTAACTCACGCAAATGTAAACAAAGGCACGACGGAACATCTGTATAATCGAGTTTCTGTGCGTCGGATAGTTCTGTTGTTTTCAATATCCACCAAGTTAATTTAGGTAATTTTTGTTATTTTCGTTTAATGCCGCTTTTAAATGTGCCACTCCCGCGGCGAATGCATTTATAAACAAAAGTTCTATACCATCTCCTCAACATTTAGATTTTGTGAAATAAGTGGTTATTTCTGAAAATCACAGAATTTCGAAGAATCCGATGACAAATCCGAGAACATACCGGCGACAACGAGAACAAAATACTTGTTCTCCCTTTGGGAATAACGTTAAAAAGCAGCTAAACGATAAAAAAAACATGTTAGTAAATGTTCCAAATTATAAAAAATAATATTGGGCATACATATATATTTTAAAACAAATTATGCAAGTGAATTGTGTAAAATTATATATTTGTGTCCGGTGTTCTTCAGAAAGTTGTGGAAGTACGAGCGTATTTTTTGGTATACGCCCTACGCTCTCACTCGTATTTAATTAGCGGTTTACCGCCTTTAATCTTATACATTTACTCTTCTTCTTTAAACAAATCACAATAGTCGCCTAAACTATCCGCAATACCGCCTTTTCTTGTTTATTTGTTGCATCTGAAAAATTTTGTGCAAACAATTCGCAAATCATTCTGTATAACTTAAATTAAGGTAAAAACAATATGCAAGCATTCCTTAAAACCGGTAAAACTAGCTCGGCGGCAGATAGGGCGAGTACCTCGTCCGGACAACAAACTGGAGAAAGACGTAAACCGCCAGCTCCTTGGGTAGAAAAATAGTAAGTTAATCTTTGCGTGGAATTATAGTAGCCCAAAATTTATGGATTCGATAATCTTTCACAGTCGTCCCAAGAGCGTCGATGATGTCGTAGAACAATCTGAAGTGGTGGCCGTTCTACGTAAATGCGTTGAAGGTGCCGATTTGCCTAATATGTTGCTCTATGGCCCACCTGGTACAGGCAAGACCAGTACTATCCTAGCAGCAGCTCGACAAATTTTCGGTGATATGTTCCGTGAGCGTATACTCGAGCTTAATGCATCCGATGAGAGAGGCATTAATGTAGTGCGTACAAAAATCAAAAATTTTGCCCAACTTACTGCTGGTGGCACCAGGCCAGATGGTCGTCCATGCCCACCATTTAAAATCATTATTCTCGACGAGGCAGACTCAATGACGCACGCGGCGCAGGCTGCTTTACGTCGTACCATGGAGAAGCAAAGTCGCAGCACACGTTTCTGTTTGGTTTGTAATTATGTTTCGCGGATTATTGAACCTATTACCTCACGTTGCACTAAGTTCCGTTTTAAGCCATTGGGAGAGGTACAGATCATCGAACGTTTAAAACATATTTGCAATCTGGAAGGTGTAAGTATTGATGATGGTGCCTTCAAGTCAATTGTCAATATTTCCGGAGGTGACATGCGACGAGCCATTACCACTTTGCAGTCATGTTATCGTCTGAAAGGAGCTCAACACAAAATTGAAGTTGATGATCTGTTGGAAATGTCTGGTATTATACCGGAAACATATCTGAGCGAATACTTGGAGGTATGTCGTTCTGGAAATTATAAAAACTTGGAAGATTTTGTACGCAACATAGGTTATGAGGCCTACAGTATAGGTCAAATGTTGGAACAGTTTAATGAATATGTTCTCAGGTGTTCCACATTGTCACATATGCAGAAGGCGAGAATTTGTGACAAACTGGGGGTATGTTGGAAAATTGTAAAAGAATTTTCGCACTTATTGGGGTAATACTTTTGAACTTTTATTTTAGGAATGCTCCTTCCGTTTGCAAGATGGTGGCTCAGAGTATCTGCAAATTATGGACTTGGGATGTGCCATTATATTGGCACTGAAAGAAAAATAATTCCGGTAATAGTAATTCGGATGCAAACTCATTAATTATTGCTAAGTTTTTTATTTAATTTTGTGAAATATTAAAAATACATTTCATATTTTCCTAAATTGGCTACTTTTTTTCATTTTTAACTACAATGTTCTCCAGCCCAATAGTCTACACCCTCTGAACTCTAAAATGACGTTTTTATGGGATTTTCTTTTCGCATTGAAGGATTCAGTTATTTAAAGTATCTTTAGATATAAACATGCGACCAAACCCATCAAAATTATGTTTATTAGTGTTTCAAATGGTCAGCCTAAAAACCTTTAGATAAAAGTAATTTTTTGTAAAGAAAATATTTTTAGTTACAGTAATAGTAAGAATGTATATTGCCCATATTCCTCTCGACTATATCAAACGAAGAGAATAACAACTTGAAGGAAAGCTTATAAGAGACCCCATAAAGATTATATAGTATTAATTATTTGGACGATTTAGCCATTTCCGTCCGTCGGTCTGTTGTAATCACACTACAATCTAAAATACTTCACCAAATGGCTGAATTTTTGCACATATGTATACGAGTATGTACTTCTTTTAGCTGCAACTATGTTGGAATTGAAAATATCGCAATATCGATCAATTTGTTGATATAGTCCCCATATATAGAATCTTTACGATTTGACTTCTTAACGCCATAGGTACCGAACATTTCATTGGATCGGGCTGATAATTGGTATGTTTAATGTATTTATACCCAAAACCCCTCACAAGAACAATCGTCGCCATAGGTCCATGTTTTGATATAGCTCCCATACAAAGGTCCATCTAGATTTAACTTCTAAATGCAACAAAAACCACACATTTCAACGAATCTGGCTGAAATTTAGTAATATGCATTTATTTGTACCCGAATTCACATGCGATCCAGAAGCATTGTCGATGTTAAAATAATGCTCAGATTATTTATAGCCCACATATGTACATAGTTTTACAGCTTGGACTTAATCGGATGTGTCTGTCCCAAATTATATTATACAGTTCATTGGTTGTTGCACACTGCTATATTCGCCCTTATTCCAGTTGGCGTCGTCGACGTCGCCACATAATTTTCGTCATATCTATGAAGTTCTAGCTTTGTCATCTTTACGCCAAAACGAATGTTTTTGGTATCCATGAACTAACAAAAACCCTTTTTATAACTTAAAAATATTTAAAAAAATTTCAAAATTTATGAAGACGTCAATCTAAACAGTGTCGACTAAGAATCGACGTCGACGACGCCAACTGGAATAAGGGCGATTGTCTATTCGTCCACCACATGGGTGTTCAGTCGATATAACTGGCCTTAACGGATGACCTTATCTAAGATTTTATACAATTGCAAAAGTTGAACAATTTTTATTTTTACAAAAATATTTCTTAAATTCTATGTAATTTAATTTTCAACTCGTTTCACTTCTACACCAACCATGTTTGATATCGGATGTATGATGCTTTCAGCATCAAATTCCATTTTCACCTCTTCCATAGGATCCATGCCGACTCCTGCTGACCCAGAAGAACCCAACGACATGCTTTTACTACCCACCGCAACGATATTGGTAATTGTCTTCAGCAAAACGTCTTGAATCATAGCACCTATTCGTCGTTCTTGTTGTTCCAGCTGATTTAAAGGAGGAGGCGATTGATATTCCAAACTTTGTAGCGAACTTTGGCAGGAATCTAAGTGGGTCAGAGCAGACGAAGACAGCGGAATAGCTCCAAGCTGTGGTTGAAAAGAGTTTTGAGTTGAAACACGTTGTCGTTTGATTTTTTTTATAGTCGTTAGAACTTCCATTTGCAAATCCATCAATTCTGTTTCATTCATATCTCGTATGTATGGAACAAAGGACAACAACAATATTTCATGATCGGATCGAGAGTGAGACGAACATGGTTCATCTGAATGTTTCCCTCTTTTTAGGTCTGATAGGATTTCACGTTCTATATCATCAAATTGCCTTTTCGACCTTGTGTGATTGTCAAGTGAAGTAGATCGATAAGATAATGGATTGGGCTGTGCCTGCGACGTTGATGTAGGTTGAAATCGTGCAGATGTGGTTAAAGACTGTGAATCTGACAAGTCCTCTACACCAATGGTGTCATCTTCTGCTCCAACCTGACTAAAATTCCGGTCTGTGTCATCCTTCTGAGCTATTTTCAGCAAAAATTGTAAATGTAACTTCTTTTTGCTCCTTGACCACTTTTTGTTCTTAATAATCTCAGAAATGAATCTCTTATATTCGACCATTTAGCCATAATATTGTCTCTTGTAAGAAAAAAGAAATAAACAAATTATTTAATATAAATTATAAAAGTTATCCCAGCGCGTGCTTTATTCGTCCTCAGCAAGCGCTTTAGTCGTCCCCCGCACGTTCTATAGTTGTCCCCAACACTTGATTTAAATTATCCCCAGTTCGTATTCATTTTGCAACGAAGCGTTGTTGATTTTTGATGCTTTATTCATGCACAGCCTTGCTGGAATTCGTAACATACGGGGTTGGTTCATTATCATGAACGAATTTGTTTTTCGCTGGGTGTACATGTTTTGCAAATTATTTTGTTAGTACGGATGGACAATTACCTTGGCAATTATCAAAAATTTTATATTAACTAAATAAAATACTATTTAATGTTACTCACCCATCTTTTTCTTCTCTGCTTGGCTTAACGCTTCATATCCGTCTTCTAAAAATAAAAATATTTTTTGCCAACTTTTGTCTCGCAGAATTTTATTTTTGTTATATTCATTTGTTTTATCCCAAATGCAAGGTTTTGATTCCACTAACTCAATTAATGTGACAATATCATATTTGAAGTTGGCCATTTTTATTCAATTTCACTCCAAAAATGTTGCACCAATAACAAAACACTGTTCAAAAAAATATAAAAAACTGTCGTCGACGACATGAGTGGAGTGTTTGCATCTCGCCGACATGTCGTCGCCGGCAACGACATAAAGAAGTCGTGCCCATATGCGTTTGCGCCAGTGTTGCCGCTGGACAATTTTTTTCCGCTCAAAATTTTCCCAGAAACTGCGCGAATTAAAAAAATGGGTTTTATTTTCTGGCTTTATTATTACACTTGTATTTGTGTCCGTGACATAAAACTTTTTTTTTTATTGAGGCATATTTTATAAAACCAAAACAAACAAAATTTGTATGGTATTTTTTTTTAATTTTCTTTATGTATTTCTTTAGGATTTGGGCCATATTTTTGAAGTAAAAGCCCGATAGGGCCTTTCACGTACACCCAGCGAAAAACGAAGCACATACGTGCTTAATCTTTGCAAATTCGTTTATGATAATGAACCAACCCCGTATGTTACGAATTCAAGCAAAGCGGTGCATGAATAAAGCATAAAAAATCAACAACGCTTCGTTGCAAAATGAATACCAACTGGGGATAATTTAAATCAAGTGTTGGGGATAACTGTAGAACGTGCGGGGGACGACTAAAGCACTTGCTGAGGAAGAATAAAGCACGCGCTGGGATAACTTTTCATTCTAAATCCCCCCTCCCCCTCCCATTTAAAACTATTTAAACAGTATTAGCGTTTCAATAAATTTATTAATGTTATAAGTAAATAAAACGTGAACACAACAAACATATAATTGCAAATTTGCATATTTATCACTAAGCAAATCACGTCTAAACAAAACACATTCGAATGTGCAGCAACACAGTATTACCTCTGTTTTTTTCGGAATTCAGCTCGTAACCTTAATAGTGGCAGTCTCTTTCGTATCATTCGCCTTTATGTACTGCAAAATTTAATTCCTGTGCTCTATAAAAAAATACACACGTATTATTAACTTTTAAAATTGAAATTTTTATAAGCTTATGTTGTTAAATATTCGTAGGCCGACACCATTTCTATTGATTCTAGAAATTTCTGCAATAGGAAGATGTCACTGGATTTTGCAATCACCTTATCCTTCTCATTCCATAGCCCAGATAATCATCCACAATATCAAACAGGTCAATAAATTCTATTTCTTCGTCATTAATTTTAATTTTCCACGTCTTTATAAATCCTCGTGGTTTCTTCTTCTTCTCAGACAATAACAAATCCAATGAACAACACAAAGCCGAACAAATAATCATCAACCTTACGGCGACAATACATAACGCAAGACCGGTCAAAAAATCACCCCCGTTTCGTTGATAATTAATGAACGAATCGGTGGCGATTTGTCATGCACGTTACGTTTATAAATTGGTACCAAACGGTGTTTATTTTGCAACGTCTTTTTTCCCAAAAATAATAAATAATAAGATATGTCATCCCGGAGCGAGTAAGTTGTCAGTTACGAACGAATAGAAATTTCAACGAGTAGGACTTCAAAGAGCGAGGATTTCCGCGGATTTCGAACCGAGTTTCGAGAATTATTTGTAATTGTCACAATTAAAAAAATAATATTAATCGATTAGTGCAGAAAAAGTTGAAACTATGTTCGCGGAAAACTGTTTTTTTGCGTGTGACATTTCATTCCTATTCGTTCGTAACTGATAGATTTTGACGTTTCTGGCTGACGGCACATCTGTATAATTTAAGGTCTGTGTTTTTTCCCTCAGTGTAGCAATAGCGGTTTAGTAACTGTCGTTAAAGCAATTAGAAAACAAAAATTTTTTTTTCAAAACAATTGTTTTTTTTCTCAGTATGATAGCGACCGAGAAACTAATACTATGTGTGGAATTGTAAAAGATTCCGAGAAGAAGTTATGAGATAATCAATATTTCAGTAAATGTTGACCCTTTGTGGGGGAGGTACTCGAAGCAGTGGGCCAAAATGTCCCACTGAGATAGAAAAAAATATTGACACATACCAAATTTGAAGTCAATCGGTTAATCCTGTCGAAAGATATAGTGCACACCAACCAGACAGACGCACAGCCTGACGGACATTCACAATAGCGGCGGTATAAAACGGGATAATGTTGAAGTTCTCTTATTTCTAAAAAAATACTATAATTTCTACATTTATCCGTAGATTTTCTTTAAACAGATGGGATGCTAGGATGCTAGATTTCAAAAATTGGAACAAAAAATATTTTGCGATTTATTTCTAGTTTTTATGGTTTTTTTCGTACCAACGAAAAGCTTTTATTGACAAAAAAAATTTTTTATAATAGTTTTAACGACATTTACTAAACTTGAAAGCGTCATTACTAACATTTGTAGTCTTCATAATTTCCCTTAATTTAAAGAGTATCCCGGCTTTATCGAGCATATACTTAAAAAATATGGTCCAAATACTAAAGGCACCTTCTAAGAAAATAGGAATTCTAAAGAATTTTTTTTTTAAACAAAATTTACCCTAAAAAATGTTTTTAATATTTTTTTGTGTTTACGGCACTATATTACACCAGAAAATGTTATGCACAGCCATTCGACAAAAATTTTGTTGCATAGTGTAATGCTCAGATCATTTATAGCCCGCATAGTTACCTTAAAAGTTTGGACTTATGGGATATTTCTGTCCCAAATTATATTTAAAATAGTAAAACAATATAAAAAAATAAAACAAGAAATTTTCTTTATTGCTTTCAAAGCTTTTGCATTGGCTGTTGCATAGTACTATAATTTCTATTCATCCACCGCATGGGTGCTCAGTCAATATAATTGGCCTTAACAGATGTCCTTATCTAAGATTTTATACAATTGCTACAGTTTAACAATTTTTACTTCTACAAAAATAATTCTTAAATTCTATGCTACGACTTCAATTCAATTTTCATCTCGTTTTACATCTACACCAACCATGAATGAGACCGTAGTGAACGAGTCCGATTCCACTGCCGTACTTTCAGCATCAAATTCCATTTTTACCTCTTCCACAGGGTCGATGTCAACTCCTGCTGCCCCAGATGAACCCGATGACATGCCTTTACTATCCACCGAAACGATGTTGGCAATTGTCTTCAGCAAAACGTCTTTGAGTTGAATCATGGCACTTATTCGTCGTTCTTCAATAAGTAGCTTTTTTTCTTCCATGGCCATAATTTCTTCGTGGCGTTTTTGCTCTCTACGGGATTCCTCTTTTAGATAATTCAGAATTTCATTCTGACTTCTATGTCTCTTCTTTTTTGGTCGTGGCTCACCTTTATAAGATTCAGGAGAGCCTTCACGTGGTTCAGCGGAACCTTTAGCATCTCCAGAGTCTGTTGTTTCATCCAAAGACGATATCAGATTATCGACAGGTGCAACAGCGGAATGCCTTTTGCTATAGATTTCTTCAAAATCATCAAAAAATTCCCACGTGGACGTGTTTTTTCCACATTCCTTATTTCGTGCTTTAATTCTTTTGTATGTTGTTTGTAAGTTCAGATATTTCCTAATGATTTGCTCCTTTGTTAGATTGAAATCTGGTTTTTGCTCCTTGATTTGTTCCAACACTTTTCGCCACAATACCGGTTTTTTCATTTTCCCGGAAGCAAATTCCTCCTCCATATGCAAACGTGTTCTTATTATTAATTTAGAATGACAGGCATCCACGTCGACTCTAAAAATTTTTTTCTTGTTTTTATAAAAAACATAAATATGTATTTAATAAATTCCATACTCACTCATTTATTGTTTCGGCCATTTTCGTGCTGCGCGTTTGCACAACATACAATGTTTTGTTGTTGACTTTAAGAACATCTGACAAATGCAGTGTTGCCAAATGTTGCATTTACGAATGTGATGCGCATCACATGTATTAATGATGCATTTCTAAAATGGCTCCTGAATTTGAGATAGTTTTTTGTGGGATATAGTAGGCATGTTTTCGTTACAAGCTAGCACTTTTAGTTTAGCACTTTGCAACGAAAACAACTGACTTCCTCTAACTGGCACATAAGCAATAAGTGGCGGATTTTCACTATCTGGTAGCAATGGTGTCATGAGTTGCGAAGAAAGAACAGTGCGAAACAGACAAAAAAATTCGTGAAAAGTATTTATAAAACATATATTTACTATTATATGTTCAATTGTTTACTCTTTTGCAAATATTAAAATAATTTCCCATTTTTCTTGTTCTTCTTCCCGTTAATTCACAATAATTGATAAAATCTCTCAAAAAATGGGATGCCATATTGCTAAATATAGGGTGCCCAATCTGGCAACATCATACTCGATTAAGACATGAACACAAGCACCAAACTTCATCGGGAACTAATAGTACTTAAAAGTGCTTAGCTCCCCATACAAATTAAGCACTTTTGGTGTAACGAAAACACGCCTAGTGTGGTTTATGGGAGAAATCTAAAAATAAAAAATTGGTTTATCCTGTTCCATTTCAAAAGTAACGAATATCAGGACAAAACTTGGGATCGAAGACAAAAAATATCCGATCTCAAACGTGGTCAATAATACACCAAAATTAAAGGAAACAAGTGCAAGACCTCTCTCGGGATTCCCAGAGGACTTTGAAATGGGTTTTTGGCCTTAGACATATTCGTGACCTACGGAAAATGGTGATTAGTTCGACCACGTCTGGGACCGAGTTAATTTTTTGGGTCCCTATTATTCCGAATTCCAAATTTTGACTTAGGTTAGGTTGAAGAGAGGAGAAGTTTAAACGTCTCATGTCTGTGGACATACACTTAAGCCAGTGTTTCGTCCTGTTGTGCGCTCCTGATCTTTTTATACCTCACGAGTTACAGAGAATCGGTACTAGACACGAATTTTCTCAGTATCTTCCAGTCATATTCTCTGAGATGAGTCAAGTCTGGTAATATGTCGGACCCGAATTGTTGGGATCTTGCATGTGTGAAAGCCGGGCAGTGACACAGAAAATGTTCCATCGTTTCGATGTTTTCCCTGGATGCCCTGCATTCGTCGTTTCCTGCTAGTCCTATGCGATGAAGATGTGCTTGTAAGCTTGAGTGTCCCGTGAGAACACTCATCATCTTACTAATATCGATGTTGTTTAGTTTCAGAAGACTTCTTGTTTTCTTTTCATTTGGGTCACCCCACAGTATCTTTGCAGTTGCTCCTACTGTTGCGCTATTCCACACAGTTTTGTGAGCCATCAATGCCCAGTGCTTCAACTCATTTTTCGTGGCTTCGAAAGGTTTCCAAGTTTTTTACTCGAAGTTCACTGCCCTTTGAAGCCAAGCTGTTTGCCCGTTCATTTCCAATCACTCCGTTGTGTCCTGGTACCCAGCAAATACGCAATTGACCATGGACTGAGTATTCATTTATTGTTCTTTTACAGTCCAACACAGTTATGGATTTGAACCTTTCCGATGTTATTGCTTTAATCGCCATTTGGCTATCTGTGAAAATGTTAGCATACACAAAGCCTAAAGTGTTACTGAGCCAGTTCACACACTCCGTGATTGCTCGAAATTTTGACTTAATTTATGTGTTCCTGGGTTAATTTTAAGGGCGGTAAACATCCCGAGACTTCCCCTATAAACTGCATATTTTGCCAATTGAAATAAAAAGCATTAGAAAATGTTATGAGAGTTCAATCTGCATTTAAAAACAATTGGTCGAAGTTTTAGCATCAAACGGCTGTTGAATAATTTTGTCAGGACTACTCGTCCACCACTAGGCGATATAGCGACTTTCCCTATCTACAATTTTTAACAAAACGACTTAAGTTTACAAATTTTTATTTCTACAAATACATCTCTTAAAAACTATGGTACTACTTCAAATTCATCTTCATCCCGCTCTCGTTTTACTCCTACGCCAACCATGGATGATACTGTAGTGACCGATCCCACTACCGTACTTTCAGCATCAATTTCCATTTTCACCTCTCCCATAGGGTCCATGCCACCTCCCGCTGCACCAGAAGAACCCGACATCCCTTTACTATCCACCGATACCGTTTTTGGCGTAGTAGTAAACTTGATAACTGGCTTGGGTATTGTTACCACCTGAGCTTTAGGTGTTAGCACAGTCTGACGCTTAACACCACCACCAGCGGCACCACCAGCTTTCACCTGTGACTTTATAGTACTACGACCCTCCAATGCTGATTTGGTCATTTTTTTCGCTTGATTTGCAGCTCTCAGCTTGTAATTGCAAGCAGACAAACAATAACGATCGGGTGGCAGACGCAAACCACAATGTGGCTTAATGGGCGGCAGTGGCATACTGTTGCGTACTTCAGCTAATTTGGAAATAACCTACAAAATGTTTTATACAAGGAAATATACACATTTAACAATTATTTCTGTTAAGTACAGAAGAATGCTTACATGTCTAGGCGGTGGGCAGGTGAAACAACTATCCAAAACCACTTCTGTGGCCAATTTAACATCATCCAAATCAATGGTCTTCTTGCGGGCATGGTTGGCAAACACCTTAGCATCGTCCAGTATGCAAGTCACATAACCTTTTAAAGTGAAGGAAAATTAATTAAATTATCCTTTCGTACACACTACAATTGAAGAGGGAACTTACGATAGGAAAACTCCAACAACTGGTTGATAACTCTCGGCTCGTATTCCTGTATGCCCAAATCTTTCAAGATTGACATAATAACCTGAGCATCTTTAGGTACATGTTTCACCTGGGTATTGATTTTTGTTTTTTCAGATTTATCCTTTTCGGTGGACATAACTTATAAACTATGTCTATGTGTATTTCGTGACGAAATCTCAACTCTATTATTTGGTTGGTAAACAAAAGCAAATGATGCTTCTTCTTGTTATCATGTTAACTATGACAGTCTCACAAAATTGTAATAGATTAGCGAGGTATGTATACAAAAAATACACAATTTTCAAAAATGTATGTATGTATCCCACAAATATGAGAAATAAAAAATCCACAAACCCTTTCCTGAATACATTCCCAGTCAGGGCTCTGGACTTGAGGTGGCATATCTGTGGTAAAGTATGGTAAAGCCCATAGCCCGCCATCTATGATATCACCGTAGTGACCACCACCATAGCTTCCATAGCCGACATAATCATGTTTTGAATATATTCCCAGTCACGGCTCTGGACTTAAGGTGGCATATCTGTGGTAAAGCCCATAGCCCGCCATCTAGGTAATCACCGTAGTGACCACCACCATAACTTCCATAGCCGACATAATCATGTTTTGAATACATTCCCAGTCAGGGCTCTGGACTTGAGGTTTGTGGTGTTGTCCACAAACTTGGGAATTACTCAGAATGCAGAGATAGTCATTTACTTAACCCTCGGAGGTGGTTTTTTGTCGCTAAACGGTCCAGGTCTGTGCAGACCACATGGGATTTGTATGGAAATGCATACATTTGTGCATTTGTTTGTAACACCCAAAAGGAGAAGAGACAGACCATAGTTTATTATACCGATTAACGATTTTACCAATTAAGTGTTCGGCATTATCTTTCAAGGTTCTTTCGGGCTACAAAGTATTATTGTCCCTGAACGCAAATCGCATTTTTACATGTGCTTCCAACATATCTAGGTGGAAAGGCAGATTTTAGATCAATATTCTAAAAAGTACCCGACGTTCAATGCGTTCAAGTGATGTTTTAAGTAAATTAATTTGTTTTTTTCGCGAATAATTATAGCACCTTGTGAAAATATTTTACAAATACTGTGTTTTGTGCCGTTTTTAGTAAATTAACGCAAACTAAATTTTGGCGCGTTATACCTTTCTTTTCAGTGACATTAGGTTAGGTTGAATAGAGGAGACGTTTAAACGTCTCATGTCCATGGACATACACTTAAGCCAGTGGTCCGGCCTGTTGTGCGCTCCTTATTTATTTTTATACCCACGGGTTACAGAAAATCGGTACTAGACACGAATTTCCTCAGTATCTTGCAGTCGTATCCTCTGAGATGAGTCAAGTCTGGCAATATTAAAAAGGTAAGTGGCTTATGCTTTTTTGTACTATAAAGACAAAATTGAATATTGACGATCTCAATATACAGTGGAAGCTCTTCCATCGGACTGCTTGAGCAAGTTTACTGGCCTATGATTTTTAGTTCATAATAAGATACTTGCTAGATATTCCGATTTATCAGAGTATTTTCTGTCCGATCGTTAGGAAATTTCGCTCTACTCTATATACGGTGGCAGGTTGTTACAATTGGAAATCGGCTATATAGGTCAATGTACTGTGTAGGTCAATGTACCCATGTGTAGTTTCCTTTCGAAATCAATAGACCCATAGGTGGAAGGAAGGAATCAGCTTAGGTTATGCACCTAATTAGAGATTATCGTAAGGTTTAGTTATTTGTCTGTATGTATATTGTTGAAACAGCTTGAAGATACCATTGAGATAAGCTGAATGTAAGAACAGATGTTATAACTTGATTGCTGAGCATTTAAAATTTCCCCTGATATGGATTCCGGGCCACAGAGACCTTCCATGTCTATTATGACGGCTCACTGTTCTATTGGACGGCACCTACTGGTACATGGGCCCTTTAAATGATTTTCACAAGAACTGGGGTGGCGAAGAGGAGGAATCGATGGAACATCTACTGTTAAATATATGCCCACTCGCTGTAGAAGTCGGCACGCTAAGTTCAGATTCACACTCGGCAATTTATTCCAAGCAAGTGTCAAAGTTTGTGGTAGAGAGAGGCAGGCGGAAAGAGCTCTCTGCCCCTCTCTCCTACGAACTTTGACACTTGCTTGCTTTGAAAAAAATTGCCGAGTGTGAATCTGGACTAACATGTGTACTCATTTGATATATTCTAAAGCATTATATGATATACATAGTAGATCCACGATAAGAGGTTTTTTTGGAGGTTGAATCTTTTCATGACCAATTTGAGAGTAGTAACAAAGTAGACATTTTTTTCGATTGTTGGACAATTCTTGATACTATGACAATTGAATACTATAGACGTCGCATGGAGTTTGACAATTCGTTTAGTATGTCTGCATATTGAAGATGGCGCTTTTTCTGGCTGAACTGTAAAGAGAGCGTTCTGCAAAGAGAGGATACTTTTATTTACTCTGCAAAGAGAGAATAGATTTTCATCATTAATTTTATTATATTCCAACTTCAAAACATTCAACAACAAAACAAACTGAACAACTGACTCCGTTCTCAGAAATTATTTGAGAGTACAAAAACGTCTGCATGTTTTGACAGAGAAATAATTGAGAGAGGAATTTGAGAAAGGCTGCTCGGACGCCACCTGGCGAATGAAGTCTGTAAATACAATGCGACGTCTATAGTATCCAATTGTCATTGCTTGATACTGGAGTGGAGACGGTTCCATTGTCTTGCGATATGAACTGCAAATGATTTTTGACGAATCGTTCGGTTGAAGTTAAGAATTTGAGAATTTCTACTATAATTTAAAAAGACCAACTCCGAAAAAAGATAAGATGGTCGGATTTATTGACACGAAAGAAAAAGCAAAGCATAGACATTTCATTTCGGGCAAGTGCTCGAACGAAAAACCCAAGAGTTGTTTACTAAAGTGATTATCATTAAAGTGATTATCATTTAAAAGAACATTCTTTGACATTTATTTTTTGAAGATTGTGTCTATCAAATGTTGGCCGGGGCTACGTCTCAGATGGTCCGTTGAGTGAAATTTTCGATGACTCGTTCGAGCATTTCGACTGGTAACTGGCGAATGACACGCGTAAACGTTGTTCAGGCGTAAGTCTTTCCATGAAGAAATGCCAAACAATACTTAAAAAAATAACATGACAGCATGACACGACTCACACGTGATCTGTCAAAAAAAGGCTATTGAAAAAAGTATCTCTACTTGAATCACCCGCTATAACATTACACTAATTAATCCGTCAATTTGTTGTATAAACGTTGTTCAGGCGTAAGTCTTTCCATGATGAAATGCCAAACAATACTTAACAAAAATACATGACAGCATGACACGACTCACACGTGATCTGTCAAAAAAAAGCTATTGAAAGAAGTATCTCTACTTGGATCACCCGATAGATTAAATGAAGATGCTCCAGCTCTTCATTTGAATACGAATCTGGTGACGGTTCACGCAGAAGGGGAAGACCAAAACTCCGATGAGACATCTCGAAGCTTGGTGCCACAAATTGGAGAAGAAGTGCAGAAGATCGAAGCGCTTGAAAGAGGTGTTATTTTGGTATTCAAAGAAAAATGCCATTTTTTGAGATAAATTATGGTATGTTTATTTCATAATAAATAAACATCGGTGGCTACGTCAACAATTTTGCTTGTTGACGTAGCCACAGAGGTGGAAGTGGGCCTCATCAGTCAAGATGATTTTGTATTGTATCGTTTTTTGGTTCGATCGTTTTTTGATCGTTTTGTATCGTTGGATGATCGTGTATCGTTCCATTTTTAGTAATGGCGTAGTTTCTACTTGTCAAATGTCAAAGAATAACAGCTTCAAAAGTGACAGCTACCGAAACACCGGGTGATTCAAAATAACACCTCTTGTTGGAAAACCCTGTACATGTTCGGCTACAGGACCCAATGTTCCGTAATAGCCCATTAAGTAGTAAGTAAATTCAAAGTACTTATGATCCGAGGAACTGACTTCTCAATTACATAGTTTTAGCCATTGCTTAAGGTCAGGTCCAAAACGCTATCATATTCTAGTCTCGAAACTTTGGTCCAAATCCCTTTTGTGAAGGATCAACCCATTCTCGGGTAAATATTCTAATAGGCTCTCCAACTCTCGTAGGAGGTGGACCAGCCAGGTCGTCATGAGAAAAGTATGCAGAGCACAGGATAAGATCCTTACCTTCATGTAATCCTCCTATTTAGATGCCTCCCAAGTTCCTCGGCTATAGTGACCTGTCGCCTAGCGGAATGTTAAATCCGATATCAGCCATACTGGAATTTCGAGCTTTGTGGCTTGTCTTTCCCTTAAGAACAGATATATGAATGGAGGCAAATTCTATTCTCCACTACATGGAAGCTTTCTTGCGAATTTCATTAAATTGAAAAATAGTTATAAGTATAACAAAACATCTAGAGAATTTTCCCATTCCCAATATTTTAAAAGTGAAAAAGATTATCCTATATTCTTCGACACTCATACATTTTAATTCTTTCAACACAAGTTTTTGTTGTTTGTTTATATATGACTAGTTTATTTAATATTATAATAATTACATACATGCATAATAAATTTGTTTCATAATTGTGTTTTGTTTTTCTTGTTTTTATTCCTTTACTTAACATATATAGTACATAACATACATACATACAAAAATTAGTTACCTACATAAACATATATTTTTAAATATTATTTACTTATTTATTTGTTGGGCGTTTCTCTCATTGATTTATATTTGATACAAAACATTGTTTACATATTATTATTATTTTATGTATAAACAACAAAAAAAAAATGAAGAACAACAAAACAAAAATTATTTGTTTTGCTAAAAAACATGAACGTATAAAAAAACTTTGGTCAAATTATGGAAAGTGGTAGTTAGAGTTGTATTTTATGGGGATCTTTCAAAGCAGAGAGAAAAAAGAAAAGTATAGAGTTGAGGAGTTCCTAAGTATACTGACTGGGCTCTGTAAAAGATAATTGAAATTGGTTAAAGCGAACGGAAAATATCTATAGAACTTATGAACTTTGACAGCTGTCAAAATTTCTTTGTTTCGCTCGAAGTCCATTTGTCAAGTGGTTGAACTATTTGTTTTACCATGATGGAATTTTGACAACTTCAAATTTATTTTGCTAGCCTAGGCTAATTATAAGTTTTATTCACAAAACGTAAAATTCTCAGTAAGTTATCAGATAAAAATAGGCTCATTCGTACAAGTCTTGTGCAGGAAATGTGTAAATATTTTAACAACTTATTCTCTATTTAAAAGATTTTATTTTTATTCCATGTTCCATTTTCTTCAATAATGACGAATGAGTTTAATGTGTAAATATTTTAACAACTTATTCTCTATTTAAAAGATTTTATTTTTATTCCATGTTCCATTTTCTTCAATAATGACGAATGAGTTTAATACCACAAGCGGTACTATATAAATATTCTGTGTGCGGTCAATGAATCTGGGGACTTAATTATTAAATATAGAAAGAAAGAGTTTAAGATAAAAAAATGTTTTATTAAAATGTATCAGAAGTTTTATTATAATTACATATTTTTGCTCATTGTTGCAATTTTTTCCCAATTTCTTGGTAAAATGAAAAATTCCACAGTAATTAATATTAATAATTTTTCAACTTATGTTTAATGATTCTTCATAAAATATAGACGCCATTTTTTAAATGAAATAGAAACTTTATTTACTCATTAAAGAAATTTTTGTAGATTTTTTCAATGTGATGAGTTTCTTGTCTGAATTTTTCGTAGCCTTGGAGGCTACACAAAATTATGACAAATAAACTTAACAAATATCGACAAGGGCACAATCAACTTGAAATTGTTGTTTATGAATATTGTTTGTTCTCTTTCAAAAAATACGAATTTACAAAATTTCGATTTGTCGAGTAAAAACTTCTCATTTCACACATAGCCAAAGAAAAGAAAATTTGACAGCTGTCAAAATTTACGTCAGTACTTAAAAGGCCTTGTGTCCTGATTGACTGAGTTTCTTTTCATCACGATGAAATTTTGAATTCTTTCTAGCCCTGTAAGTTAGGTAAAGGTCAGACCTAAAAAGCTTATGCTAAAGCTTAAGAACAGACAAACATTGAAAGCTGTCAAAATGTACGCCAGTCCTTAAAAGCTTAAGACTGCTGCTTCCGTTCTTTTAAACAATTTTTCTTTTAGACCCAATATACATAGAGATCCCCTCAAATACTTAATACATAAAATAACTTATAAAAATCTCAATTAGAAATTCCATATATATAATTAACACTTAAAAATTATAAAAAAAATAATTAAAATCAACTAATTTTAAATAATAGAATACGTAGTATATAGTAGGTAATAGAAAAGAAAAAGTACAGACATGTTTATGACGAAGAAATTTGTAAAATATGCCAAAGGAAAATTAACGAACGAAAAAATCTACGGGAAACTTTGTTTCCATTCAAAAAAGAAAGAAAGAGAGAACAAATTAAAATAATAAACGGAAAGAACAAGTATTACATTATCATTAATAGTTAATTAATTCATAATTTGTTTATAAACTAAAAGTATTCAAAATAAATACTTCTTCCACTCAACACCACCCATTATGCGACGGACGGACGCACGCACGCACGACCCCTACAGAAAAGTACATTTGCGCGGTTTAGATCTTGGTTTCTTTTCTACCGCACGTACAGCTTCTTCAAATACATTTCCCAAATTCTCCTTCTTTTTGGCTGAGCACTCTACAAAGGATTGGGCATGAATTTCCTTTTTCAAGCTGCGACCTTCATCGTGAGTAACAAATTTATTGGATTTGGGTATACGTAAATCCTGTTTCGTGCCCACCAAAACAACGGGTACATTATTGGAAAAATGCCGGATTTCGGGCCACCATTTGCTTTTGATATTGTCAAATGAGGCCCGACTACTAATGGAATAGCACAGAAGAAAGCAACTGGTCTGTAATTAAAAAAGTAAGCGATTATAAGATTGAATTTGATTTAGTAACTAACTGTCACTTACATTTGGATAACTTAAAGGTCTTAATCGCTCATAATCCTCCTGACCGGCAGTGTCCCATAATGTAAGACTGTATTCCTTTTCATCGACCGTTATGGTGCAGGCATGATTATCGAAAACCGTGGGTATATATTCCACGGGGAATTCATTTTGTGTGTAAGTGATGAGGAGACAAGTCTTACCGACCATACCATCACCGACTATGGTTATCTTTAAAGGACGTACGCTGTTTGTCATGCTGGTTAACTGCAAAAAAAAGAAATAAGAAGAAAACAAGGATTACTAAATTATACTGCATAAAGGTAAAAAGAAATAAAAAGAAAAAAACGAAAACTATAATATGGAAATAGTTGAAGTAATGATATACAAAATGTTACACACTTTTTTCCAATAAAATGTTTTTGAGTGGACTGATTAATCCAGAGTTTACGCTCTTTTAAATAGAGGAGTATTAATTTTATTATAAATTTTGAGTTACATTTTTATTATAAATTTTGAGTTACATTTATTAACTATTTTTTTAGAAAATTTTGAGTTTGCCGAAATCTCTGTCATGAAGATTTGAATTGTGGTGTTTGGTACTTTATTGGAGCATGTGACACACATTATTTTCAACTAAGTGATATAATTTGCTTCTCTTTTTGTGGCCTTTTACTAAGGCCGAATATCTTTCGTTTGTCTGTACTTTCGGCAGTTAGGTGGACTAGCCTCATTTCATACATATAAAAAGTTATTTGGCTGGTATTACTCAATAGCCCTTTTGGTGTAAATACAAGACGAGAGGTCGGGCCAGAAAAATGTTGAGACGTCGTAATTTCTTATAAATGGAAGTAGCACCTTTGGTAGGTATTCTTTGAGATACCCCCCTTCAGTATTTATTTCAGTATATTTATGGCTCCCATGACTGGGAACATGCTGTTTCTTTCTCCACATGCGCAAATGGCTAGTTATATTATAAACTTTTTGGGAAACTGTGACTTCTCTTGTACACGAAACACTTCTGTAATATTCCCTCTACTATAATCAATATTAAACACCTGCCACTGTAATTGCAAAAAGTCAAATAACACGTAAATCTCATAATCCATGATTCAGTAATCAACATTTGACAGAAAATTCTTTGAATTTCTACCTTGCACTATTTACGCTTGTATGTCTTCTGAACAGTCTCTTTTTAAATTATTTTA
This sequence comes from Eudasyphora cyanicolor, assembly GCA_963930755.1. Classification (NCBI taxonomy): domain Eukaryota; kingdom Metazoa; phylum Arthropoda; class Insecta; order Diptera; family Muscidae; genus Eudasyphora; species Eudasyphora cyanicolor. The sequence continues at coordinate 47,167,794 of OZ005734.1, read as the reverse complement.
CAAAAGTCTCCGAGCAATTTTTCATAATTTCTTCCGGAAAAATAGGCTTCTTTTTCAAAATGTCTTTTGTTTTCTTAACCTTTCTGAGGTCTAAAAACTCCTTTTTCTGCCACTGCCAGCTAGCATATTAATGGTTAAGAGTTCCTTAAGCCTTCTTGAGACTATAAACGTAATGCGGGACTTCACTGCCTTCCTAGCAATTATTTTAGTGTTAAAAACGATAATTTTCTTGGAAATTTTTGATAAATCGTTCACGTACTTTCTATTGGCTATCCATATTTAAATATATAACTGATCGATTGAGCTAATTTTACCCAAGTGGTTTTTGATGACAATGAATAGGAAAAATGTTATAAGGCTAAAATCATTACATAATTTTTTTCGAGCGCAGTCCTTATTTCATCATTCACATATGGGAAATATTTGCATTTCGCGATTTTTAATTTTTATGTAAAAAAATTAAAATTACATTTCAAAATGTAAAATGAAATAAAAAGAAAAAAAAGGAAGTTAACAATGCAAGGATTACCAAAATGGAAACTATAATACGGAAATATTTCATTCACGTGTTTATTTAGTTTGTTTTGTAAACAAATTAAATTATCTGCTAGACTAAATGTAAAAAGAAATAAAAAGAAAAAAAGGAAAATTGACAAACAAGGATTACTAAACGGAAACTACTCGCATAATAAGGAAATATGTGAAATTATGAACTAATTCCTCATCCCCATATGTGAAGTATTTTCATATCAAATATTTGCATTTCATAAATATTTCCTTAACTCAATTGTTTTTTTCTCTTTGAGATTATTGACCTTTTTCTTAAGTTTGTTTTGTAGTATTTTCCAATTTACATTTTCATACATTCATTTTAACGTGTAGATTATGTAAACGACACTTTTTCACTCGAACATGCATTGCCAACAAAAAAATTATCAATTCGCTAATTGTTTGTTTATCAACTGAAGTTCTGTGGAATTTCATCATATTTGTGTCAAATCAGAAATCATTTGCGTCATAACTCCGTACTCTAGTAAATGGGGCGCAATTGAATTTCGAGTTGAAGTTACATATACATATTTTTTTAGAAAAAAGCGTTTGTGAACCCTTTTTTTGACAAGTTTTTCGAGAACATCTTATAGGATAGAAATCTGTAATATTTGCCTAAAGAGATTTGTGGACCAATATTTTTATAAATCATTTCGAAATAGTCACCGGATTGTTGATAACAAGTAGATACTTAACCCTGTCTACTTCTTTCCCATCGCTGTAACATTTACTGAAGTTATAGTCTCAATACCGAGATTCTTTTGGGATGGGCAACGGTCAGACAGTGTTCCGTTGAAATCGTTCCCAACGTGAGTAGATTTTTCAATAATTTGTAGTGTCATCTCAATCCAGACAAGCTCATCCACTCAGAGTCGCGGGGGCAAATTGCCTCCGGGAATTTTATTTCTTTGTTTATTATTAATCGGAACAAGTATTTACAATGCAATAGAAATTTCGGCAGTCAGTCATAAATTTGCGTTTTATTTTATAAATCGAGCACCTTTATGAGGCACTCTTTGCAGATGTTATATGCGTTGGACAATCATTCGTCATCACAACGAACGCTCAAAACTATCCCTAAATTTTGCTATTACAGCAGATAATTGAGTGTAATAAGAGTCAAAGTGACTACATTCAATGCAGCAGATAATGTTTGCTATTAGCAGCAAACTTATTTCATACAAAACAACTGTCATTTGTTGTCGTAAGAACTCAATCCCTCAAGTATGTATAACTTGCAGGTCGCTAGAGGCATGCCCACATATTCCACTTCCCCGCGGAGGTAGTTCCTAATCTTGGAAGTTCGTCTGCTTTGCAGTTTCCTCGTACGTCCCTGTGGCCCGGCAACCAAATCAGATTTTCCAGCATCTCGTTAAGAGATCTGCGACAGTCTAGGGCTGATTTTGAATTCAAGAATACAGTTTCCAGGGACTTTATGGCAGCCAGACTATCAGAGAAAATATTGCTACATCTCTAACAGCTAAGATATCTGCCACTAACAAACACTACAGTGATCAGGGAGTCTTTTTGCAACGGATAGCTCAAGTTCCTTAGAAAACAGATCAAAGATCACTTAGTTGTTGAGTTTGGAACCGTCTGTATGTAAGTTCAAGAATATCCTATGTTCTGTGATACGACCACACCAGAGGAAGACCTACAGAAGAATGTCTCTACGAGTACTCGAAAACGCCCCTCTTTCCGGTATTGCCACGACAACTGCGTAGACAATAATCCTAACACTCATCTTCTCAAGGGAAATCTGAATATTGTTTTACATAGCAGAGGAGACAGAATGACAGAACGGGGCGTTTTACTGCTGACAAATCTGTGGGGTCAGTTAACACTAAGCTAGCTGAAATGGGAAATTATAGAGACACGTACAACGAGGAGATATATACAATAGTTGGCACCTTATTTCTCCTGCTAAAAATAGAACTAATTTGGCATAGGTCGGGTTCACACCAATGTCATTATCGAAATCCCAGCATGCGGTTGTATGAAGGACCTGCAGTATTATGACTCTAAGTGTACATACTCTAAAACTTCCGTCCAAACGATTTTACGACGTCATCTGAATTGACAATAACCCTAACACCTCATCATCTCCGGGGACAACAGAATATTCTTCATGAAGATATTACATAGCAGAGGAGACAGAACGACCCCATGGGTCGTTCTCCTGCTGAAAAATGCATGGATGGAGAATTCATGGAGACAGGTACAATAGTTGACACCTTATATCTCTTTTTAAAAAGAGAACTAGTCAGTCTTGGTCGGGTTCACACCCAGTCCATTATCGGAAGGCAATCCTGCAGTAGGATGCCTCTAAGAGTACTCGGAAATGTCCCCCAAACCGCTATTGCCATAACATCTGCCTAGACAAAAACCCTAACACTCATCTTTTCCAGGGAAATCGGAATATTATTCATGGAGAGATTACATAGCAAAGGAGATAGAACGAACCCTTGGGGCCTTCTGTTGCTGGCAGATCTATGGAGGTCAGTTTAGACTAGCTGAAATAAGAATTCATGAAGAGAGGTTCAATAGTTGGTACCTTATATCTCCTGCTAAAAAGAGAACTAGTTCTGTCTTTGTGGTGCTCACATCAGAACATTATCAGAGTCCCATCTTGCGGATGTATGAAGGACCTGCAATATAATGTCTCTAAGACTACATACTCGGAAACTTCCGTATAACCGCTATGCCACGTCATTTGCATAGACAATAACCCTAACACTCATCTTCTCCGGGGACAACAGAATATTGTTCATGGAGATATTCCATAGCAGAGGAGACAACGAACCCTTGGGGCGTTCCGTTGCTGACGAATCTATGAAGGTCAGCTGACTCTAAGCTAGTTGAAATAAAAATTAATAGAGGGATTCTCCTGCTGAACACAATCTATGGAGATTAGTTGACTCCCTAAGCTAGCTGTAATTGGAATTCATTGAGTGATTCCATAGCAGAGGAGACAGAACGACTTCTTGGGGCGTTCTCTTGCTGACAAATCTTTGAAGGTCATTTGACTCTAAGCTAGTTCAAATGGGTCTCTTAATCAGAAGGTTATGAATTAATGTTGTTTGGTAATCCCCCAGAGTCCGTAACTATTGCGGATGGATTTATGCTATTGAAGGCCCCCTTTATATCTATGAAAGCTACCAAAGCATATTACTTAACGGAAGATATCCTTACATAAAGCTTAAAACATCATGCAGGGCGGTTTGGGTGGATTTGCCCCTACTGTAGACATACTATTGATTGGCGGTGATCTGTAGTACTAAGGTTACTTTCCTAGAATGAAGCGGAAAGACTTTTTGGACACCATTTTTTCTTTATTCAGTTTGTATTTGTTCGTTTAAAGAAGATTATCTGTACCAAAAATCGTATGTGGGTCCGGTAATAAGAGTTTCCACTTAATGCAGATGTTGCTGTTCTAAAAATAGGATGAATGTTAAGGGAACTGGACATTTGTCCTTTAGTAGAGATTTATCGCCCTATCACTATTTCGAAAAAGGTAGTTTCAATGAAAAACTTGTAAGGCAACACTGTAGCATCACAAGCTACAGTTAGAAGAATTTTCCTCAAAACTGAGCCAAATGCTAACATGTACAATAAGACATTTTTAACCAGTTGATTTTCTCAAAAATTCCATGTATGACACATAGTGCCAGTTACACTTTACACAATTTTCTATTCTATAGCTCACATTTATTTCAGGGTCAATATGTTTTAAACCCTTATGACCTTAACGGTTTAATATACGATTACTAACTAGTACTGTATCTGTGTTTTGGCACTCTTTTTCCCTCACATTTTGTGTTTTATTTTGTTTCACGTTTTTTTGGTCTATCTACACATTCTTCTATAAAAAATTATGATAAGATAAGGAAAAGCATACCTATATTGAAAGTACCATTTCAAGTGGATCGCAGTTAATGGTTAAGGGTAAAGGTAGGGTCGACGAGGAGTGGAGTACGGAGAACTGTGCCTTTTGCGATATTCTTCAACGTTTCACTCACATTTGTTGTGTTTTTTGAATTAGTGATTTATTCGCTCTGATTAAAAACGCCACTCATTTGTACACGAAAAGTCTATTATGCAAAAAAAAGTCTGCATAGGTATGTAATGTGACAATGTTTCTGCATTTGTTTAATTGGCTGTTTGCGAGATATAAATAAACAAACGACAGAAAAAGGAAATATTACAATTATTAAAAAAAAATATTGCAAACATTGCCAATTGAGAAGGGATACAAAATGGAGAAACTTGGTAAACCTGACAAGCGAGCGATCGATTGGTTATGTATGAAAAATCCGAAATCATAAAGATAACCCTGGAGGTAAGAGAGTTTCTGGGTGTTTGGGAAAAACCTAATTAAATCAAGCAGAGACATTATCTACTTTGACTGGGCAAAAAAAGGTGGAGAGTTTTGCTGGTTAATGCTAATGGAACAAGGGGAATTTATTGAATGTTGTATGATTAATTTCTGCTAGCATTCTATCGTTTAGGCTATAAATAAACTTAAATATACCTACAAGTATTTTCGTAGAATTAGGAAATGTTTTCATATTGTGGATTAATCTACAACACTGGAGTGCAAAATAAAGTCATAGATACTTATGTGTTAAACATAGACGGATTTTATATGTACTCAACATGAGCATGGAGTGATATAGAAGTCAGCTGATTTAAATTGTAGAAACAATTTGAAAATATTTAATCGGACCAATAGACATACAATTCAGAAAAATATAAAGCTGAATTTGATGTTATGTTGCAGAAGATAATATTGTCAAGCCATCCAGCCTTAGAAAACCGTTGGGGACCCAGATTCTGAATCCTTAAACGATTACTATACAATAAGGTCATTACAGATGTTGCGAACTAGAAGAAGAATATATTAAATGAACAGCGGAGGAAACTGTACTGAAGATTCAACGTCAGAGCATATCTAATAAAGAACTGGAAGCTTCTTAAGATGAATCTGACGCTCCTACCGTCTCTTTCGAGATAGCTAAGATCTCCGATCTCGCGAAGAGCAGCTCTCTGCGAAAATGCCCAAGAAGGGAAGCCTAAGCAAATCCCTCTCGAGAAAGGCCATAGTCCGATTCTTTAGATGGTGGGCGAAAACTCGATTAAGAAGGTCATCACACCCACCAAATCTTCCGTTGAGGATAGGGCGTCAGAATATATTAAATGAACAGCGAAGGAAACTGTACTGAAAAAGCAACGACAGAGCGTATCTAATAAAGAAGTGGAAGCTACTAAAGATGAATCTGACGCTCCTACCATCTCTGTCGATATAGCTTAGATTTCCGATCTTCCGAAAAGCAGCACTCTGCGAAAATGCCCAAGAAGAGAAGCCTTAGCAAATCGCTCTCAAGGAAGGCCATAGGCAGAATCCTTAGATAGTGGGCGGAAAACTCGATTAAGAAGAAGTTAATCACACCTACCAAATCCTTCGTTAAAGATAGGGCGTCAGAAGAAGAACCATCGACAGGGAATAGGAAATGCGAGAGTATGCGTCTTATGGCAGTATTTTCTCATCAGAGCGAAAACTAAACTTCATTGGCAATCAACATGATATGAAATGATGCATAGCCCTCTGTCTTTAAACTAGTCCAGAGCATGATCTCTCCTTCGAAGCAAAACCGAGTCTGACGAGAAAGAGGGATATCCCTGTGCACCTAAAAACAACACTCTATTTAAAGAATCTGGTAATAGCTTCTCGTCAGGGCTAAAACTAAACTTCAATGGCTATAAAAATGTGAAACTAGCCAAACGGAAATGAGAAGTTTTCCACAGGATAGAACATTCCGAGCGTAAACTCCCTGTAGTTACAGAACTCAAATCTAAATATAGTGTTGAAGTGTCAACAGCTGATCTTCAACAGCAGCGCCCCCAGTTTTTCTATTTCGCGATTACCAACAACGCCGCCTGTCGAAAGCGATTGAAACTGAAAAATCTGTGATGGTAACGCCGTCACTATGACATTTTGGTAGTTAGTTATCAACTCACCCGCTTTTGGCACACTGCCAAACCGCATACGGCTCACGGCGGAAATAAAATAATAAAATTAAATAAAAAATATAAATATATTTTGTGTTCTTTTTTTAACTCCCGCCACTTTGGCGCGGAGTTAAACTTTGTCCTTCGAACCGGATCAGATCCAGTGACCCTGTAAATTGTGTTGTGCGCGATAAACATACATTCATGGGTCGACGGTACAAGCTTGCCACTACGTGGGAAGTCAATTGTGTCCGTCGCTCCACCATTGTTTTCATCACGTGAAACTAGGCTTCACGAGCCAGCGACGGATGACAAGATGGTAACAGAATAAAGGCTTCCCGTAAATGCACAGCGGTCGATCCCAAAAAATTTCAACGGCCACAATAACAATTCTCCAAACAAAGAACAGCAGTATCTCTACCAGCCAACAACAAATAGCAGAGTCATCCAGCAATATTGCACTTGTGCAAGGGGGCGGTATCTTGAAGTGCCAACAGCTGATCATCAACAACAGCGCCCCCAGGTTTTTCTATTTCGCGATTACCAACAATGCCGTCTATCGAAAGCGATTCAAACTGAAAAATCTGTGATGGTAACGCCGGCACTGTGACATTTTGGTAGTTAGTTATCAACTCACCCGCTTTTGGCACACTGACAAACCACATACGGCTCACGGCCGAAATAATATAAAAAATATAAATAAATTTTGTGTTCTTTTTTTAACTCCCGCCACTCTGGCGCAGAGTTAAATATATAGACTTGTCAAGATAAAGGCTAAGCCGTTCACCAGGGACCTCCCATTATAAAATATGCGACAGAAACCTTTTGACCTTTTAAGACTGCGGGCGAAGATTTTGTGCTTACAAAATTTCAGTGTTTGCCGAGGAGAAATGTTAGCTATTTGTGAGTTGGCAGAATAAGTGACAATTAATGTTCTAACCAAAGTCGGGATCAACATTTTTCTGATGTCAGGCCCCTCGAAACGCTTCTTTAAATTAGGAACTTTCGAAGGGTAAGGATTTCATCAGGGACCTATCATCAGAGACCCTGTTCAAACTTTAAGACAGCGGGCGACGATTTTTTGACGTTTTAATGACGTCGTTTTTATAGCAAGTTCATCGGCTTTGCAGTTTCCCGGCATATCCCTAAGCCCAGGCACCCATATAATGTGTATGTTGAACTGCTCAGCCATCTCGTTAAGAGATTTTCGGCAGTCGAGAGCTGTTTGTGAATTGATATTGTTTATTTTCTAAGGAACTAAATCTATCTATTGCAAATAGACTTTCTAATCAATTTAGTGTTTATAGGAAGAAATCCGGGCTATTAGTGAGGCAGCTGAAAGGCTGAGGGTTAATATTCTGACCTAAGTCGGAATCAATATTTTCTCTGATGTAAGACTGCTATAAAGTCCCTGGAAATTGTCTTCCTGAATTCAAGATTTGGCCTTGACTGTAGCAGATCTCTTAACGAGATGACTGGGTAGTTCAATATTCACCTGAGATGGATAGCGAGCATATACCGGAGAACTGAAAATCAGCTGAACTTGAAAGACTAGCTTACTTACACTCTCTTTTTGAGAGGCAGTCTCATATGGCAAAAAATAACAAGTGGTGACAGATATGGCCATGTCTAATCTCCAAACGCACCAATACCCTGGTTTCGATATCGAGACCGGAGGTCTCACTTATTAAGATTGTAGGTAGAAGTCCAAACCAATTATGTACAAGAACTATCATAGCGTAAAACTGGGCACAACCAAGAGGATTTAATGTAAACCCACATAAAACAGATGCGTTAATTTACGAGTAGAAAGATGATACCGCTATTCGACGAGTCTTGTTTACTGATTAGGGCAGTTACTATATCTATAAAGGTAAAATACTTAGGAGTAATCTTGGATCAGAGTCTGAGATCGACTAGTAATGGGTGAATGAATTAGTCGAGCCAAAAAGTCATACCATCAAACAACGGAAATCTCTGACCGTTTTCGTGAATCTTGCTGAAGCTGGATGAACGGAACATTAACGAATGTGCCCGTTGAGAATCGCTGCTATACGTATGGCTCCAAACTAAGGACGCAATGGGACTGGGAAATTTTATTGAGGAACCGTAACCCGGTCTTTGAAGTAAATTTTACAGCATCACAAAGCCTAAAGATGCTAACATATTCACAGATAGCCAAATGGCGATCAAAGCAGTAACGTACAAAAGAATCTGCCACAGTCGAGGGAAGTTTTTGAATTCTGGAATAAAGTTGCCAGTATGTCTATCAAAGAAAATAATGATACCGACTTTGGTCAGAATATTAATTTTTGGTCATTCAGCTTCCTCTCTAATAGCTAAGATTTCTGCCTTTTACAGTGATCAGTCAGACTTTTTGGATACATCAAGTTCTCGAAAAGTTATCCTACCTACCCATATCAACTGACTAAGTTATTCTGCTACCTCTCTAATAGCTAAGATTTCTACCTGGGAAAGTGATAGGTCTGACTTTTTGGATAACTCAAGTTCTTGAAAAGTTATCCTACCTACCCATATCAGCGGACCAATCTCTTACGTGTAGTGTCGTTCAAAAAGCAACCCTGCGTTCTGATCATACCTTAACACATTTCGCACGATTTATCTGACAATATGGGTTAATATTGAAATGCCATAAACATAAACCTAAATTACAATCACATATTACATAGTACATGCTTATTTACTTAATTACAAAATAATACTCGTAATACTATTGATGTATTGTAAATGATAGGTAAGTACGACGTATGTGCTTGTACATTATTCTGACCGGTACGTGAATGTGAGCAATGAATGCGGCAGCAGTCACGACGATGATTCATACCCGGGTAAAAACACAGAGCCAATCAGACTTTGAATGTTGATGATGACTCTTTCAAAGGTCTTTCTTTGGAAAACAATTAGATTTTTTCTTTGTACTACATACGAGTATAACAGTAAAAACTTTGTTAACTTATTGCTCTTTTCTATACTAGAGTTGAGTGTTTGTTGTTTATTTTATTATTATTGTTATTCTCAAATAATATATTTTAATTTTTTTCTTATAAAATAACTGTAGAGCAGCATCTTCTGAGCTTCAGCTGAGTGTCATCAAAGTCCGTCCGTCCATCTGACTGACTGTGTTTATTTAATTTAATTTTTCTGTGTGGTGTAGTGTGGTTACTCTACTCTGGACTATGGATGGATGACTCACACATTACCCAGGGGTAGTCACTTTCGAGTTGCTGCTGCTGCCACTGCTTTGGAGAAACACCAAATTTCTGGTCTTGTCTTGATTCCTGGAATTTACATGAGTTTTTGTAGAAGCAATGCTATAAAAAAAGACATTCCACACAAGTCAGCTGGCCAGCAGTAACCACCATAACCACAACACGGGGGGAGACAGAAGCAGAGGAAAACATGTACGCATGCGCCATAAAACAAAAAGAGATGCTGTCTGGTTTTGAAACGTGACCATTATTTGCTGATGATTGCCTGTTTTCATGTTTCCATTCCAAAAGCTTTGTGCCTGTCTGTCTCTTGAACGATCGGAATCTCAATTTGAGATCATAACGGTTTTGAGTGTGAATTTTGTAAAATTGTAAATGGACTATGGAATGCAACAGGTTGGCTTGGTTTACGGGCCACTTTTGTTTTGATTTGACTGACATTATTTTGTGGGGGTTTCTTTGAGTAACGATGCATTTTATTGTTTTTTTATTTATTTTTATGTTTGAATAATGTATGAGGTCGTGTTTGACGGTACATGAGACCGCCCAAATAGGATTTCATAGTATCGACCTCTTTTTCATTGATTTTCATACATATCTCTGGTTGTTACTGGTTTATAGCTCGATTGAAATACGTTTAAAATATGTATGAATATGTGGGAATAACTTGATTTATTAAAACTTCGTTTTAGTCTCTTCCATTGTTTTCCTTCGCCGCTCATTATGTTTTAACATATTTTGATATACCTTTCTTATAAAATCAAATGAATCTCTGACATTATAGGTCATGTGTCAATGATATCACTGTGAAATATGGGTGTTCGCATATTTTTCCCGTAAAATTATACAGTAACAACTTTGAGAGGGCAGAAATATTTTATTCTCTTCAAAAAATCACAAACAATCAATGCACAAACGACATTTAGTGAAATTTGCAAGCAATCTCATTAACAGCTGATTATTGTTTATTATATGATATACAAGATATCGATTTTAGGTTTTAGCAAATGCAGACGATATGCTAATATGAGCTAAAGGCGAAGTTCGCAAATCAGAAAGAACCATTTTTTAAAATTCTTTTTTTTTTAAGAAATGTTGGCCGCTACTTCGCTTCGACAATTGGATCTTCCATTCGGAAGTCCCAATTATTGATCACTACTTCCAGCAAATGAGGAATAAGTCTATGTAGGTAAAAAGAGATAAAAAGAAAAAAATACACATATTTCGGCCATGATAAACCCAGCGGTGAGGTGTAAGAAAACGGAGTTGAAGTAAATCTGTCAAAAAACGGAGGTGGTTCTCTTCAACTGGAAGTGCAAACTACAGGCTGTATAATCTATATATTTAAGGGGCACCTAAATGTAATGAAGGATAAGCCATTTATAACTTAATTTTAAATTAAACACTTAAAATAAAAGTAAATGTCAGAAACTGCCTTTTGACCCGAAGGACTATCTCTTACATTTACTATTTAAAGACAATTTTATCGAAATGTGGGTTGCTACTACGCGGCTATCATTTTCCAGCATCGCTACCGTCTCTCGTTTGAAGATTCCGCAGGGCGATAGCACATTAAACATAGTATAACAAAGGTCAGTTAATTTATACTACATTTCGACTGAGATACGTCCATGTGATGACAAACGCGTGAGCTCAAATCGCAAAACGCAAAAAAATTCTCTTCGAAATAAAATTTAAATAAAATTCACAAAGTGGATGTAGTTATTTATCACTGCAATTAAAAATTGATTTTAATAAATCAAAATTGTTGTGCTAAAAAATAAATAAAATAATGTGAAATTTTAGGCGAAATGAGATTGCCATCACATGGACGATAATCTTATTTAAAATTCTAATCGATTATTTTCATCAGTTGGGAATGGCAATATTTCTACCATAGAAATGTGGAACAAGTCAAGTAATTAAGGTAAAAATAAATAAAAAGAAGAAAAATGTACATATTGTATTTGCAGAAACTGGAATGAGATTGTTTTGTTGGTGAGTCGATATTTTCAAAAAGTGTATCAAAAGATACTTTATATTCGCCCTTATTCCAGTTGGCGTCGTCGACGTCGATTCTTAGTCGACACTGTTTAGATTGACGACTTCTTAGATTTTGAAATTTTTTTAAATATTTTTAAGCTATAAAAAGGGTTTTTGTTAGTTCATGGATACCAAAAACATTCGTTTTGGCGTAAAGATGACAAAGCTAGAACTTCATAGATATGACGAAAATGATGTGACGACGTCGACGACGCCAACTGGAATAAGGGTGATTGTGTGGAATGATTAAAAAATATGTAAATCATCGAAACGACCTCTTTAAACATGTAATAGAAGTGAGACCCTATGGGTAAACCTATTTTGGACATGCTAAATTCAGTAGTGATATCTGTTTTTCTAGGAAGTTCGCAAATTTACTCTGGGGCATCCTTCAGACGACTCTCAACATTACTGCAAAGTGGATGTGGAGGAAAGCGGTCCTTGAGTAAATCCAACAAAAAACGGAGTTGGTTAAACAATTATCCATTTATTTTTTTTAGAATAAATCACCTAAAATAAAATTGGATGCCGGAATCTGTATAATGATCTAAAGCGGCGATAATTGGATCATTCATTAGGGAGGCCGCATTATCGATCACTCCTTCCAGCATCTCTACCGGTCTCTTGAGAATTATGCGATTAATGTTGGTTTCATATCGTTGAATCGGACTGATATATAGATAATCTAATTCAAAATTTATTCGATTATTTTCATCACTTTCAACGGAAATTCGTCTACCTAAGGAAATGTGGAATAAGTCTACGTAGCCAAGTGATTACGAGTTTTTAAAGGTAAAAATATATAAAAAAGAAAAAATCGACATATATTGTATTTGCATAAACTGTTGTAGTCCAACGGGATTTGATTTAATTTTAAATGATAATTTCGTTGATATGTTGATCGCTGGATCTTTCATTAGGGAGGCCACACTATCGATCACTCCTTCCAGCATCTCTACCGGTCTCTTGAGAATTATGAGATTAATGTTGTTTAAATCGGACTGATAAGCAACCCGAAAAGATTGTCGAACTGCATCAACAAAGTGAGCTTCATAGGAAGATTCCGCAACGCTATAGTGCAAAAAACATACTACATTTCGGCTGAGATAATCAAATTCAAAATGTAGTCGGTTATTTTCATCAGATGACAACGGAAATTCGTCTACCTAAGGATATGTGAAATAAGTCTGCGTAGCCAAGTGATAAAGTGTTTTTAAAGGTAAACAGAAATAAAAAGAAAAAATCGACTTTGTAACTTTTTTTTGAAGAAAACTACTGAAAACGCGTTGGATGGTCAGTTGGCTTCAACTCCTGAACCAATTGGACTTTGTATGGCGTCATACCAAGGTCTTTACGCAAAATTCGTCTCAATTATGTCTCCGAAATGTTCAATTGTTGAGAACGACGGTGAATTGATGTTGATGGCGCTTCACGCACACTTTCTGCCACAGCAGCAATATTCTCGGGGGTACGCACTGTTTTTGGCTCTTCACGCTTTGGTTTATCGATGAGGATGCCAGTTTCTTTCACTTTTTTCACAAGATAACGAACATACGGAGCTGACGGTGCTTCTCTTCTTCCAAAATCCGTACGCAATTTTCGCACACATTCTGCAACATTACCATGATTTTCAAAGTAATGTCGCAATATTCGCAATATACACATATTCGTTCAGCGGAAGGATAAAACAAATTATCTGTCAAATCAGACATGAGCTAAGTGTTACCATTCACGAAATAAGTACTATTTGAAAAAAAACGTTAGATGACGGACCCTTTATTTGCAGAAACTTTGACAATCCAAAGGGATATGAGCCTTTAGGTCGTTACTGCTTTAATCGCTATTTGACGATCTGTATGATGTTAGCATCTTTAGAATTTGTGGTGTTAATGAACCAGTTCACACACTCCATGATAGCTCAAACGTCCGCTTGAAAGACTCTGTTACGGCCTGGGAGACGGAAATAAAGTACGGGCTCTGGTTCCTCAATGAAAAATCCCAGTCCAGTTTTCCCCTCTAGATTGGAGTCATTCGTAGCAGCAACAATTTCCCTAGTATACCATACCAAATCCCACTTTCCTACAAACATTAGTCTCAAGTCGTTGGCAACGCTGTAACTCTGCAACCACGGAAATTAGCCGGGGATAGCAAACGTGGTTAGAAAATTTTTCATTACAAATAATTAATGGATATTTATAGTTCGTCAAAAAAAAAACCTATTCAGCATAAACATATATTTTGTAAATTATCAAGCAATTCTCCTTAGCAATAAAACAAATTTAAAATTTTGTTTTATGACATCTGAATATGCCCAGATTATTACAAAGTTATTTCCAATTATTTATTAGCCTTTCCCACTTCCCGAATGTCAACATATACACTACTCCGTCCGTCCGCCTGCCTGTCCATCCGCTTCCATCCTCTTCTTTTATGCAATAAAATATATTTATGAAATGTTGTGTGTTATCATATATCGACCCTTTTGCTGAATGTCACACCCACAGTTTATTTATACGGGTATTTACACATAAATTTATTTATTTTTTATTATTTGTAAACTGTTGTAATTCTTTTTTTTCTTCGACAGGAAAGTCTTCTTTCCCAATCAAACCACAATACTGTACATATATTTTTCTGTGCGAGTTGTGACATTGTTAAAGATAAAATATTTAAAAAACATTTAAATGAGTTTATTATTACAAGACCACAAAACAAAACATATTAATTACATTACATGAAAAGACGAAAGAAGGAAAGACAAACAGAAAATGAAGAGAATTTAAAAGAAAACAGCCAAAACAGTAAACTACAGCTCAAGGAAAGAAATGATAAAGTACTTCCGTTTTCTCTACACAAATAGTTTATTGCCGAGACGAAGTGGTGAGGGAGAGAGTTGAGACTTCTTGTCGATGTTTGCCGGTTATTATTCGAAAATAAGTTATAGGCCTTTCAAAATGAACTAACTTTCTAAACTGACTAATAGATAAAAACCGGTAGTTTGATACTTTTTTTGTTGCAATTTCTAATGTCTAGCTTTTCTATTTGCAACTTTTTTGCTCTGTTTGCCATTCTCGTTTTTATTTCGCATAATTTTGTATACATACTCTATTGAGATAAACAAATTACGGCAGCACATTTGTACAAATACGTAATCATTATTTCTTAGGAAGATGCACCTCCAATCCAATTGGTGGTTGTTTATTGTGGAGTGGAGGGAAAACTTGCCAATTGTACAATAGCACGTAGTGAACTTATTTGTATATTCTATTGTAATAAGTTATAAGCAAGTCAGCGAATGTTTAAACTGAACCAGCTGATTTGCAAACAATAAGATTTTTGCAAAAAGTTGGGAGAATATAAATAAAATAAAGACGTAAAAATATTGTAGGATGTGTTCACAAGTTTGCATCATAGACAGGCGGAAGGACAAAGCTTAAATGACATAGAAATAAACTTAAATTACTTAAATGACAAACTTAAATATTTTCAAACTTAATATATATTGTATTTTCAGAAATTGGAATTAGCTCAGCTGATTTGTACTACATTTCTACTGAGATAATCAAATTCAATATCTATTTGATTATTTTCATCAGTTGGCAACGGCAATTCTTCTATTCGGGAAATGTAGAACAAGTCTATAAGCCAAGTGATGGAAGTTTTTTTAAAGGTAAAAATAAATAAAAAGAAAAAATTGACATATATTATTTTTTCAGAAACTGGAACTAAGAGTATTTCATACATGCTGGGTGGCCCATGTATGACTTTATTTAAAACCTAATTATTATTTTATTTAAAATACAGTATATTAATGGAGAACATTTTTTTTGGGAACGTTCAATTGTTTACTGTTCCATTTTCATTTCCCCATTCTTTTTTATAAAATATTAAAAAAGTTATTAGGAATTTAAGCAGGAAAAAAATCTCCATTAATATCAAATATAATTATATCTGGAAGAAAAAGTTAATGAATGAACTCAAACCCCTTCGGTCATTCTGGGCCACTCTGTATATAGGTGTCTCAAAAAAAACTTTATGTTGTGTGGAATAATTAAAAAATAAAGCCTAGTAAATCCAGTGGTGGTAGCGGTTAGCTCTTTTCGAGATATTCGCCCACGAAGATTGATGGGAAATCTGAAAGGTACGTTATCTCAGGATACAACCCTTAGTCCAAAGAATATACCCTTTAGTCCAAAGATCAAATTAAAGAGGACCATATGTACCAACGAAAATTGTCGAGGATTTAGAGAAAGAATACACTCATTAGTCCAATGATGAAGTCTTTTAAAGGTAAAATGAAGTAAAAAGAAAAAATAGACATTCATACGAGTATATTGTATTTGCAGATAATTGGACGAGAATGTTTTGTCGGTAGCTGACATTTTTATATATGAGGTGTCACAAAGAAACTATATTTGGAGGATTGTCTAAAAAAAGTAAGCCCTATATCGAAATGCTAAAATATGTAAATGCTCTATTAAAAAAAGGAAAGAAAGAACCATGGCTTTCTCAGCGGTTTTATGAAAAATGAACGTTTAATTACAGAAAACATTTTTATAATTAGTTTTTGACTCCGACTTTTTAAAATAACTTTTCTGTTCGCGTCTTTGAAAACTGGCAATTGGGTGTCGATTGTTTTGAGAGAAATAATTCATCAAGGGTCCTCTTTATTTCTTTCTTTGGAAACATCCACTTCAAATTCTTTTATATACGTTCTAATGTACGTACACGTAAATGGGTTTATTTTGCAAACAAAACCTGTTTTTTGAATTGGAATTAATTTTCTAACAGTTTTTTTTTAAATACTGCACTACAGGGCAATGAAATCTAATCTTATCTTTAGCTAGAAATTGACATTAATGGGAGATATGTACGGCGTTGGAGTGGCGCAAATATTATCTAATCACAAGATGCTGGATTGTAAACGTTAATACATAATAAAACGAACTGTTTACGCAAATTATAAAATTCTTGAAACTAACTCCTGACTACAATAAACGAATTATCCATATTTGTAGGATAGACGGGATGTGAATCATCAGTTGTTCAAATCTGCAAGCTTCGAATTGCAGAAATATAAAAAACTAAACTAGATTGGCAACAAATCAAATGCTGCTTTCCCCATTTTTTACCAGCTGTGGTTAGAGCTAACAAACAGTTAAGAAGGGTAAATTCCATACGATTTGAATTTACCCTATAACTGAAGGTTATCTCTAACTGTAGAATAACCCGATATGGTAGAAATGACCGTAAGTCTATAAAACTTCTAATTCGTGACGTACGGCAAAAAATTCGTATCTATTTTTTTTGACAATACGCCGGGCATTGGCGTACGAATTAGGTACATGCGCTACTCGGCGTATATTTATTGACAAATTTATAAAACGAAATTGAAGTATATAACAAAAAAATATTTCATTATGTCTTCATTTTCTGTCAACATTATTATTGCTTGTAACAGCTGTTCATGCTAAATCTGTCTTTAGCAATGAGACAAAACTAAATCGATAACATTTTGTTACGAAACATGTTGTCGAAATTAATGAAATATTAAGCTGATACCGAGAATAAAGCCCTGAATCAGATTGGCACAGAACGAAACCTATTGAGCATTCGTTTGAACACAATACTTTTTGTTTACCTGCAGAATATGAATAATATTTGCTTTTCGATTATGTGGTTGCTTCAAAGCAACATCCATCCATTGCATTCATAATGTATGACTCTTAGGGCAAATTAATGATTCATATCAGTAAAAAGAACGCTTTTATTATAATATAGAAAAGAAGTACGTATAAATTAATCTACGTATACGCGTCGAAGATAGTAATTAGTCATAATTTATAACGACACATTTCAATGCAAATGGACAAGTCAACATCACGTACCGAATACGGGTATATGTAGTATAGAAGTTAAACACAATTTTAGTTCACCCACTCCCAACCTCAATGATTAGTTGCTTATAGCTAAAGTTTCCAAAATTTCGATATATTGCAGATATATCTAAAAGAAAATGTGAAGGAATAGGCAAGGGAAAAGGCTGTATGCCCAGCTAGATATGGGCCCTATATTGTCAAGAAATGACAAATGACTTCTATATAATTCTTCCATTAGCTACATTCATCACCTTAATCGCTAGATTTGAATCCCGTAAAGCATAAATATCGTGAATTTGACTCATCCATTTGCAAAAGACATTCGGTATAAGCAAAATCTCAAAAATGTTTTGACGAATTAGGTATTTTTCTAGACAGGAGGTTAAAGCTCCACCCAATATTCTGCAAAAGGCAAAATACCTGTAAGACAATATGAAAGCGCTGTATTCTGAACTAGCATACATCTTATTGTTTATATACTGCAGTAGTTAGACCTATAACGACGTATGACACCGCCGCCTGGTGGATGGTTCTACCTATTTCGGAATACTGGTGTATATTAATGGAACATTGAGACAGACACCGGCTAAGGCACTTAATCTTATCCTAAATTTAATACCGCTGGACATTGTAGCAAGGGAATTTGCCTTACTGCTATTAAACTTAGTAAACTGTCACTCTGATCAAGAAATGGTTATGGACCTAGTAAGCAGATGAAGTGGTTTTAAAGGTAAAAAGAAATAAAAAGAAAAATGCACATATATTGTATTTGCAGAAACTCGAAAAAGTATTTGTCAGCCAGTCGACATTTTCATATATAAGCAGTCTCAAATGAAGGTATATTTGGGTAGTATTTGGTGGATTGATTAAAAAAGTACGTTTTCATTATGAGATAATCTACTTCAAAATATATCTTCACCATTTGGCAAAGATATTTCTTTTACCTATTGCAAATAATTGTCCAACTTGTCGATCGTTGCAAACGGCGTAAGGAGACGAAGATGATACCCGTGCGACGACACAACTTTATGCTGTCGAAGCAGTATCTGCTTGGATGCTACCGGCTACCCCTCCCTGGTATATCTTCATGATCTAGAGCGTGAGGTCCAACACTACAAAATACAACCTCTAGATCAAAGAGCGTTCCACTCAGGCCTCAGTGAAATACACTCTGTTGCAGTCGCTGAAGCCCTTAACAATTGCAGAGTGAACGGAGATCACCCTCCATCAGTTGCTTCGGAGGAAACGGAATTGCCACGACATGCAAGAGTGTTTTTGGCCCAATTTAGGTCAAGCTGGTATAGCCGCCTCAATTCGTACTGGCCAAGAATTGATTACAATAAGTCGAAAACCTGCCCCGCACCTGTTTAACTGCCCTTTGAAGCCTGCTCGACTTGTTTCCAGGTCTCTTTGGAGAGACACAGCTACAACAAAAACAACAACTATTGCAAATCTCTTTGCTATATGGCTTAACATTCCAGTATTTTTATCCGGGCTACAGGGAAATACCGTGGAACTGCAAAGCAGCTTAAATTGCAGAACTAGGAACTACTTTTCATGCTCCAGAAGAACTGAAAAAAGATGTTCATGCCTCTAGCGGCAATCTGCAAGCTCTTCTTGAGAGATAGTCTACTTATGGCAAAAAAGTTCCAAGCTGATGTGGCCTTGTAGAAACTCCAAACGCATCAATGCTCTGCTGTCGTCACTTATAATATCTGTTCTTACTCACTGACTTTTTAGTCGGTTAATTCTTACGATATCATTTGCAGAAGCTGAAGAGGAGGAATAATACATAAAACAATCTTTGTGACTTCATACCGCTCCCTCTAGAATGCGGCAGGCTACCCTAGGCTCACATTTCTTTTGGGAGTTAGTAATCTTGGCTGATGTTACCTATTTAAAGAAATCTAATTAGTTTTATGGGAGGACGAAGGAAATCTTATATTTTCCTTACGTCCCTGTGGTACCATAATGTACTACATAGTCTAAGCGATTCTAGTATACAGGCTGCCGCTCTAAACCTATATTAATCGTACCTTTGAAGAATAAACCGCATTCCAAATTAATTTAGGGGAAATTTGTAGTTTCTATGAAAAGAAGATTTAGTTTTGTTCTAGACAAAGACTTAATTTTTTTCGAGTTTAAGTAAGTCCTTTTTAAAACTGGATAAATCTACCAAGTTAATTTTTTTTCCAGTTTGTTATCGGAATCAGGTAAAATCCTTACAAAGTTTTCATTTAATTCATACAGGATGAACAAAATAAATAAATATGTTCGTTAAAAATGTGTTTAGAATATCGATAACAGAATTTGTGTGGAAAGTGACTGGACCTGTTTATACTGTAGACCCTCGATATCTATATATTATATATTTTTAAGGTTCGATTTATGTTAATGGGCAACTACGCTGAACAAGTTTACATAGGTCTTAATCTTCAAAATAAGGACATTTCACACTTAGAATAAAGACAATTTACCTAATATTAATCAAGACATCTTAATTTTAAGCGCGAAATATCCTTGTTTTAAAGATTTTAAAAAATTTAAATAATTTTTTAAAGTAGTGCTCTTTTACTTTTTTTGCATCTTTCCTACAAATCTGTTATTAAAAAATGTGCACTTCTCTTCCAATCAACAACAATTATGTTAATTCATACTTTTTCTTCAAAGTATACGTGAAGAAAACAAGAAATTGAAAAGAAATCCGGCGAAATAAAAAAACATTCAATCATGAAAATAAATTAAATTATAAAGAAAAATCGCTTTATTTGATAAACAAATGAATAACAAAAAAAAAGAAAACACCACTGAAGAAGGAAACTCCAAAAGGCGAACAGAGATTAAAGAAATGAAATCCCATAAAACGTATAAAATTGTAGATTATTTTATTATTCGTATACGAAAAGAAAAAATGCGACAAACCGTAAAGAAGAAATAATTTATAACCACAAGAGGAAAAAAAACGGAAAATTAAAACTGACTGAATTGATAAGAAGTATGAGAACTTCAATAAGGAGAGAGAAAACGAAATGAAATTCAGCTGTTGCTGGAGGCAGCATGAACAACTAGTACAGGATGAAGAGGAGGAGTGCCGGGTACACATATGGTCAGGCCTGGCGGCAAGTTTAAGATGCCAGACGACAATGACTGGGGGCGATTGTGAGTGGAAGTTAACTGCAAAAGTTCAACTACATAGTTGACATTTCCCTCATTTCGAATATGCAATCAAATAACAATAATAAAAAAATTCATTCATTTTTAGTACTATTATTGTTGAACTACTAGTGCGTATTGTTCATCGTAATAAATTGATTTGAAAATATACATAAATTCTAACAAATTATTATAAACAACAAGTGTTTGGCCCCAAACAATGTATGAGTATGTTCTATTCGTATCAGCTGAAAACACCGAACAGGAGATACCGAAGGAGAGTGTGTGTGTGCGAGAGAGAGAGAGATTGTAATTTTATCGATACGATAACGGTGATCGTGTTTGACACTCTCTTAAAGATATTTTGTCAGCATTTTATACATATATTATACAGTCAGTCAGACATCATAAACACTCAAACTAATAGATGGTCCGTCCGACTCTTTAAAAAGTGACAGTTACGAACGATTAAATTTTTGACATTTGTTTTGCTCTCTTCGAGTTTCTTTGGCATTCTCTTGTTAGCTCTCGAGATTTAATTTGCTGATTTAAAGATGTGTTTTTTGCAATTTTATTTAATAAATCAATTGTGTTTGCTACCATTGTGATTGTAAAGTGAAATGTTTGAGGAAAAATGCCAAAAATATGTATAAAAAATAAAAACAAATTTGTGCTCTTTCTTCTCTTAACTACTAATGTCAAAAATTTAATCGTTCGTAACTCGAGAAATTTGCTTAAGAGAGCGAAGGACCATCTAGTACTTTGAGTGTTTATGGTCAGACATGGCCACCATAAACACTCAAAGTAATAGATGGTCCGTCGTACTCTTTAAAAAGTGACAGTTACGAACGATTAAATTTTTGACATTTGTTTTGCTCTCTTCGAGTTATTTTGGCATTCTCTTGTTAACTCTCGAGATTTAATTTGCTGATTTAAAGATGTGTTTTTTGCAATTTTATTTTAAAAATCAATTGTGTTTGCTCCAATTGTGATTGTAAAGTGAAATGTTTGAGGAAAAATGCCAAAAATATGTATAAAAAATAAAAACAAATTTGTGCTCTTTCTTCTCTTAACTACTAATGTCAAAAATTTAATCGTTCGTAACTCGAGAAATTTGCTTAAGGGAGGGAAGGACCATCTAGTAGTTTGAGTGTTTATGACGGCCACGGCTTCCTTGTGGATAAGATGTAATTTTGTAATTCGATATGATGCGGTATATAATTTCTGGAATTCCAACATACAAAGTGCTTTAAAGAGGCCACAATACCGTCTATAAATTATGATAATGTTGACAGTAACATGATGAACCCAGCAAAACTTTTTAGTTTGTTGTATGTATATCATGAGCATGCCGACAAACAAAAGACCCAGCAAACATTTCAGCTTTTCGAAAGGACAAAGTAAAGCTCATTAAGGGGATTTAGATAACGAATGAGCTATATACGGGCCCTATGCCGCCAAGAAATAACTTCTTTATAATTCTTTCCATTATCTACATTCACAGACAGACAAAAAACCCAGCAAAACATTTCAGCCTTCCGAAAGGACACAGTAAAGCTCATTAAAGGGGATTTAGATAACGAATGAGCTAGATGCGGGTCCTATGCCGCCAAGAAATAACTTCTATATAATTCTTTCCATTATCTTCATTCACCACCTCAATTCCTAGATTTGAATCCCGTAAAGCATAAAAGTGGAAAAAGACATACTCTGTATAAGAAACATCTCAAAAATACTTTGAAGGATGAAAACATAGATATTTTGCGGTAGAGAGGATGTTAAACTTTACACCCAACATACTGGGGGAAAAAAAGGGCTGTGGCAGCGCTATATACATGTACAAAAGGCAATAGGAAACGGCTGTGATCTGAACTCGCGTATAGTTCTTTGGTTGTATATGGCTGTAGTTAGACCGATAATATGTATGGCATTGTCGTCCGGTGGACGTCTCTACAGGACTACACCTGCTTCGCAATTCCGGTATATGTATCACTGGTGCGTTCAGAAAAACTCAGATTGAGGCACTAAATCCCATTCCATATTTAATGCCGCTAGACATTGTAGCTACTGCTATTAGATTTAGGGAACTGCTATTAGACTTAGGAAACTGTCATTCTGATCAGGAAAGGGTTATGGATATAAACAGCCGACTGTGTTTTTTAAGGTAAAATGAAAGAAAAAGAAAAAAGATAGGCACCATGTCCTGCAGTCGTTATGGAGTCCGGAAGACTCACTTATTGTGTGTCATGGCGAGGCACTCTCTGTAATATTGGACGGCACATAGAGAATACCTTTACCGGATTCAGAAAACGGATGGGTGTTTAAAAGGAAGTACTTTGCAGATTTTTTACTCCTGTCGCAAATATGTGAATACAAAATTAAAATTTAATAGAAATTAGAGCTTTAATATATATAGAGTTATAACGATCAAACCACCCGCTACCGTTGCCGACCCAAACTGTTGGTTTATTTTGTACAAGATCATGTGGCTCCATTGATAATTTTGGAGCATTTGACCGAATATCTTTACAGCTGCTGTAGGTATTGAACAGGTCATAAAGAGTAAAAGGTTCCGTATTACGTTTGGGAAGGGCTAAATTTAATGCTTGTTTCCAGGCTTCAAATACGTGACTCGATCTTTTGAAGACTAGACCAATAGCATAAGTTGCCAAATGCAAATTAATATATCAAATTCAAAGATTGATCTAACAGATATTCAAGTAAGGTAAGGAAAATAGAGCTAGAAAGGACATAAACTACTTGAATTAATTTCATAGGTATTTTGTCAGAGAGGTAGTTATACTTCACACAGGACCCCACTTTCTGCACAATTCGGCTACATGTATCACGGGTGCGTTGAGAACGACACCGAATGATGCACTAAATCGTATCCACTATTTAATACAGCTGGACATTGTAGCGAAGCAATATGCTGCAGCTAAGCCTATTGGAACTGGAATATGGACCTGTAACTCTGATAACAAATGCTGGACATTGTAGCGAAGCAATATGCTGCAGCTAAGCCTATTGGAACTGGAATATGGACCTGTAACTCTGCTAACAAATGTTGGACATTGTAGCGAAGCAATATGCTGCAGCTAAGCCTATTGGAACTGGAATATGGACCTGTAACGCAGCCGATGGAGTGTTTTTTAAAAGTAGAATGAAATAAAAAGGAAAAACGACACCAATGTCCTGCTGTCGTTACAGAGTGCGGACGTCTCACTTATTGTGTCTGTCATGTCGGGTCACTCACTGTCTTATTGGACGGCACACTGAAGGTCTCGCGATTAAAAGAAAGTAGTTTGCAGATTTTTACTCCTGTGGTAATATAATGAATACAAAATTAAAATTTAACGGAAACTAGAGCTCTATTTAAAATGTTTCTCCATGTCATGTGGTTCCAAGGATGATTTTGGAGCACCCGACAAAATATCTAAACTAAGTACCTACTGTAGATATTGAAAAAATCAATTTATAAATTGAAAAAAAATGTGTATAAATAAAAAGGAGTTCTGCATTTAAATTTTTAATCAATTTTAAAAAAAGAAATTTCAAATGTGCATACGCTACTTTATTTTGACAACAATAAATGCTCTCAACATCAACACCACAATTATATAAACCCCAAGAACATTGCTATATACCAGAGCAATGTTCTTGGGGTTTACTAAAATTGATAAAAGTAAAATACGAACATATTCCCGACTTCGGATGGGCCATACTTTACCCATCAACACTTGTCAATTGCTTTTGTTCCTTTTTGATCTAATATTTACTATAAGCTTACGGCAACTAAACAAAATTCCGCAATTATGGTGAGATTTATCAACCAAAATTTCGGTTTAAATTCGATCTACAGAACAGGAGTGAAAGCAACAATTCTTTCCCCAGGGCCGATATTTTAGACAACTACAAACAACATTTGTCGAACCTGAAATAAATATTTATTTTCAAACTAATGTTTATTACAATATATTCGCGTAAAATTTCAATCGATACTGCTTCCAGCGATCAACAAAAAATTGGGATTCACAATCGATATTTGAGAGTATTCTAAACGGTGAATGGCTTTAACTTTCAGTAATTTACATTGATATTAAACTTCAAATTATTCTGTATTATAATACAAATTAAATATTCTAGAATAAAACCGACCAACATGGAATTGGTCCGACCATCCGACCAAATATAAAAATTTTAAATCCATCCGACCAAATTTGGTAGGAAATGATCAAAACGGCAACGCTGATTAGGGAGTCAATATGATGCAGCTATTGCTATTAAACTTAGGGAGCTGTGATCAGAAAGATGTTATGGGCATAATCAGCCGAAGGAGTGATTTTAAGGGTAAAAAGAAATAAAAAGAAAAAGAGCCGATCCTATTGTTTCTACAGCAACCTCATCAGGCTTGCCGTGTCCAACATTACGAAGGCTGTTGATCCACAGATATCTTTCATATGTTAAGATCACATAGAATGTCGAACCAGTCGGTAAACCATTTTAGATTGTGGTGGAACCTTCGCAATGATCGGGGAAGATCCGTGTGCATTATTTATTTTGAAGAACTTGTGCAATGTATATTTCAGCGTATAATAGCATTTATGAAGGGTGGTGTCTGACAGCTTTTCCTTTGGAGAATGTGGTCTGAAAACTCTTCCATAGTAAAATGTGGTATCTGGCAACTTTTCCCTGGGAAAATGTGTTTTCTGGCAGCTTTCCCTAGAAAATATGGTATATGACAACCTTTCCTTGGGAAAATTATGTCTCTGGCAACTATTTCCTAAGAAAATGTGATATCTGGCAACTTTTCCTTGGTTGTCCGAGCCCAGCTGTCACACCACTCAAAATATTTACTTCGCGCTAGCTTTCTGCCATTTGATTAATAAAATCCATTTATTAATAAAATCCACAAGCAATTTCGCTAGAATTTTTCTAAGTATATTTTCTAAACTAAAATTGTCGCTTACTCTTTTCAGTTTCATCATTTTTCAAAATTCACTTTAATTTACAACTTCAGCCACTGACTACAATGCTCGAATAGTAATGATAAACTGTTGAATGTGTCAAGAATTTCTCAAGAAATGTGGAAAAAACGGCGTGTCTTATACTTTCTCATAGAATAATTATGATAAAGCCAATCAAGTTGTGAGTTAGTTCAGACGTACATACGATTCATAAATTTAGACGAGTAAACCACATTCGGTTTTATAATTATGTCTACAGACATTTAAAGGCTAAAGAGCAAAAGTGTAAAAAAGGAAACCGAAAGCAGAAATCCCAAAGAAAATACAAAAAAGTAATAAACTGTAGATTAATAATACCAACCAATCGGCTGACCGACCGACTGTTCAGATGAATAGTCAGTCAGTTTGCGTGGCCAACCGACCGACTGACTGACTGACTCTACACCATCACCACAAATCAGAAATCATTAGAAATTCCAACAGCGCACGCTGACGTGAGTTTATTACTAATTGAGAACACACAAAGCCATGGATCGGACTATTTTTTTAAATGAAATTCGAAAATAGTCGAGAAGTTCGAATTCACACAGACACAAAAAAACACGACAGTAACGATAATGTAAATGCTTGTGATGAACGATGCGAAGGAATGAATTACAATTTAAATAATCGTAATAATTGTAGGCGAAAAAGTGAACGATCTTTTTTTAACCTCTCACTTTTCGTTTTTAGATTTTCAGGGACAAATATGGTCGCATGGCTGAAATACTCGCAAGTACGTGAAATCTCCTAAATCTCAGCAGCTATACGTATCTCGATTACGAATTGGATTACTCGACTGTTTTGGTAAGTGGTTGTTTTTTTAACATACGATATTTTTTTTTATAATTTCCGTAATTAGTCCATATTTGGTGGGAAGTCCTCAAGACAAGAGGAATTCACTTTTATGAATACAAATTAATTTGTCAATCTTAAATGATTGCGCAAAATGTCGATGAGATACAGTGAGCAAAAAAGTTCGAGTACACTCGAAGAACTTACTGCCTGACCATACATTTAATGCTGGGTTAGGCAAA
This sequence comes from Eudasyphora cyanicolor, assembly GCA_963930755.1. Classification (NCBI taxonomy): domain Eukaryota; kingdom Metazoa; phylum Arthropoda; class Insecta; order Diptera; family Muscidae; genus Eudasyphora; species Eudasyphora cyanicolor. The sequence continues at coordinate 47,140,888 of OZ005734.1, read as the reverse complement.
CGTGACCGTAACGCCCCCGTAGCGTAACGAATCAGCTGATTCAATCTGTCATATGTAAATCAGTGTAAACGATTAACCAACGAAACGTAAACGGACTGCTAAAGTTTGATTTGAACGGTGCGTTAACGTGCATTTGCAAACAAAATCAGCAAAACAACCAAAAAAACAAGAAATTTTTTTATGCGAAACTTTTGAAATGGAATGATAAATAAGTTATAAAAATAAGAGAAAGAAATTATATTATAAAATAATTATGTTATAAATTTTTTTGTGAATGTCCGAGTCATATGGCAAGTTTTTAAATTTGTGGGTAATTGCTCCAACGGACAAAGTCACGGCTGCGCTAAATTTAAGTTCGGTTTCATTTGCCTAACCCGGCCTTTAATCGACGGTTAGGTTAGAGTGACAGCTGAAGTTGCCAGCTCTCATACACCAATTGATGTCCCTATCGTTACCGCGGGCACAGTTTTCCGTCATCGGCACGAAACTGTTTCATAGAAAAAGTTATCAAAAATACGAATATCGGTACTGGCCACATTGGTCAGAATTCCTAGAAAGGTCGACCCCCGTATGTATATCTAGGCGACGTGTACTGCGAAACAGAAACAAACCTTAATACAGTCTTCTCCGTCTCCACAGCTTCTTCAGAACTCATTGGGCACAATTCCCAAACTCCTGGCGTGTCGCCGATCAGACAGTGCCCCGTCAGAACTGACACTAACGTAGACAGTTGTTTCCTCTCTAATGAGAGGATGCAGGTGTCTATTTCTGTCCATATCTCATTGAACATAGACAAAAATCGTCACTACATGTAGACAGTGACGCACCAATATATGTAATTTTTCGATAATTTTTAATGTCGTACCATTTCCTAGCAGGTCCATGTTCAATTAGTCAATCTGCTAAGGAATATATAACGATAGCCATCTTAAACATACGGGGGTCTTAAATAGGTAAATCCAGCAAGGTTGTTACGGCTCCGTATTTAACAGGCGAATTCCCTGAACAGACGAATGTTAATTTACAACCGGACAACATTGAGTGGATGAAAACAACATAAGGTTCCCGCGATAATCGGATATATGTATGGCGGAACGAAGGGTGTAATAGTAATAGACTTAAGGATTATCAACTCAGCGTCTGCAAGTTGCTACAACAACAACAACAACGGCTCCTGGGGATTTATAACGATCATAATCATATAATAACCTTCTGATTAAGAGGCCCATTTCAGCTAGCTTGAGGTCAACTGAACTACATAGATTTGTTAGCAGATGAATGTCTGAAATGGGGTGTTCTGTCTCCGTAACAATATAATCTCTATATGTAGAGTATTCTGCTTTCTCTGGAGAAAATTGGGTGTTAAGGTTCGGCAGATGATGCGACAATAGCGGTTAGAGAGAAGTTTCCAAGTAGTCTTTGAGACCTTCTATAACAGACCTATATTGCCACAGCAAGATAGGCTTCCGATAATGATCTTGGTGTGAACCCGACCACGACATAAGTAGTTCTTTACCGCCGCAGGTATAATGTACCAACTGTTGGACTTGTCTCGTTGGCAGAGTATTGAAATTATCGTCTCTGCAAGCGCAGAACTCAAAGGTATTTTACTAGTAAGGAAGTTAAAGTTCATAACCAACATTGTGGAAGGAGCAAAAAAGGCTGGTACCGCAAATATACCTGTAAAAGGGCAATAAAAAACGCATGAGGTAGCCGAATAATCTAAAGGGTTTTACACATCTCCTTGGCTTAAATCGTGGTCCGCCATCACACATTGGAGTCGCTCGGAGGCGATGCTCCACTTTGCCTTAGAATTGCCAAAGAAATCCCTTAAGACGTATTAGCTTCCCACAGGGAATCTAGGATCTATTTCGTAGGAAGCAAGAGTAAATGTACACGCCTCGTTAGCCAAAGGCGTGATATAGCTTGAATGAATTGGAGCTTCACAGAGTGAATTCGAGATCTATTCCACAGGTGGCGTTGCTACACGGTCATATACATCACCTCTTGGTGAGGGATCGAAGACTATAGAGGTTTAAAAAGTGTACCTGCCACAATGTGTGTTGGCCAATTCCTTCTTATAGGACAAAATGTCTCATAAGAGTACTAACTACAGTTCATGTATTTAGATATGTCTTCCCCTTTGTGATAAGAGTGGATCCTTATCAAAACTACTGCCATTCTAAGGTCATATCAGCCTAGATGAGAATGCAACTCAACATCGGGCTTTATCTCTCTGGAGATGGGCATGGTAACGTGGGCTGTAAACGTAGTTTATTAGTTTATTGGAATGCTCTACAGAAATCTACCTAAAGCGCTAAACTACATTCTGTTCAGAGAATGGCTGGTACGAGTATTTTGTATCACTGCAGTGTTGAGAACGACACCGACTAAGCCATTATATGTTACGAGTACACCACTTTAAATGCCCTAGACATTGTAGCAAGGCAATATGCCGTAGCTTCTGCTATTAGACTTGGGCTACGTTCGTTTGGTCAGAAAATAGTTACGGAAATAGCGCCAACCTTGACACAATGAGACGACCTTCCATACATTGTTGATAACATTTTGATAAGAAGTGTCTCTCTCTTATACCTGACAGATCAGAATGGAATTGTCCCATCTGTGGATATAGAAGATTCGTGAACTTCTATGCGGACTGTTCTAAATATAGTCAATCAAATCGTCTATGCTAAGGAACTAGAGCTATACATTACAAAAATGGACGGCCTGAAGACTGTAGCGTTTTTCAACCCGAATTCTGAGCTATTATGTAGAGAGGAGGGAGAATAGTTGTGAATTAATGTTCTGATTATCAAAATTTACTCTAATAGTCGGTCTACTATAAATTACCTGGAAACTGTCTTCCGGAATTCAACAACTGCTCTCGACTGTCGCAGATCTCTTAGTGAGATGGCTGAACAGTGAAATATTCTCTCGATTTGGGAACCGGGTCACAAGGTCATACCAGGCAGATGAACTTGCAAGAGCAATATCTACCTTGTATGCTCCAGGTGATCTGGAATATGTGGGCATGCCTCTAGGACCCGCAAGCCTTTCTTGAGAGATAATTGTAGTATCCTCATAGCGACAAACGGCAGATTGTCACTTGTCAGGAACATTACATATTCCAAACTAATGTGTTCCATTCTAAACTCCAAACGCCCTGTTATCGTAGCTGGAAACCGTCTTCCTGAAATCAACAACTGTCTTCGAATGTTGCAGATCTCTTAGCGAGTTTGCTGAACAATTCAATATTCTCCCGATTTGGGAGCACATACCAGGAAACTATAAAGCAGATTAAATTGCAAGACCAATAACTACCTACCGTCTTCCTGAAATCAACAACTGCCCTCGAATGTTGCAGATCTCTTAGTGAGATTGCTGAACAATTCAATATTCTCACGATTTGGAAGGACAAACCAGGGAACTATAAAGCAGATGAAATTGCAAGACCAATAACTACTTTATATGCTTCAAGGGAAATGGAGTATATGGGCACGTCTCTAGGACCTGCAATCTCTGCAGAGATAGTGTTTTCATGGCAAAGAATGACAGTTGGTCACTTGTCATGACTGGTCTCCGTCTTGGTGGACGGCACGCAGGGAGACTTAACGGTACTGCTACATGACTTTAATATACTTAAACTACAGTTACGAAGAGGAGGAAGAATCAAGGCAGAAGCTTCGGTGTATACATATATCCCGCTCTCTCCACAGTTAGGCTATCCTAGACTAAAGGCCCAACTATAATATGCATAAGTAATTCCGTACGGAATGTGCGTTAAGTTTCGCACCCTGCTTAAGCAATGGGAACTTAACGAAAAGTTCACTTAAGTACATTATAGTTTGACACTTTCGATTCCATGCATTCGCACAGTTGCTTAAGCTAGCTTATGCATATTATAGTTGGGCCTTAACATTTCTTTTGAGAGTTAGTAAACTTGTCTGATGTAGATCATCCTACTCTTGAGCTATGGCTAGGACAAACTTATATTTTTCCTAAGTGCGAATGACATACATGCTGCCACTCTAAACCTTACCTAACCTATTAAAATCATTTTCTCTAATCCAGTCCAATTTGTCTAATGGGGTTTGTCGTGGGTTATTCAAAAATTTGCTTCATTTTTAGTTGAACTACCTTTAGTCGAAATAAATGCAATATGTTTTGAAGCCCTCTTCCTTTAACAAACATTTCGAACACATTCCCCAAACAACTTTTTTCGCTATCATTGCCATAGATTTCTTGTTTTGAGTTTATAGATATTTTTTGTGAATTGTTTTTGTTTGAGTGTCGATTGATGTATTCCTATAAATCCATCAAATTTTTTCTTTTCTACAAACAAAGGAACACACCAAATACATATGTATGTACATATTTCACGAGAATTTCATAAATTCAATATATATATGTATACTTAGAAAAGGATGATGCGTAAAAAAACATTGATTTGATTCTTACTTAGATTCGAATAAGAAGATATTGATTGATTTGAAATACTCGTATAGCTTTGAATAAGATATAATTTATGTACAGTGGCACAGAATGGTCTACTACGTACATACGTCAGTATGTATGAATACTGTAAACATTTTACAGAAGAAAACTGTAATAGTAAATTAATTTAAGCTAAAAGTTTCCAGGGATATTGTAGCAGAATGAATACCAGAGCAAATATTGATATTGAATTTAGTCAGAACTTATTGTTCAGCTAATCTGCTAACTCTCTAAAAGTTAGGATTTCTGCTGAATTTCTTCTGAATTTAGTCACAACTTATTGTTCAGCTAACCTGCTACCTCTCTAATAGTTAGGATTTCTACCAGGTAAAAAGAGCGAAACTACTTCTGAATGACGTAAGTGCAGATTCCAAGTCAATACACTTCGGATAATAATTGAACAATCAGTTGAGTGGTGATATCCACTCTATTTGGTGTTTTTTGACTACAAAAAGGCATTCGATTCTGTTAAGCGAAGTGCAATATGGACAGCCTTGAGAAGTTCAGGGCCCCCATAAAATAATAAACCTAATTAAGGCAATGTACGACAATACCTTGCTAAAATGCGCCACAACGGGCAGTATAGCGACCCCTTTATTACAAATGTAGGAGTAAAGTAAGGGTTCCCCCTATCATCGCTTCTGTTTTCCGTCGTCTTTGACAGCGACACGAAAGAATTATATCAGAAAAGAAGATGCATTGTATGTAATCTCCAGCGACACCTTGAGGGTCTTGACTGCAGAGAAAACTTGACGACTTAGTAGCCCTATCCAAGCAGATAGGTTTGGAGGCCAATATCCAAAAAAAGTCAAAAGTCATACGCATCAATAACAACAATAACACCAACTTCAAGGTAGATAACCACAACATCGAGTTCGTACATTACTTCTGTCACCTAGGATGCGTAAAATCAGCGTCAGGAGGCGTTGAAGATGTGCAATACAGATTGGGGAAAGCAATATTGGCTTTTGGTCGACTAAATAAGATTTGGCGATCTGCACATATTTCAGTGCATACGAAATTTCGCATATTAAACTCATGCGACACTATGTTATGGCAGCGAAACATGCCTCACATCAAATGCGATAATAAAGAATATCCAGACTCAAATAAATAAATTTCTGCGCATTATATGGCGTATATTTTGGCCAAACACCACCACATTGTGGGTCAGTCAGTAGGTCTTCATTACAACTGTATCTGGAAAGTTATCTTGTGTTGTGTTCCCCATAATATCTTCCATCTTTTCCTCTTGGCTTCTTCAGACAGGTCTCCAGATGTACACATTTGCTGTATCATTAACATATCTTCGAGTTCGTTTACTGTACTCATGAATTGCTTTGGCTGATCGGTCCTTATTACCGCATTCTTCAACGTTTGCAGATTTATTGTCAATATTAAATACCTCTCCAATTTTATATTTTTAAGTATCGTTTGTTCATTTTATTTTTTATCCGACATCACACTGTGCGTAGTTATTTCTTTATACCGATCTGCAAAGAATCACTTTGTCCGTCTGCCTGTCTATATATTCTTGTAATCAAAGTGCAGGTTGCAAATATTTAGCGATCTTTACGAACATTGGTACTGAGACATTTCTTAGACTAGGGACGATCCCTATTAGAAATGAGGCACATGGGGCTATGCTTTGATATAGTCCTCATATAAAGATCCGCAACGATGTCACTTCTTGACGCTGTAGAAAATACATTTGTCAATTGATCTGCCTGAAATTTAAGAATATATACTTTATATTGTCCTTATTTAGAGTGACAACCGGTTTTACCAGCTCACATAGACCAATTTAGATCCCTAGTGTTCCCACCGGCGCAGATGCCCCCCTTCGAATCCACCCTGCTTGATATACAAAGCTATCAATAGTACGAACATAGATACTTGAATGTTCTGTCAAACCTCCTAGAAAGGCCGACCCCAATATATCCGGACTTCGTTTACTCAATGCGGGACAATAGCAAAGTCGGTGCTCAATGCTCTCCACTTCTTCTTCATCTCCTCAGCTTCTGCAAAAGTCATTGGGAGTCAATACCCAACATGTTCGCCAATCAGGCATTGTCCCGTGAGAACTGACACTAACGTAGACATGTTTTCCTCTCTAGTGAGAGGAGATATTTTTATCTTCTCAGGACATACTTATATATTGGCAAGATTGTCTAGCTACCTTGCAGGTTTTCCTCATGACTTAATCCGTTGGATATCTTCTAAACACGTTGGATATTTAAAAGGTAAAACTCAGAGAGTATTTTTAAAGGTCTTTTGTCTCGTATCATTTATGTAACTTCGGGTGTTCCACAAGGTAGTCACATAGTTCCTATTCCGTGCAATCTATATCTTAATGATCTACCGTCGGTGTTAAACTATTCTAAGATATTAATGTATGCAGATGATGTCAAGTTGTTTATATCTTTTAAATGAGTTCCTTGTATAACTTCTCTACAAGATGACCTTTTGCATTTTTTGTCAGATTGGTGTAACAGAAACTTTGTCGTTAAATTTGAAAAAAATTCAAGAATATGTCTTTCTCTCGTTCATTAATCATTCAGATTTAATTAGTCTATAGGCAATTACACCCTTGAGAATGTTGATAATTTCAATGATCTAGGTGTTTTACTTGACCCCAAACTTGAATTTAACTTACACATTGATTCGTGTGTGACGAAAGCTATGATGGACTAAGGAATTTGACGACCCATATTTGGCTAAACAACTTTTCACATCTCTTGTTAGGTCTACTTTGGAATATGCTTCTGTCTTATGGTCTCCTCATTATAGCATTTACGTTGATATGATTGAGTCAGTACAAAAACAATTCCTACTTTTTGCATTACGTGGTCTTGGCTGGAGTGACCCTCTAGATTTGCCACCTTACTTCAATCGCCTGAAACTGATTGATCTTCCTTCGCTTGAGAAAAGAAGATTTATGTTAGGCATTGTGTTTATGGTTAATGGTTGATTAATGGCGAAATAAAGGTTTGAGGAACGCTTTAGCAGTGTTAAAGCGTTCTTCAAACCTTCATTAAATTTTTATGAATAATGGCCTTAGGCTTTAACATTCCTGCTCGTTCGACTCGTAATTTTATTCCTCTAAGAATTGATTTTTGTAGATTTTCGGTTCCTGTTGTGTTATGTTCCTGACAATATCCGTTCCTGCAACGCTCTGGTCCTGCTGCGCTCCTGCTACGTTCTGTCGCTGCAATGCTCTGTTCCCGCTATTTTCTGTTTCCTGAAATATGTCGGTTCCTGCTATGTTTCGTCCCTGCTGTATTATGTTCCTGTTATATCCGTTCCTGACAATATCCGTTCCTGCAACGCTCTGGTCCTGCTGAGCTCCTGCTACTTTCTGTTCCTGTCATGCTCTGTTCCCGCTACTTTCTGTTTCCTGAAATGTTTCGGTTCCTGCTATGCTTTGTCCCTGCTATATTATGTTCCTGTTATATCCGTTCTATTAATGCTCTGGTCCTGCTACTTTCTGTTCCTGCCATGTTCAGTTTCTACTAAACCAAGTTCCATTAATGCTATGTTCCTTCGAAGACATATTGCTATTTGCTAAGAATAAATAAATAAATATTTATTCTGCCAACCCTTTCCTCTCCGACAGGTTTCTTAGTGATGAAGTTCTTCTCGTTGGCATATAGTCCACTCTGTCGGTTAGCATAGCACTACACTGTAACATCCCCATGTGTCCGTAGTTCTTGTACCTCCACATTGATAGACTATTTAATCATAATGCCGCTTTGGTGGCAACTACTCTCGCCACAATATCAATCGACAGTAGATGGAGTAGGACTTGTAGAGAATCAGTCGCAGGAGTTCTCCGAAACTTTGATAAATGGTTTGTAATTCTTAAAGCCTTAGGACCACAAATTGCAACTGTTTGGGCTGAGAATTGGTAATTTGGGCTTATATATACTCGAAACTCTTCACAAGAACAACGGTCATCGTATGTAGGTCCATGTTTTAATATATGTACACTTGTGCTCACACAATTAAGCCACTTAACTCAAACAAGAAAAACGGAGAGTTACATTTTTTTCGAATAACATAATTTCATATTTATTTCTAAAACAAAAAGAGGACTCAAATTAAGGAAATTCACACATATTTAATGTTGTATTGTAGTAAGTTATTTTATCTCTTTAAAAAAATTTACATTGGGTAAATTTTATGCTGCTAACATAATTAAGCCACTTGCAACAAAAAAATTTTAGTTAAACTAATCATATTTTTTTTTTTAATATTTTTTTAGTAAAAGTTAGTATATGGTTGGATAACCTTTATGCTGAATGACTTTCCCACGTCTGTTTCCCATTGAGCGAATTAATGCGGTGTGATTTTGTACCATTCATCAATTATTGTTTCCCACAAAGAGGCTTTGTTTACAGGTTTTCTGGCAGCAACGGCTCTTTTTATAATTCCCCAGAGATTCTCTATTGGGTTCAAGTCAGGACTTTGTGCTGGCCACTCAAGAATTCTTATATGGTTGGCACATATCCAGTCCTTCACCACCCGCGAGCAGTGCTTGGGATCATTATCTTGTTGAAATATCCAAGCTAAGGGTAAATCGTCTTCGTATTCTCCTACTAGATTTTGTTCTAGTATATTCTTGTACATTATTCCCGCTAATTTTGCCTTCAATTTGGACAATATGACCAACGCCGGATGCAGTGAAACACCCCCACACCATTACTGATGGACCACCATGTTTGACCGTTTTCTTGGTGTAACGTGGGTTTAATTCTTGAAGTGGTGGAAGTCTGACATGCAGTTTTCCATCGTTTCCGAACACATTGCACTTCGATTCATCGCTCCAAACAACCAAATTCCAGAACTTTGAGTCCTTATGAAGGTGGAGCTTCGCAAATGTCAACCTTTTCTTTAAATTGTTTTTTGACACGTTGGGTTTACGTCTCGCTATTCTTCCGTTCAACGAATTTTCTAGCAAACATCGACGGACAGTTTGTGCCGATATTTTTACCCGTGATATTCATCGATTTGTGCCCTTATTTGTCTAGATGTCAAAAATGGATCGCGCTTGCTGATCTTGACTATTTGCCGGTCATCAGCTGGTTGTTTTTCACGTCTTTTTACGGGGTAAATTCTCGAATGTTCCATGTTTCTTGTAATATTGTATCGTTCTTCACTCTTCCTCTAGAAAAATTTAAAATTTCAGCGACGTTTGCAATATTTTGGTGTTTTTCAAAACATTCCCAAATTATTTTCCTTTCCACCGGGGTTGAACTTTTTTGCTTGCCCATTTTTATGCAATGATTTAACAAATAATGTTAGAAACACTTTTCGGGATTACAGCAATAATTAATACAGAAATGCGATTAAAGACTGACGTTTACCTATGATGTTCAGTCTTTTGAAAATGAGTGGCTTAATTATATGAGCGCTTACATTAGAAGTTAGACAGACAAAAATGATCCTCAGCACAAAGCACTCAGCATAACAGTAAACTTTTCATACATTTTGATGAGAACTAACAAAAACGTAAATAACATGCAAAAGAAAATTTGTGAAAATATACCGTTATAAATTGAATGTCCCCTTTCTTCTTCTATACATATGTGGCTTAATTGTGTGAGCACAAGTGTAGCTACCATACAAAGGTTCCTCCCGATTTGACGTTTTACGCCCTAGAGACTAAAATTTTTATCCGGTCGCTCTAAACATTGTTGTGTTTATTTAAACCAAAAACTATTCTCACGAACAACGGTCTTTGATATAGCCCCCATTAAAAGGTTTCTCCGATTTGGCTTCATAACGCCATACCAACCACAAATTTTAATAGATCGGGCTGAACATTGGTAATGTGGGTCTATTTTTACCCAGAACCATTCACACGAACAATGGTCATAGGTTCATCTTCTAATATAGCTCTCATACAAAGGACCATCCCGATTCGACATCTTAACGCCATAGAGACCAATTTTTTGTCGGTTACTTGACAATTAAAAAGTTGATTTGCACAACTGTAAATATCTGCAACATCTCTGTTTATTTAAATTGCGACACTGTGCGGCGCTTAGTGCTCACTTTCGATCGAATGTCAGTTATTGTCTACTGCGAAAAAAAATCACTTTCCGGTTAAAAACGTATGTTGGTATTTCACTGCAGTAGTTTCAACGTGTTTTACAGAGTCATACTCGTACAATTGCTTTTTTCTCCCGTTTTTTTTCGTTGTTTCTACCTAAAAATTGCAATTGTGCAAAATAACACGTTTTTTCCAACAACGGGGAAAAAACCGCCAGCAATTGAAGTGAAAGAAAGAGTTAATTCACATAAAATCAGTCAGATGATTAAAGTTTTTGTATGTGAAACGATCATATAATAGTGTTACTTTAATTTTTGGCAACACCCAGACATGGAGAGAGAGTGAGCATAACAATTGGGGGAGAAACAAAGTGACAGTAGTGAGGTGAACAGCTGAAGTTGTCAACACACACAGGTACTAGGTAAACATTCTCAGGGGCTCCCCTAAATAGGAGTGGCGTTTGTTGGGGTCAGACGTACTTACAGATAAATATGTATTTTTCCGCTGTTTTTTTGTAGGTTGTTCGTTCACATTATGGAAAAGTAAACAAACAACAAATTGAAATTATATAAAATACAACAAAAACACGCACACTTAAAAAATGGGAGGCAAACAGCAAAAACAACAATAGCACAAAATCACAAGGTCACAACACTACGGCTCTCTGGATTACGTTTTCGAATTTCTAGATACTCGACTCGTCCGTCGTCGTAGTATCAAACGAAATAAAACAAATACATTTTCAATATTTTTTTAAATACTTATACATATGTCTATGTATATATAATAATTTGTTTGATTTTTTTTCCAAGCTGGTGCATGTATGGTTCGGCTGATTGGCTCTACACATACTCGTGTATAAAATACTACAAACCATTAACAATTAATTTTTGCACTCAATAAAATAAATATCATTTCATCTATATTCCATATTCCAAAAACTCAATACACACATAGGAATAAATTATTTTCGGGAACAATATCTATACATATGTATATATGTGTATATATTTTTCTTGTTATTTGGCTAAACTTGAAACATTTTTTTTTGTATATATAATTAATTGTTTAGAGAATAAGAAAAACATACTTTATTTATTTCACCCACAAAAATTTATTACAACAATTTTATTCCGCTGCGAATTCAACACGTTGTTTTTCTTTGGTTATTTATGTTTGTTTTTTTGTGTGTTCGCTTTTCAAAATGTTTTCCCGTGCAATACGTTTTTTTTATTCGTTTTTGCAAAATTATTGCCGTGACGTTTAAAAGATTTCTTGATTTTTTTTGTATTGCTTGAATTTATTTTCGGTCTTGTAAAAAGTTACTATCCGCTACACTGATCGAGCGCAAACGTACCGATCGCTAACGCAGTCACTTAACAACTCCCCATACAAAGTGGCCAAGATTTGGTCATCGGCCTGTTGCTAGTGCCTCAATGGTTGTTTGTGTGCCCCGAACGTATCTCACGCGCTCTCTCAGATACTACTCGCTCAGATATGAAATTATTAATTGTATGCGGCTGGCTCTCTTGCTCTTTCATTTTGACATTTCTCTTAGATACTTGGATATTGCGTTGTGTAGATTCGGCTGTTATTGAATTATAACCTACACACGGCAATATGGTAGTTTAGTAGGGCTGTCCCCGAAATTTCGCTACTTGACGTATGTATGAAATCATATTTTAATAAAATACTTTGTTGGTTGCGATTGGTTCGCTGAGGATGAGAAAATGATCTGTAAAAGCTAAGCGTCCACTGAGGCCAGATTTGATCCATTGTGATTCCTCATAATTACATCGTCTTCATACTCAGTTACATAAGTTTGGAGTTTCGATCTGAAGTCTTAATGAAATTTGAAAGTCTGAGAGGGTCAATAGTTTACCAGTATCTTGTTTCTTATGTACGATAAAGTAGGACATTGGCAAAGCAAATGAAATGTATCTTCCACTACGTCAGGGCCATGACACCACCAACAAAAGTCATTATTTCCTAGGCCAATTCTATGAATGTGCTTACCAAGGCTGTTATATCCAGTAACTATTCCCACAATCAATCGTAGAAGCGCTTAGCAGTTTCTCCGTATTCCTTGAAGATATCTCATCCAAAAGAGCTTTAGTTAGTTCACATCCGTCTACTGAATACTATCTCTAATGCCATGCATTTTTATACCCTCACTTTAGTGTGACGAGGGTATATATCATTTGCTACGGAAAAAAGTGTAACACGTCGAAGGAGTGACCTAAGACCCCAAGTATGTTCGGAGGAAATCCGTTTTGGGTCATTTTAAGTCGAATGAGCAATGTCCGTCCGTCTGTCTGTCTGTGTGTCTGCTGGCTGGTGCGCACGATAACTCTCGAAAGGAGTAACCGATTGACCTCAAATTTGGTATGTGGTAATATTTTTTTCTATCTCCGGCTAAGTTCGAAGATGGCCCATATTGGTCCACTCCTTCTAGTACCCCCCCACAAAGGGTTAAAATGTTGTGAAATATTGATTCTTTAATAACTGCTATACTACTTATTCGAATCTTTTGAAATTCCACACATAGTATTAGCTTATTAGTCGTTATCAACTCGAGAAAAATGGGCGAAGTCGCCACGTCCCTTTTGGTACCTCCCACACAAATGCACCATTTTGCACCAAAAGTTAACAGCTTATAACATTAATAACAGTGTATAAAAATACTTGAAATTTTGTACAGTATTATGCTTTTATATTGCCTACAATCCAGGGAAAAATGGGTGTTGTTGTCACGCCCCTTTTGGTACCTCCCACACAAATTGACAGAATAATTCGAGTAATATTTAATATTACATTACTCACAAAGTGAGGGTATACCTTAGTCGGTTTACCCGACTGAAACTTTCTTACTTGTTATATTTAAATTTAATACCAAAAAGATGAACGACAGGATGGGTATACATCACCCACAGCTTCAGTACCGAATATATCTTGGTGGCCAGGTACTAGGGTTGTCGATCTGGACTGGGTTTCGCAAATCTCGGCATTCGGGATTGAGATCACGGGATTTCTGGATATTTCGGGATTTTTTACACATTTATTATTTCTTTAAGTTTAATGTTTTCTTCGCAAAAAATCATTGAAACAAAATCTATTAATCATCATCGACCTTTTCGTTGCCTTGAGAGGATTTTACCATTTCTGCAGCATCGTTTAGGTTTTTCGCTATGTATATATGTTTTCAAGTTTCTTATGGCAACGATTCCGCTTCCCAGCTCTAAGAAGGAATCTTCGAATTTGCCAAAGAAAACTAAACGCTGCATTAAAGTCAATCGAGGAATCTACTCTCAATTTGGAACCATCAAAAGGAACAGACTATAATCTCTGGAAAGCCACAAAAAATATGAGAAGACCGATTGCACACGAATCACCACTTCGTCTAGAAAGTGGCTGCTGGGCATGCATTTGCAACCTATCTAGAAACAGTATTCACACCTAATACTAATTCACATAGTGTAATCCATCAAGATATATATAGAACAGGATCTGCAATCAACGGTATGTACGGTGGAAATCCATCCGCAATTATTGAAGAAGTCTCAAACCCTCTACGATTAAGGCTTTAAGATATTGAAGAATCTATAAATGATCTAAAACTGAAAAAATCGCCCGCAGGAGATGGGATAAATGCAAAAATGCTAAAGGAACTCCCTCATTAAGTCGTCAGAATAATATTATTTATCTTCAACAAAATTTTACGCCTCGGCTATTTCCCTAGATCATGGAAACGATCTGAAATAGTAATGATTCCTAAGCCTTGCAAAGACCCTACTCAAATAAAATCGTATCGACCGATAAACTTGTTATCAATCCGGTCAAAAATTTACGCACAAACTTATGGCGAGCTACCTATCAAATCGGTCATTCAACGTAAAGTCAAAAGGCACACTTTCCAGCACCAAACAAATTTCTGCTGGTGTTCCACAAGGAAGCATCTTTGGGCCAATACTGTATGTTATATATACTGCCGACATGCCCACTACACCTTCAACACACATGTCCACTTTTTGCGGATGATACAGCTATCGCCAGTAACCATAACGATCCTACAACTGCATCCAACCAACTACAAACACAAGTCCGTGAGGTAGAAAAATGGCTGCATGAATGGAGAATAGTAGTCAACGCAAGTAAGTGTACTCACGTCACGTTTACCCTCAAGAGAGATACATGCCCTGCTGTAAAAATCTTCAACTCTATGGTACCTCAAAAAGATAACGTAAAGTATCTAGGAATCCACTTGGACCGTCGTCTAACTTGGACACACCATATAAATGCAAAATTAACCCAAATTAAGCTGAAATCAAATCAGCTGTAATGGCTTATCAGTCCCAGGTAAACTCTACACTTAGAATACAAAGTCTTGTTGTACAAAACAATTATAAAACCAATATGTACGAACGGCATTCAACTCTGAGGAAGAGAATGTGCAACCAATATCAATAAGTTACAAAGAAGACAATCTACCATTCTGCGAAAAATCGTTAATGCCACTTTGTATATTAGGAACGCAAATATTCTTACAGACCTTAACGTAACAACAGTAATTGAAGAAATAGGATATCCTTCCCGAAGCTGTATAAACACATTAAACTCTCATCCAAATATTCTCGCCAGAGAACTTTTAAACTACGAAGGACATTCACGCCTTAGAAGAAGAAACACCTTAGACCTGATATAGAAATAGCTTGAGAACAATTTGCCACCAAATTCCTTAGTTCATAATTTGAATACTACGAGTATACTCGTATTTTTATTATTATATGTAAATGCAAATAACTTAACTTATGAATATGAAAAAAAAAGTTTCTAATTCCTCAGCTGAGTAATCGTTAAGTGGCAAATACACGGTGCAATCGCCGTACCGATATCGTACCAACGATATCGTAAGATCGAACGCTCCCGACCGAAAATTGTACGATTTTGTACACACACACTATACAATCATGGAATTACACTCCCAGCTGGTGCGATAATCGTTACGATGATTGTATCATGTAATTGCCACTTTATACTCAATATGAATCATTACACACAATATTAGTTTTAAAGCTGCACATTAAAGAATAAAAAGGTGCATATCTAAATCATTATCCAAGCCCGATTTTAAATTTGGATTCTAATTTAGAAGACTCGAATATATTGTTCTAAGCTCATGAATTCCTTTAAGAAGAGACATGGAATAACTCCATCAGTTAATATAGATTTAATAGCAGATAACTCCTTCAACATAAATGACAGCGTAACATCTGCTTTGCAAAGATTCATATCACAAACAAATAACCCTTCCACAGTTAATTTTATAGTATTTAAAACACGTATTGGTTCCGTTAGGAAACAAAATTAATTTAGCAATATAAATCGGGATTCCCCGGGAATGATCTTAAAAAATCACGGGATTCGGGATTTTTCGGGATCGGAAAATCGCGCCATTTGCGGGTTCGGGATTTCCCGTTCGACATCCCTACCAGATACCCAGCACAGAGTTATAATATGCTGTTCTTCGATAACCTTTAGTTCTCTGCGACAGCGGCAGATCACCTTAGACCTTAAATTCGTACCCTGTAATACCTTTAAAGCAGCCTGGCTGTCGATGAAATGGCAAATATCGTTTCTATATATTTGCATCAACGAGATAAGTTCAGCTGCTTTGGCAATCGCATATATTTCTGCTTGGAAGATGCTGCATTGTTTTCGCAATCGAAGGGAGACCCCCAAATCTAGTTCACGACAGAAAATACCGCATCCGGTATCCTCCTCCATTTTGGAACAATCTGTAAAGACATTAATGTCAAAAATCCAACATGTCCTTTCTGCCAAAGTAGAAAATTTAACGAGTACTCCTTTCTCACTAGGTCATGTATGATCATACATATTATCTGTTTTGGATCCCATTATTTATGGATCTCCTATACGAGTATGTCTAGAATTGGTATCTAGCAGAAGATTCATCCTCATTACCTCATACTATGTAACCTTTAACTTAAATTTAAGGTTTGGGAACATTCCAACATCAAGGAATTTTTTTAAATCAACTCCGCCTTTTGCCTTGTCCCAACTTCCTTTCATTACTCCACCTGATCTTTCAAAGGTAATTTTTGTCATCCTTTTTTTCGACCTCCTTCGAGCAGATTTTCGAAAATAGTTTCGTCTAATTCAAATGTCTTCCACCAACATTGCTTGTCAACGCATGCCTGCAGAAAGGGCAAGTCCACCGAAACCGCCCTGCATTATCTGGTCAGCTTTATTGAAGGATCCCTCTCTGTCATGGAATATAGAATGGAAGCTTTCTTAGATACATATGTATATAGGGGGGACCTTCAATAACATAAATCTAACCTCTATAATTACGTCTTTAGAAATCCTGGGGGTTGATAGCAGTATACGTAGGTTCATTCAAAACCTTCTGATTAAGAGATGCATTTCAGCTAACTTGGAGTCAACTGACCATAGATTTGTCTCTGCTATGAAATATCTCCATGAACAATATTCTGTTTTCTCTGTTGAAAATGAGTGTTAAGGGTATTGCCTGTGGAGATGACATGGTAATAGCTGTTAGAGGGAAGTTTCAAAGTACTCTTACGGACATTCTACAGCAGGCGCTTTATATAACCTTAAAATGGGCTTCCGATAATGGACTTGGTGTCAACCCGACCAAGGCAGAACTAGTTCCTTTCTGCAGGAGATAGGTTAGGGTGGCAGCCGTTTTTTTCTTGGCAGCTCACTTAGACCAGTTTAGGTCCCTAGTGTTACCACGGGCTAAAATGCCCCTCATCGAAACCAACCTGTTTGATATACAAATTTATCGATAGTACCAATATCGATAGCGGAAACATATGTTAGACTGCCTAGAAAGGCCGACCCAAAGCGGGGCAGTCGCATAGCAGCTCATCTCCGCAGCTTCTGCAGAGTGTCATTGGAGTCAATACCCAATCTTCTGGCGTGTTCGCCGATCAGGCAGTGTCCCGTCAGAACTGATACTAACGTAGACAATCTTTTCCTCTCTAGTGCTAGGTGATATTTTGGCATTCTCAGATCATACCTTGGCCAGATTTGTCTAGGTACCCTACAGGTACCGATTTCTGTCCATCTTTCGTTGGACTGCCTGATCGCCTTCTGCCTAAGCCAAAGCTTACTTGTGAATAGTGGCGCACCAATATATGCAAATTCTTTGAGAATTTGTAATGTCGCCCCTCTCCTAGCAAGTTCATCGGCTTTGCAGGCCCCCGGGATATCCTTATGCCCAGGCACCCATGTGAGGTGTATGTTAAACTGCGCAGCCATCTCGTTAAAAGATCTGCGGCTGTCGAGGGCTGTTTGTGAATTTGGGGTGTGGCCTTCAGAGAATTGATGGCATCCTGACTGTCCGAGTAAATGGCAACGCCAGTGTTGGTCACCATGTTGTGACTCGGCCACTTGGCGACTCCCCATATTACCATTATTTTGGCTTGATAGATACTGCAAGTAGCTGATGGTCTGTGAGCTATATCAAGACTGGATCCTTTACAGTGTATTCCGAAGCCAACCGTAACATCAAGCATCGAACCATCCGTATAGAAACCATTTATCTCTGGCTTGTGTCATAGTTATGTAGTCCCTCTCGAAGGTGTACACCGTTGGTATATAGTCCACTCGATTGGCCGTAGTTTTTGTACCTCCACTTTGATAGGCAGTTTAATCTTAATGTCGCCCTGGTTGCAAGTTCTCTCGCCACAATATAATTCGGCAGTCGATGGAGTAGGGCTTGTAGAGACTCAGTCGCTGTAGTGTTTAAAGATCCGCTTATAACTACATAGGCAGACAGTTCTCTGAACCTTTGATAGTAGGTTGGCATTTCTCTGAAACTGAATAGTAGGTTCATCCACACAATATCCAATGGACAATTTTAGGAGAGAGAGGATTCACCGCGACCCTACAGCCTTCGTGCAGGAATAAAAGGCGACGTTGGCCTTACACGTTCCAATACATTAAGACTGATACTAAGCTATGACCTTCTTAGGGCATAAAGTGGTCAAACTTGTCTTATAGCCCTGTATATATTTATATAACGGGAGAAGATCCTTGACCTTCTCAGGTCAAAAAGTGACCATGTAGAAGTTTGAGTCTGTCAATTTATTATTTGCAGGTTGACATTGACATTCCTTAGACATATTTAATGTCATCCCTTTTCTACCGAGCTCGTGAGTTCTGCAAAAATACCTTGGCATATCTACTTGGCCCTGTCACCCAAATAAGGTTTTTTTTCTAATTGATCTTCCCTCTCCTGAAGTGTATGTAATGGCCAAACAAACAGAAAGTAATCTGTAGCGTGAAATTTTTTCTTGAGGGTTCTCGATTATTATTTATTTAAGATATAAGGTATCGTTGTTCTTTGTTTGAATTGCAAATATTTAAAAATTATTGCAAAAATTGGTAAATCACAAAGTTACGTCATAAGCATTCGGCACTTGTTTACATTTATTTTCAGACCGTTATTACGTCACGTGAAAAAAGTTCGCACATTATCTCAGATACATTTGCGAATAGTTTTATGAAGGCTCTTAAATGTACAAGTATATCTATTGCTCAGTCATATTCATTTCATTGCTAATTAATGGAGGAGATTTTAAAATACTCGTACATCTTTGTTTGACACTTAAAGAGCATAAACACTCAAACTAATAGATGGTCCGTCCGACTCTTTAAAAAGTGACAGTTACGAACGATTAAATTTTTGACATTTGTTTTGCTCTCTTCGATTTTCTTTGGCATTCTCTTGTTAGCTCTCGAGATTTAATTTGCTGATTTAAAGATGTGTTTTTTGCAATTTTATTTAATAAATCAATTGTGTTTGCTACCATTGTGATTGTAAAGTGAAATGTTTGAGGAAAAATGCCAAAAGTATGTATAAAAAATAAAAACAAATTTGTGCTCTTTCTTCTCTTAACTACTAATGTCAAAAATTTAATCGTTCGTAACTCGAGAAATTTGCTTAAGGGAGCGAAGGACCATCTAGTAGTTTGAGTGTTTATGGTGTGGCTATCTTCGCCCTCTCACTCACTCTCTCTCTGCTCGAACTTGACTTGTGCAATTTCTGTTATTGAATATCTTGTGGCTACTTAAGAGAGCTATCACAAAACTCTCTTCGTCTGGCATCAGCTGTGAGCATGGCTGAGTGTTGATTATTTTCATCAAGTGTGGATTTTGGATGGATGGATTGTCGTTCCTATAGGCGCAAAGGAGAAAACACGCACACAAACCATACATAATGAATAATGATGATAAGAAGCCGTATTGTTATTATTACGATTAGTATGAGTAGTAAGTACTCATTTACTTAAGAGGAGCGGAGCGGTGCTTGGCGAGCAGAGTACCATCATCATCTATACCTCTGTACATATGGTTATTATGGTATTCTGGTATATTATTGTTTATTATAGTGACTGTCGGTTGATCCGATCCCTCGTCTGACGTCTTGGTTCTTAGGGAAGGGTGATAGATAAGCCGCAATGTCGGAGAGCTGGTGATGGTAGCACTGCTGATGATGATGATGATGACGAGAGGAGGAGGATGATGGTAGCGATTATGATAAATACAAACAAACAATACTCGTGAAGGAATTTTTCATGAGTAAGTCTCTCTTGTCCGTCAGTCCGTCCGTCCGCCGCTTGCCCATTCATGCAATCAATATGGATATCTTCTGTTTTTGGCTTTTTGCTCTTTTGTAATTTAAACAATAGAACGTGGCGACAATGGCGACTCATAAAAACAGTTGCAGAATTCGTATTTGTCAAATTCTGGTGATTATTTGCTGAGTAAGATTTCCATCCATTTGTACGAGCCGAGTCCATGTGAAGTGAATGTGTCTGTGTGTAAACACGACTGCAAACAGATTTCGAGTAGTGTGAGCGGGGGAGGGGACTACATTTTGATAAGATATTGGCTATTGTTAGAATAAAGATAAGATTTTTGTGCTAGTGAATAATTCGTAATATTGTAGGGGCTGCTAATGTTGTAACCCCATATGTTACGAACACCATATAATAAGTTTGTCATTTTGTTTGTAACATCTGAAATATTGATTTCAGAATTTGCAATACATGGCAAGAATTTAGCGAAAAATACACATATTGTCAACAAAATCAACACAGTAATATCGAAAGAGAAATCGGGCGACTATACTCCTCAACTACAGGTGGAAACGATTAAATGTCGATATCTCTCAGCAAAGAGGTCAGTATGACTGCAGATAATCCGAATCTTGGAATAGTGTGGAGGGAATGAATATGCAATCATTGGAATGTAGAACACTGAGCAAATTTCAATGAAAATAAGCTTAAACATAAATGGCCAAATGCTCATAAGATTTTCTCTTCAACTTGGATGTACCCAGCTTAAACCTCCTAGCATTTTCTCTCCAGGCTTCAGTATGAACCCCTCAAATAATAATAAACTTAAAAAACACTGTCAGGGAAGTATTGCTGTTGCATGATGTGAAGGTCCGTCAATAAGAGCGCTACAAAAGTTTTTTTTTTACATAAAACAAAAACGGTTTTGGATATCAATGACATTCTTTATTCCTGTGAAAGTACGTTCGATGCCATTATGTATGGAACTCGATTTCTTTTGCATGGCCACCACGGGCACGCTTGCAGAAGTCCAGACGCTGAACCCAATTTTCGACGGTTTTCAAGCATAAATCGGCCGATACTGCTGCAATTTCACGTTCGATATTCTTACGAAGTTCATCAATCGTCGCTGGCTTGTTGGTATAGACCATAGACTTGACGTAGCCCCACAGAAAATAGTCTTACGGCGTCAAATCGCACGACCGAGGCGGCCAATCGACTGGACCATTTCGTGAGATAACACGTTCTCCAAACTTGGTTTCCAACCAATTGAATGTGGCATTCGCTGTGTGGCGCCGTCCTGTTGGAACCACATGTCCTCCAAGTCCATATCATCCAATTGGGGACAAAAATATTCGTTTATCATTGAACGGTAGCGATTCCCATTCACAGTAACGTGCCGGTCTTGATCATCACGGAAGAAGTACGGCCCAATGACGCCGCCGGCCCATAAACCGCACCAAACCGTAATTTTTTCGCGATGCAATGATGACTCATGGAGTACGTGTGGATTGCTGTCTGACCAATAACGCATATTTTGTTTATTGACAAAGCCATTCAGCCAGAAATGAGCCTCATCGCTGAAGATGATTTTTCGCGCTCTTAACGTTGAGGCCACTGACTCCGAATTTCGGTAGTAAATTATAATAATTTCGACTCGTTGTTGGCTCGTATATCTTTTCATCATGAAATGACAAACCTTACTGAAGAGAAATGTCAAAAGAGCCGCAAAAAATATGGCGTCGTTTGCTGTCCCTGTCGGTCTACTTTTGTAGCGTCCCTGTCGAAAAACCCTTTACAAGAACTACGGTCACTTGAGGAGTGTACGGTCCAAGTGTAGTGCTATGGTAACCGACAGAGTGGACAATATACGAGTACCAATGATGTACACCTTCGAGTGGAACTATACACATCACTATGATACCAGCCAGAGATGAATGGGTTGGCAGAATACCAGATAATAGCAACCATCTCCACTTCTATACGAATGGTTGGAAGCATGATGAAAAGGTTGGCTTCTGAGTACACTGTAAATAACTTAGTCTGGATATAGCTCACAGGCTACTAGCTACCGTCAGTGTCTTATCAAGCCGAAATAATGTCAATATGCGTGGTCTTTTACTCGGACAGCCAGGCTGCCATCAATTCTCTGGAGTCCACATCCCTAAATTTCGCAGATCTCTTAATGAGGTGGCTGAGCAGTTTAATATACACCTCATATGGGTGCTTGGGCATAGCGTTATCCCGAGGAACTGCAAAGTCGATGGACTTGCTGGGAAAGGGACGACATTACAAATTCTCGAAGAATTGGCATATATTGGTGCGCCACTATCCACATATATTGGGTGGTCTCCAGTTACTTATGAAGCTGTAGTACCGACAGCTCTATTTAGGGAAGTAGTAGAAGAAGTAACGTCTGACAAGGTCGAGCTGATTATTGGCGCAGACACGAACGCTCATCATACTATCTGGGGTAGTACGGATATAAACAATAGGGGTGATTCGCTTCTTGACTTTATTCTAACTACCAACCTAAGTATTTGTAACATAGCTAATAAACCGACCTTTACAATTAAAGACAGACAAGAATTACTCGACGTAACGTTTGCTACTGACCGGCTGTCAGACAAAATTATTGGGCGGCAAAATTATATGTACTGGACGACCACTCATTCTCAGATCACCATTATATTTAGTTAAAACTCGCTGAAAAAGCGCCTAAACCTGCCGTCCACAGAAATGTGAGGAAGACAAAGTGGCACCTGTATGACAAGAATTTCAAGAAAGTCATCAACTCCAAACTTCTGTACGAACCGAATGACAAAGCCGGTCTGGATAATCTGGTCGAGCATATCACCACATCATTCAATATTTCCCTTGAAGAAGCCTGTCCAAAAACAAGGTACAAGGGTAAAACTAAACCCCAATGGTGGACTTCTGAGCTAACGGCTTTGAAAAAGACCTGCAACAAGCTATTCAACAAGGCTAAATCTACTGGGGTCGCTAATGTTTGTGATGCCTATAAAGAGCAACTCAAGATCTATAAGAAGGAGCTTAGAAAGGCGCAAAGACGCTCTTGATATACCTTCTGTGGCGAAGTGGAAAAGGTCTTCGACGCCGCAAGGCTGAGGAAAATACTATCAGCTTCACCCTGTACAGTGGGTTACCTGCAGGATGAGGCAAATAACTGGACAAAAAACAGCAAGCAGTCGCTGAATGTACTGCTGGACACACATTTCCCGGTGAACTCACCACCAGAACCCGAAGATCAGCAAGACCAACAAGAATGCGAGTGGACTGCGAGCGTTGCTAGCTTGTTGACTGAGAGATCCAGAATAAGCTGGGCAACAGATTTGAGCCCTTCAAGTCACCTGGACCAGACGGCAGCACTCCTGCAGAAATGCAGAAAATTTTAAAGTACATTATCCCCTGGCTGGAGAAAATTTATGTAGGCTGTATCAGGCTTTCATACATCCCCAATCGATGGAGGGCTACCAAAGTGGTATTCATACCCAAAGATACCGTAGACTAGGCCAAAATATTTCAGACCAATTAGCCTATCCTCCTTCCTATTGAAACGTCTGGAAAGACTTTTAGATTATTTCATTAGGGAAAACCTGGATACAAAACTCCTGTCGGTGAACCAACATGCTTACAATAATGGGAAACCTACAGAATCAGCCCTGCACGAACTTGTGAGCATCGAATTGTCCCTGCATTTCAAGGAACATTTACTCAGATGCGGTAATTGCGGAGCTGTCACATTTAAAGGTGAAATCTAGCTTGATTAGACTAATTTAAAGTCTGCTCAACAGAAGACGCATAACATCAATTCTTGGGTACACAACTCTAACAAGGTTTGTAAACAGAGGGACCCCACAAGGAGAAGTACTGCCGCCACTAATTTGTAACTTAGCGGTGAATGAAATCATGCTAGATCTAGAACGCTGTCTCTGCGAGTTCGTGGCATATGCAGACGACGTGGCAATCGCAATAAGTGGCAAATTCGAAAACGTCCTCAGACACATCCTACAAGTAGTTCTGAACAAGTTGGCTAGATGGGCCAGAAGCAGCGTTTTGCGCTTTAACTCAAACAAGACAGAATTAGTTCTCTTTACTAGAATGAAAAAGGTCCCACATGTGGACCCGCCAACCTGGATAAGTGGAACAGGTCTAGTCTTTTCTGAAAGTGAAATATTTCTAGGAATAATTTTAGATAGGAAATTCTTATTCTGACTTAACAACTGTAACGAACTGTAACAACGGTGTCGTCATTTACTCGCTATATATATTTACATTGCTATCAATTCTCCGGAGGCCACATCCCTAAATTGCACAGATCTCTTAACGAGATGGCTGAGCAGTTTAATATACTCCTCATATGGGTGATTGAGCATAGGGATATCGCGAGGAACTGCAAAGTCGATGAACTTGCTAGGAAAGGGACGACATTATAAATTCTCGAGGAAATTGCATATATTGGTGCGCCACCATCCACATGCAAGGTTTGGTTTAGGCAAGAGGCAATCCAAAAAAAGATGGACAGAAATAGGCACCTGTAGGGTAACTAGACAAATCTAGCCAATATTTGACCTGAGAAGGTCAAAATATCTCCTCGCACTAGAGAGCAAAATATTGTCTACTGTCTTGATCGGCGAACACGCCAGGAGGTTGGGAATTGAGTCCAATGACTTCAGCAGAAGATGAGGAGGTTATTGTCCTGCACTGAGTAATCGACGTCTGGATATACTGGGGTCGGTCATTCTAGGATGTCTGAAAAATCTTGCCGTCACCGATATTCGTATGATAACTTTGTGTATAAAACAGGTTGATTCCGATGAGGGGCAACTGGCCCTGTGGTATTACTAAGGACCTCTATTCGTCTGTGTGAGCTGGTAACTGTGGCTGCTACCCTAATCTACCCTAAAAATTAGAGCCACAGTCGGTGACGTTCTCAACGCCCGAGTGATAAACATACCAGTCCTTCGCTGAACTTTATTTAAAGTTTAGTGGATCCGTCTACCAGACGATAATGCGATTCAGCATTATCGGTGTAAATGCTGTAGTATAGTATGTATTAATAAATACGGTGATTCAGCCCCACAATTTTTTGGATTGAAGTTTAACTTTCTGTCTAGTATGTTTTCCTTTAGAGAAGTGAATTTTAATACCTTGTAGGAAGGCTAGTACAAAAGTGGGACCAACTTATGCCTTCTGCTGTAGTAAATAAGTAGATCTGTCTTAGTCGTGTTCCTGCCGAGAACATTATCGGAAGCCCATCTTGCGGAGTTATGAAAGCTCCGTTGTAGAATAACCGTTATTGTCACGTCATCAGCATAGATAATAGCCGTAACACCCATTTTCCAAAGCAAGCAGGATACTCTACTTGGAGATATAGCATAGCAGAACAGGCAGATCGCCCCTTGAAGCGTTCCACGGCTTACAGATTTATGAAGGTCAATATTCTAAGCTATCTGAAATCCATCCCTAAACAAAAGGTTCTGAATGAACCTTTTTATACTGCTATCAACCTACAGGGTTGCCTTTATTGAAGGTCTCTTCTTTATCTGAGAAAGCTACCGTAGTATTTATATTCCCTAACAGAGAGAGATCCATCTATAAAGCTGAATAGATCGTGAAGTGTGGATTTGGGGGATTTTCCTACAGCAAGGCGTGTTGTTGGTTGGACAGTAGCCTGTGATCAATTTTTGTCCCAAGCTAACTATGTATCTATTAATCTCTCCAGGGCTTTAAGGAGAAATGAAGATAGACTTAGCGACCGGAAATCATTAGCTCCTGCATGAGACGGCTTCCCCGCTTTGGGGTGGAAACAACCTTGGGTTTTCTTCATTTTGTTTGCCTGATTGATACAACAAGTGTAGATCTCTCTGAGCCAGGGAGCAATTGTTTCAGCCAATTCTTGTAGCATCGCAGCGAGACATTGTTCACACGAGGCAACATTAGTTGCGGCAATTTGGAAGTTTATAGGAGAGGCAGGCGGAATAGAACTGGAGGGATTGCCCTTTCTATTCCGCTTGCCTCTCTCTCCTATTAACTTCGGAAGTAACGGATTTACCTCGTGTAAATCGGGACTATACAGTGCCTCTTCAGAGTTGCCATCTGTCCCAGTAAAGAACGTATAGCCAGGAGCACACTACCTTGAAACGCTTCTCTGCTAATAAATCCAAAAAGTGTAGCTAGCCTAAGCTAGCTAGCTACAAACGCGTCTCTTAATCAGTAGGTTCTGAATGAACCTTCGTATATTTTTATCAATCCCCAGTGTTGTCAGAGCCATAACTACTGCAGCTGGATTTACATTATTGAAGGTCCTCTCTAAAGCTACTATTGTATTTTCCTTAACAGGAATATTTGAAACTGAAATAACTAGATAGAGTGGTGTCTATCGAAACTGCAGTAAATTCTACCAAGCAATTAAAACTCTCTGTCAATTTTTGTATTTGTTTCTATTAATTTTTTGCAATAGACAGAAAGTAACTGAAACATATGGTCTCGAACCAAATAAATTCTAACTGAATAATTTTTGTTTTTAATATTTCTTCTTTAAAGTTTTTCCGCCTCCTTTCCAGTTAACCCCGTGAGAAAAATCAGTTCAAGATATCAACAGATTATTTTTGAAATATGTTCAATGAACGGAAATCACCTGCACCAAAACAGGATGCAACACTATCTGGGAATTCTTTAAAAACTATTGCGACTCTCGAAGAAAAAATCCTATAACAAAGGAAATCACTTCGTATTTCTTAAGGAATCTGAAGATGATCCTCTTGTGTGGAAAGAATGTACCCGTAGTGCAGAACATACCACTTACATCCCTCCCTTTGTAAACACAAGAAGAAAAAAGACGCGCCTGAGTGTACTTCTCTTCTCTTGCACACACAAAACAAAAAATAAATCCTTGTCATAACATCTCGTACACACGAGTACTTCTTGTCATCGGGAGTTGTCTTCTCACACTCATATTTCCCCCTCAATTCCAAAGTGCCGCAAGCTGTTGCGGAAAGTGAAAACTATTTTTATCCCTGGCCATGGAAGAGGAAATGCTATGCTATTGCTTCCTTTCCTATAAGACTTCTGCAAAAACTATAAGTATATGTGAGTTGTTCCGAAAAGAGATAAATATGAGACCTGCCGATGAAAAACATGGCACAGCCTTTTTGGAATTTGAAACGTGAATACATTGTAGCAGCAACAGTTGGATCAGTTGTTGCAACCTGCCACCAAACGAATTATTTCCAAAGCCTTGAGAATGAAGATTGGGCATGAGATGGATCTTATGATAAATGTCGCAGTGCCTCATTTGCGGTTGTCGCTTCCGATGCAACCAAAGATACTCAGATACTCGTGTGCGTTGTTGTTGTCGCTGCTGCTTCGTTTTGTCATTTGGAATCTTTTTTTGCAATTGGTATTCAATGTTGGTGATGACAACGAACGAGCAGCAAACATCATCCATTCATACTGAACTTGGTCGGTCTTTGTAGGTGCCTACACCTTCATAATGCACAACGAAGCACAGTGTTTCGAAATATAATAAAAATAAAACGATTCGATTCTATTTTCCATTCCTCAATTTTTAAGAACTTTAGTCTGTAGTTAGTTTAATAAAATACATACAAATAGCTTGGGCAACAATAGAATTTAGACCAGTTAATCAGTATATTTTCCATTACAGTAATTGCCTCCTAAACATTTTTTCCAGAAATATTTAAAAATGCAAAATTTGAATTGTTCACCCAAAATTGTAATATGTATCTTTTAACGTATATATATATTTATACCCGTCGTTCCAATGTGGTGCATAGGGCCATAACAAATAAATGCCATTCATGTTCATCGTCATTCAGGTCATTCTTGTGAGTTTGGAGTTGTCTTCTCCAGGTGTGGGCTGGTCTTCCTACTCTGCGGCTACGTTGAGGGTTCTACTCAAGTGCGGCACGTGTGAGGACAGCATGTGTCCCAGCCAATTCGCGTTTAAGAATTTCCGTTGCGATAGGGGGTTATTTCGTCGAGGACCATAAAGTAATTACCTACAACTTTTCTACTTCCATTCCACAGTATGAAACGCCTCTATATTTCAAAATTAGGGTTCTACAACTTCAGAACTAAAATCTGCAGACTTCAATAATTGGAGTTCTTAAGTTGGCCGTGATAATTTTTACCACTATGGGTTAAATACTACCATTCTACATTATGTTCGTATAATTAAGAATTAAATTAGACCGATTCAAAATAAAACACGTAATGGAGAGACAGGGATCTATTTACAGATTGTCCTTTTTATATGTAAACAACCATTAAACTTAACATGGGTTTGTCATTAGAGGTGGTGGAATTACCACCATGTGACGTATCCAAGTATGTACTTGCCTAGAAGTATAACTATAGTCCTGAACTTTCAATGTTAGATACAGCATAATTTAAATTTGAAACCAATTAAATTCTTACTATGTAATGGTTGAACTTCGAAAAATGTATCCAACTGGTCCTCTACTAAGGTACAGATAACCCAACTGGTCGTATACAAAGAGTGGATAGACCCTACTGGTCTCCTACTATAGACTAAATAACCCAATTGGACTTCTACTAAGGGGTAGATAAACCAACTGGTTGTCTAGTAAGGAGTAGATAACCCAACTGGTCGTCTAGTAAGGAGTAGATAACCCAACTGATCCTCTACTGTGTAGCAGATAACCCTCTAACTAAAGTACAGATAACCCAACTTGTCGTATACAAAGGAGTAGGTAACCCAACTGGCCGCCTACTATGGAGTAAATAACCCAATTGGACTTCTACTAAGGAATAGATAACCCGACTGGTCGTCTAGTAAGGAGTAGATAACCCATCTGGTCCTCTACTGTTTATCAGATAACCCAGTTGGTTCTCTACTAAGAAATATATAACCCAACTGGTCGTATATTAAGAAACAGATAACCCAGCTGGCCACCTGCTATGAACTAAATAAACCAATTGGAATTCTACTAAGGCGTAGATAACCCAACTGGTCCTCTTCTGAGTAGCAGGTAACCCTACTGGTCCTCTATTAAGGAACAAATAACCCTACTGGACGTCTACTAAGGAGAACATGGCTACTTTGGAGTAAATAACCTAACTGGTCTGGTACTAAGGAATAGATACCACAATTGGTTGTCCACTAAGGAGAACAAGACCCAAATGGTCATCTTCTGAGTAGAAAATAATCCAACTGGCCCTCTACTAAGGTTGTCTATATAGAGTAAATAATCCAACTCGTCATCTACTAAGGAATAGATAACCCAACTGGTATTTTTCTAAGGAGAACAAGACCCAACTGGTCGTCTAATAAACAGAAGATAACCCAACTGGCCGCCTACTATGTAGTAAATAACAAGACTGGTCATCTACTAAGGAGAACAAGACCCAACTGGTCCTTAAGTGTGTAGCAGATAACCCAGCGGGTCCTCTACTAAGGAATAGATGACCAAACTACTAAGGAGTAGATAGCCCAACTGGCCGGCTACTATGAAGTAAATAACCCAACTGGTCATATACTAAGGAATAATAACAATATTGGTCGTCTACTAAGGAGAACAAGAGACAACTGGTCGTCTAGTATGGATTATATAAACAAAATGGTCCTCTTCTGAATAGAATATAACCAAACTGGTCCTCTTGTGATTAGAAGGATAGAGGAGTAGTAGATAACCCACCTGGGTTATCTACTACTCCTCTACTAATGAATATATAGCCCAACTGTTAGTCTACTAAGGCGAACAATACCCAACCGGTCCTCTACTGAGTAGTATATAACCAAACTGGCCATCTACTAATGAGTAGATAACCCAACTGGTCATATGCTAATGTTAAGATCACCCAACTGGTCTTCAAGTAAGGAGTAGCTAAACCAACTGGTCTTCTATTAGGCAGTAGAAAAAACAGGTCCTCCTCTGAGTAGTAGATAACCTACCTGGGTTATCTACTACTCCTCTGCTAAAGAATATATATCCCAAATGTTTGTCTACTAAGGACAACAAGACCCAACTGGTCCTCTACTGAGTAGTAGATAACCAAACTTGCCATCTACTAATGAGTAGAGAACCCAATTGGTCATATGCTATGGATACAGTTCGTCTTCTTAGTTGTGAACTTTTCTGATGTAGTTATCCACAGTTTGTTCAAATTAACCCTAATTAATAAAATCAATATCTATGTCATCAATCCTATTTAACTGATCCAAATCAATATCTATGTCATCAGATCAGTGATAGTTCCCAATTAGAGTTTTTCCCGGGCTTTTTTAATTCCCGAGAAAGCGGTGTTTTTTTCAACCGTTCTCGGGATCCCGCTTAATGGGTTAAAAATGCATTAAGTAGTTTTTGAATATTTTGTGATTTTTCGCCACTTCCTTCAACAAATGTTAATTCCTTTTTCAGTAGATTGCTGAAAAATCGGGCTGTTGTAAATATTGTATTAAGCCGTACAATTTTTTGTCTCGACTCTCCTTAATTCGTAGGGCTTCAGACAATTTTTTAACCACAAAGAGAAGGTACTGATCGGACCAATGAACACAAAGGAGTCACTACGAGTACTACCCAAAAAATACAGCCGAAATGTTAGAATAAAAGCAGCCGTTTTGTCAGCACACGAAGGAAAAGTTAACACTTTTTGATATATGTATAAGCAAAAAATCACGGGAGTTCCCTCAACTATTTCCCGGGATTGAGAAATATGACTTTTTTCCCGAGATGAGATTCCCGGGAAAAAATTCTAGTCCCCTTTTTAATCAGCACTGGAATCAGTAGACTCAGATAAATTGGTTCTTTATTTCCCGTAGGGTAATTATGTTTTTTATGATATCCCTGAACCTTTGTTTGTTGTTCATTCCGTAAGAGACATCAATATGATTTGCCTAAGATTCTTCTTCTCAAATCCGATAGATCAGACCATTGACACAGAAGATGTAGCGATTCGTCCTCTGCCGATGGTAGTCGTTGTACTCTAGATCAGGACCGATTTAGCTTTGCAGCTATTCTATTCCTGGATAACTTATATATGTCCCTGGACCTTTGTTTGTTGTATAATTGCCATGAATGGTTTTATTGACAGATAGTTCCATAAGGGTCGTCAATATGATTTGCCTAGCATTTTTCTTTTCAATTCGGATAGAGCGGGTCATTGACATAGAAGATGTAGCGATTAGTCCATAGCGATTAGTCAATTTGGCTCTTCGTCTCCCCAGAAGCCCTGCGAACAGATTAGGCACACATTCTCACCTAGAATTGTTCTATATTAAATTTTTCTTTATTATAAAAGTTTGCAAACGTGGCTGCTGGTTTGAGAAGCCCTGATCTGGATATAGTCTTGTTAAAAACCCACGAGTTCGCGGATACTATTCCTGGATGTATACAGTAAGTCCCTGGCTCTTGTCCGTGGTAGGTAGTGTTGATAGCAAGATCGTTGTGGGATTATAACGTTTATCTATATTAAATTGGTTTTTGGTATATGTCCTTTAACGATAATAAAAAACACACTTCGATCGAAAAGTACTCGATATCGAATGCCGTGATTTCTCCCCAGATGTGCTTTAAAGCTTGAGTGACATGTTCGAATGTCCATCTTCTTTCTGATATCTAACTTGCTTATCTCAGTGGTGCGTTGAGAGCGATTTTGAATGAGAAACTAAATACTATCCTACATTTAATGCAACTAGACCTTGTAGCAAGGTACAACAGCTGCAGCCTTTGGGATATGGTTACGAACATAGTCTCATTCTAGATACAATGTCTGACCTTCCGGGCACTGTTAATAACATAACATAATAAGTTTGACAACCTTATCGTGATAGATGATAGCATCGTGGTCATAGCATATTCGTGAACCTCTGTACAGACGCTTCCACACTTAACAGTCAAGTGGTCACTGATGTCTTTTTCTGATAACCTTCGTGATAGCTGTAGTATGGAACTGGCAGCTAACTATGTATAAGAGAGGTAGCAGTATGGCTGAGAATTGATGTTCTGTCTAAAGTCGGTATCAATTTTCTAAGGATCTGCCTGATCACAGTAGAGTCTACCATATAGAAATCATGTCTACGTATTAATTTGCCGACTGTCTGAGAACTAAAGTCGTTATCAATGATTTCTAAGATAGTCTGCCTGTTATAAAGTTACTGGAACTGTCTGAATTAAAGAACAACTCCCAACTGTTGCAAATCGCTTGACTGAACAGTTCATTGTTGTCCGGATTTGGGTGTCCCGCCACCAAGATATACCAGGAAACTGCAAAGCAGATTAACTTGCAAGACTAGGAACTTCGTTTACCTTACATGCTCCAGGGAGAATTTGAATTTGTGGACATGCCTCTAGCGACCTACAATCTCTGCTTGAGAGATTGTGCGGGCGGTCTCGAGACAGAAATTGTGTATATTCCAAGCTGAGAATTAATGTTCTGACTAAAGTCGGTATGAATATTTTCTCTGAAAGACATGCTGCTTTTAAATCCCTGGAAACTATTTTCAACTGTCACAGCTCTGATAACTATATGACTGTACAGTTCATTGCTACCTGATTCGGTCGAATCACCGAAACATATCAGGGAATTGCGAAGTAGATGAACTAGCAAGACTAGAAACTACCTTACATGCTCCAGGGGAACTGGAATGTGTCGACATTCCTCTAGCGACCTGCAAGCTCTTCCTAATATGTAGTGACTTTATGAGATATTGCAGTTGGCTATTACACGTGATGTCTCATCTCTCCCATGCAGATAGATTGAAGATCTTGCTAAATGAATTTCACAGAAACGGAGGTAACGACGCACAGAAGCAGTTACTGGAACGTCTTCTGTATCTAGGCCTTCTGTCTCTAGAACAGCTGTGCCTAAGCTACACTAGCTCACATTTATTTATTTATATGAATTACAGTAAAACGTAAATTTATGTTCTAATTTTACGGTCCAGGGAAAAGCAGCATTACAAAGACCATGTGACTAGATTTTTGTAGCGACAGACTAGAGCCTCTGGTGCAAGTCGAACCCACGACCACCGAACTCACAGGCGAGCAGGTAGCGTGTTCATCTACTGTAATGCTCCTAGCCTCTCATTTCTTTTCCTGATCATGAGCTAAGAGCTAAGAAAAACTTATATTTTCCTTACGTTCCTCTGGCAATGCAATGGACTTAATAGTCTAAGGAAGCTGACAGGCAGGCTGCCACTCTAATCCTAACCTGACTTAAGCTAATATATATTAACGCATATATATATAAATTAAATTAAGAAACGTGCAATTTATTTCCTATTCTAAATGTCGATGAATCGTTCAATTCTCAAGTTATCTTTGCTTGAATTTGCAGAACACTGTGCCGTTAGCCCGAAATGATAATAATAATTATGAATGTCAATGCCCATAGTGGCTGGAAAGAAGTGATCCAACAAAGATACGCTACACCAGCCGATACTTGTCTATATTTATGAATCTCTTCAAATTTGGCGCATATGCCTCCACATTTGGTTAAAAGTGTTTTGTGTGTTTAATTTGCAATGCATTGCACATTTTCTCTGGGATATCACAACCAAGCTTAACAACTGAACAGCGAGACCATAAACTTATGCACACGTCTCTCCGTTCTTCCATACGTTGTCGTCGTCCGCGTGTCTGTCCATGCATTTCCATCATCTTCTTGATTTGTGGTCGAACCCCATAAACGTGAGTGGAGGATGCCGTCACTGAGAGAGGGTTCACTGTACCCCACACCGCATCGTTGCAGTCATTCGTGGAGTCAAAGCCATCGGTTAAGGCGGAGGCACTGTCACAGCCACCTCCATGGCCATAATGATCTTTTTTTGGTGTTCCGTTGTCTGTTTTAAAATGTCAATGTTTTGTTTTCGATTTTCTCCGTTGTGAGGGAGACCAGATCCGCCACATGGAGTGAGTGAGTAAGTGACTGAATGCATTTCATAAATGGTTTCATAAAACTGAAATTGTTAAAACCTAAATCTGGTTTGATTGCTCTTCGGTGCCAACCACGCATTTGGTATTTTTCTCTGTTCAAACAGAAAACAGAAACGAGTTTAAATAGTCCCACTACTGAAGAGGAGAAATTGCAGCAGAAAGCTACGAGTATAGGCGAAGAAATTCGAATAGCATTTTTATATGTTTAATGTCATTGGATGTATTCGTAATTAGATTAAAATATTTGAGAGTAGAGATTGAATAACTGGATGGATAGTTGATGTTTGGGAATGCTTTGATCGGTCGGTTACTGATCTTTTCTTAGAGTGACGATCAGGGAAAATAATTGTCTTAATTTGGTTAACTGACAAGTCTCTTGCAGATCTTTTAAGTCATAGTTTATTCCATGTGAAGATAACGCTAATTCAACAAGAAACAGTATAGTCCAGAAACAAAGTTGGTAGCAATGACAAGCAAAGTAGCTGCAGGTCCACTGTTCGAAGTTATTGATCTTGAAGTTGAATAGTGGAAGGAATTCTCTACCGAGTATGTAATATCTGGGTAGACTTCTGTTCAATACCTGTTGAAGTGATGAAGAATGTAAGTTCTGAATGACAATAAGAGAATAGAAGAAATAAGAGGTTAAACCGAGGATCCCAACGTCTAAGGAGTGGAAATAATTCCCTTTCCTGAAGAACAGTACGTTTAGAAAAGATTTGTTTGTTAAGATCCCACATTCCAAACATCATTGACATCATGTTTGACAATCTGTTAAAGTAATCAAAGAGTTCTAAGATTTAGGGAGTAGAAACAGGATCATGAAATATTAGTATTCTGTCGGTTTAGGGTTTACCTTTAAAATACATGGTTGATTGATTTAAAGACCAGTTAAGGTTGCACCTTTGTGTATACTGGATGTATACAGCTATAATACGACCGATACTCACTTACAGATCAGTGTCATGTTTGAAAGCGGTTTCGGAAGAAATCTAATCTCTCACAACTGACCAATATACAGAGACTAATATGCGTTGGTATAACGGGTGTACTAAGATCTGCCTCTCAAATGGCACTGGAGGCGATGCAGAACCTGTAAACCAACGATGTATTCATTGGGTACTCCGCAGCGATTGTGGGCTTCCGGCTAAGGGAATCAGGAATTCCATTCAACACTACCCACGGACATGACTCAGTCCTGAAACGCATGGACACCAAGGGAAAAAATGCTTTCAGACGGCATGGCACCGAAAACAATTCATGAAAAAACCTTTAAATTGAGGATACCCAGTCGAGAAGATTGGACGTCAATAAACATGATTGAAGCTGATGAAATTTCAATCTTCAGCGATGGCTTAAAACTTGAGTCGGGTACGTTATCGGACTATATTCCGTGTTCATAACTCTCAGAATCTCCATCAGACTCTGGGCAACGTACCGGTAAACGAATTAGCGCACGAGTGGGCAAGATTAGGCTCCTGAGCGCCAGAAGAAATCCCGACCCTAGACGTGCGCATTCCTTTCGCGGATCGTAAAAATCACATCGACGAGCTGGGAGTATCAGAAACCAGGTCGAGGTGGGAATCAGTAAAGAATTTCTGGTTAGCGCTATCTCTGTGGCCGGTTATTGATTTGACACGTACCAAAGAGCTGCTCCCTCGGCAATAACTCACTCAGTATTTTCACAGAACACTACGCGAAAAGCCTCATCGATGCATGCTTAAGGTTTCCAATTGCGGACTTCTGTAGAAGCTGTTTAGACGAAGTGGAGGATGAATCAGTGCAGAACTTTCCATGTTATTGTAAAGGACTGCATGAATGTCGTCTCGTCTACTTATCTCTTTGGTCGTTCATTGATATGACACGCACCACAGGGTTGATTTGCCACGGCAAGAGCACACTCAGTATTCTCACAGGTGTCATCACTGGACACTGCGTGATAGACCACAATCCTGCACGCATGCAACTTCTAAATGCGGAATTCTGTAGAAGCTGTTGAGACGAAGAGGAATCAGTGCAACACTTGCTGTTTTCTTGTAAATGACTCCAGATGCATCGTCTAGCCTACTTAGGGTGCAGACTCTTCGAAGACCTTAATGAGCTAGCTGATGCTCCTCTTAAACTCGTAGGGAAATTCTGGTTCAGTAAAGTCAGTGGTAGTATTGGACAGATACTAGTCTAATGTGTTGTGGAGCATAAGCGAGTAACCAAGCAGCGCTTCCGAAATGGCTAGTCACGGGCATCTTGCGCTGTTAGATGGGAAGCAGCCATTGAGAATTGTTATAAATTTATGTAGTTTCTATGTGAGCATGTTTGTTTTTCCTGTTGTCAGGGCTGACCCAAAACTACTGAGCATACCTACATTAGAGAAAAAGAGAGAATACTCGGTGGTTTGACAACCAAATGCGATAGGATAGAGCATAATCTCTGGGTAGAGTTGTACTGCAATCGGGAGCCGTGACCCAAAAATCTGAAGAGGTATTACAAATAGTTATCTATACTCACCAATGTGCAAGACTTATATCCACACAAATGTAGCATTAATTTGATACCGCAAGAAGGAAGCTTCTATGGAATCTCTCATGGGATGTTGGCAGTCGCTTTTCTCTTAAATATATATTTTTGTGTTATAATGTGGTCAATCAAGTGTCTTCATATAAAATTGGGAATGCGCAGCGGATTCGTAAGGGCATTCGCCTAACAAATATTCTTATCTTTTCCAGGAAAATTGTGCTAAGATTTCATCTATCATTTCCGATAATCTTCATTAAATTTAAGGTGAGTTCTGCGCCACCTATTCTTTGTCGACATATTCCGTAATCAATCACTCTCTAGCCATAGGTACCTATGGTATAGGTACCATAGGTACCTACACACATATGTACATATATGTGTATATTAGTTTGTTCATTCATATCAATTATTCGTAATAAAATCATTCCTTTTAAACCGGAAATATACTCTCTGTTTACGCGTCATGTTTCCATTCACCCCACGTCACACACCGCACACCACACCTTCTCTCATTCAAGATATATTGATATTAATTACCTTAAAGGTACTCGTAGCGTTGTATGTTTGTGGTGATGGTGGTGGTTGTGGCCACCGACCGACCAGACACTTGGCATATAAATTATCACAGACAATGCTAATTAAGTTACAATAACAGATAATCCAAAGAAAGAATGAAAAGCAGAAGACCCAGAGAGATTTGTGAACTATAAGAAGAATAGGCAGCCAGACGGCACTCATGCCCATAAACAACAACAACAACCTGACCTTGATTTTATTAACACACCCATCACACCACGATCACAACCACTATACGCCTTAGCCATCGCCTGAATCACCACAAGCCACGCCATGATCTTCGTCAAGACAATGAAAAACACATGATTTCTTCGAGTGTGTTTTGTTTGCCGAGATGCGGAGGTGGCAACTAGGCAGACAGACAGACGAACACTTTGCCACGGACGAGTACTTTACACTCGAAACAAGAAGTATGACGGAATATGTTGAATATATATGAAGATCTATGCAATTCTGCTTATGCAATTGGCAGAACATGCGGTATTACACTTCCTATTGTACACTGGTTGGGCGAGTATTTATTGACTGATGGACGGCACTAGAAAAGTCTACCTACTGTAATATACTGAGTAAGGTCCAAATATTTGCCAGTCTGTGTATTAATGGCGCTTTTAGAAAAACGCCTTCCGATGCACTATGTTAGGTTAGATTAGGTTTAAAACCAGTGGATCGGTCAGTTTTGTGCCATTTTTTGAGGCAATAAATGTAATACTAAATTTGTTGTCTCTGGACATTCTAGCAACAGTCGGCCGCAGCTCCACGGCAGTACGTTTGATAGCACTATCGCAATGGTCAGGAAGCTTCTCCTCTCCAGAGTATCTGAAATTGCAGACATCAGTGTCTGCATATGAGACAATGTAGTTCCGTTGTACACCAGCAGTGTTTCTAAACTCAGGTTCTTGAATTTGTTTCTTCCCTATTTCACAGTAGCAATGTCCGGTATAGTTATCATGACAGTATCCTTTTATGTCCAGCAAGTTTCGTAAACTAACAAATATTCTGGCAGATAAATATATAACATTCGGCAGAAAATTGTGTGCCTGCCTAGGCTATGCCTTCATCCTGAAATTTCCTGTACGAAATATAACTCTGTCCGAGTCACTATTTTACAAGAGGTACTACAAAGTTATACCAGACAGGTAACCATGGAAAGACCTCATTCCGAATGATCGTATCACTGATTCAAAACTAAATGGTAGGGCTTGCCTCGGAGTCCACCTGTACGAAATATAACTCTGTCCGAGTCACTATTTTACAAGAGGTACTACAAAGTTATACCAGACAGGTAACCATGGAAAGACCTCATTCCGAATGATCGTATCACTGATTCAAAAGTAAATGGAAGGCCTTCCTCGGATTCCACCCAAGAGATCTAGGGTGTCTGCCTGATATCTGCAGTATTTAACAGGCTGAAATGATGGCTGTTACCGATGCAGCAGAATAGCTGCGGTGTAATGTTCTGACAAAGGTTTTTTGTTACTCTGGAAGTGTGGAATCTTCAAAAAAATTTATTCAGCCCGTACAGTCTCTACAACTCGTGAAATTGCCGTCAGTGAACCCTACACAGGCTAAAATCTCTTTTTAGAGCTTTTGGTATCGTTTTACTCCCTTAAGGAAGCATTCCGGATTTCCTCTTTCTCCCGTAGAGCCTGGTTTATCAACCTTGTTAGATTGCTTACAGCTTCCCTGATTTCTTCGAATCTCAACATACAATGTTTTCACTGGTTACACGTTCACCTACGTAAATCTCCAAAGCATTTCTCAGTCTAGCAAAACGCGGACATTGAAATATGACATGTTCTGCAGATTTGTCCCATTCGGCACAATATGGGTTCCGTTGTGAGATATCCAGACCGAACCTATAGTCGTACATTCAGCTCCAATAAAAACAGGACTACTTTGAAGTCCACCTTTCCGTTTCTACGGTTTAGCCACGTTCCGA
Source organism: Eudasyphora cyanicolor (assembly GCA_963930755.1). NCBI lineage: Eukaryota > Metazoa > Arthropoda > Insecta > Diptera > Muscidae > Eudasyphora > Eudasyphora cyanicolor. The sequence goes on along the minus strand of OZ005734.1, from coordinate 47,101,735 downwards.
TATTCGGTATTAGCTTGAAGATCCATCTATCATTGGGAGAATTTTCCTACCTTTGCCGGTTAAGCATTGATTTACTTTTTTTACTTTTTTCCCTTTCTCATATTTATTTTGTGGATAATTGTGGGTTTCTGGTTTTCTCGATTTGAATTTCAGATTAGTGGCAATATAATTGCCACTACGCTTAATGCCTCCAAGGAATTGGCACGGTAGTCCCTACATACTTTGTCAAATTTTGGATTAAATATATTCTCCGGTTGTCAGGCTGCCAATATATCGGTAGTTCTGCCGCAGATATCTTAAAGAGATGTCGGAGCAGTTCATAGTCCAACTAATAGGCAACTGTAGTACAGATGAGCTTGCAAGGCTAGGAACTAACTATCTTTCATTCTCCTGGGGATCTGGAGTATATGGGCATGCATCCGATCGTATTGTCCTGTTTCACAAAAAAATTAGTTTAAATTCTAAGAAAAAATATTTACCTATTGATTATCATTGTAATGTTTATTTATTGAATTCGTTGTGATTGAAAATTCCCTTAGAAGAGTTCCTATCTGGGGCTGAATGCAGCTAATTAAAGGAGCTAGTTCATTTAGTGGAGCAGAACCAAAAGGATCAATCGCTTAAGTGAGTTTGAATTAATCAATTATATGCCCTGTTTACATTACAATTGATGTGGCCCTACCTAAACTCGAAACACACTAATGATCGATTTTGAACTAAAGATCAGTTGTTGAAATGATAACGATATTTTGTTTTATTTGAAGAGGCATGTATGTCATTAATTATGGAATATATCCAATGACTACCGCATAGATCCGGCTGAAAGCTAGCGATGTCCTGTCTAATGTTGACTTTAAGAGCGTCGGTCGATTGAGCTTAATTTCCATGGACCTGCGGCTTCTCTGCCTAGTGACAACTCATTTTTCTTGGCATCGAAATGTTTTGTATTTTCCATGTTTACTACCTGTAGTTCTTGTTATTTTTCGTAGTTCTGAAACCAATTAGGTCTTCCTCTATAAGGTCTTCCCTAAGCTACTAAGCTATTCATTAGAGTCGACCAGTGAGTACTTCATCTATATTAGAGTGTGTCTTCGTTTACACTGGAGTCGACCCAACCACTAAGGTCTTCATTTATATCAAAGTTGACCACTGAAGTCTTCATCGTAGCAGATTAGCTATAGAAGTCTGGCCCAGATACCACCTTAGAAGATCAAAATATCTCCTCGCACTAGAGAGGAAAATCCTGTCTACGTTAGTGTCAGTTCTGACAGGATATTGCCTGATCGGTGAACTCGCCAGGAGGTTGGAAATTGAGTCAAAATCATTGGACTGCAGAAGCTGTGGAGATGAGAAGAAAGTGAAGATAATTGAGCACCTGCTTTATTACTGAGTAAACGACGTTTGGATATACTGGACTTGGTTTTTGTAGGAAGTCTGACAGATCTTGCCGGTACCGATATTCTTATTCTTAATAGCTTTGTGTATAAAACAGGTTGGTTCCGATGTGGCGCATCTGTGGCACCCGTGGCAGCACTAGGGACCTCAATTAGTCTGTGTGAGCTGGTAACTCTGTCACCATAACTGAAACCTGAACCTAAATAAGGATTAGTAATCTACTTTGAAAAATGTACCAAATGATTCAGAGATACATTGTACGTGCGTTCCCAATATTTACCGACTTGACAAATAGATGGCGGTAGTAGTTTGAAAAAAATGACTTACTTACTTTAATTACATTAAGTTTCAAGGCGCCACGTTGTTTAGTTTTTTTTGAGTACCCTGCCACCCAAAATTTTATAGTTGTAAACGAAGGGGCAGACTACCCAAAGTAGAATCTAGCTCGGTGTTAATATTGGTTGGACTGACCAATTTTTCCGTTTACAAATTCAAAATTAAACAATATCAGTGAATTTGAAAACATGGAAAAATTGGTCAGTCCAACCAATATAAAAAACAAGCTAGATCTATTTTTAGGGTAGTCTGCCCCTTTACAACTATAAAATTTTGGGTGGCAGGGTTTAAACGTGGCCGTACGAGCTGCCAAGAAGAACACTGTAGTGGTCGACCAATTGAGGTGTCGACGCCAGAAATGGTTAAAAAATCCACAAAATGGTATTGGACGATCGTCGGCTGAAAGTGCGCGAGCTGGGTGCTGCGTTTGCTCACAATCAAGACAATGCTGCAGTTCACACATCCACTTTGCGATGGTCAAAATCAATGAATTAAAGTTCGAATTGCTTCAGCAAGCACCTTCTTTGATAGATTTAGCTCCGTCGTACTATTTTTTGTTTCCAAATTTGAAAAAATGGCTCGGCGAAAAAAGATTTGCCAGCAATGAAGAGATGGAGGAGGTTGCAGTTGATGGCTACTTTCAGGAGCTAGACAGTTCTTACTATAAACAGGTTATCTGAGATATTGAAAATCGCTGGAGAAAGTGTATCAAGCTAAAAAGGAGATTACATATGTTGAGAAATAAAGACATTTTTTTTTTCAAATTTGTTGTGTTTTCTTGGTTAGGTCGGCTAATTTTGGGACCGCCCTCGTAAACTAAAACTAAGGTCATCACTGCAGTCTTCGTCTGTACAAAGTAGAGCTTCCTAGTGAGTTCATCATATATACTAAATAGAGTCGACGACTGCGCCTTCATCTATACTAAGTAAAGTCGCCTACTGTGTCATAATCTACAAATATACCACTAGTACGTGTATGGTACGTCAGAGTTCTCCGTTAGAGCCGACCACTGAGTATTTCCTCTATATTACATATAGAGTAGGATTTCTTTTACGCTAGAGTCGACCCAAACATTAAGGTCTTCCTCTATATTCGAATTAACCAGTGAAGTCTTATATATATATAACGGGTTTTCCAATAGGGATGATATAATTTTGAAGTGACGTTTCGGCCATTTGTAATATGTCATGATCTGTCATTTGTTTTTCATTGTATTCAGTAGTGTTTACAATTTCATCATGGAGAGATATACGCAAGAACAACATTTACAAATTATTCAGATTTATTATTAAAATAATCGTTCTCCAATTGCAACTTTTCTTGCGCTATTTTTTTTTAAAATCCAAAAAAAAACTCTTCCCCGCCGAACTACGATCTTGATCTTGAGCAATATTTTAGCTCTCATTAAGAGCTATCTTTTTTGCCATTGACCGATTCCCGATCCGACGTACCGTTAAGGAGCAAGAACAAATATAAACTTTCCGTTCACATTTGAAAATTATGCTAAGTCCATTTTTTTAAATCCAAAAAAAAAACCCTTTCCAGTCGACCTACGACCTTGACACCCATGAGCAATATTTTAGCTCTCGTTAAGAGCTATCTTTTTGCCATTGACCGATTGTGGCTACGTGCCACACAGCAAATGAAGCAATTGAATTGTTGCGAGAAAAGTTTGGAGATTCGATTATTTCAATAAATTGTGATATTGAATGGCCTCCAACAAGTTGTGATTTAACACCATTAGACTATTTCTTGTGGGGTTCTTTGAAGTCATTGGTCTTTCGAAATAAACCAGACTCTCTTCAAGCTTTACAAGTCAATATTGAACGTGCCATTCATGACATACGACTTGATTTAGTGGAAGAATGCTCGAAAATTGGGTTCATCGAATTCGTCGTGGAGGCCATTTGAATGACGTTTTATTTAGAACTTAATTGTATCGATTGTACTTCACATTAAATAAAAACTTTAGAATTTCCTTAACAATAAGTGTGTGTGTTTTTTTTTCAAAGAAGGCATATCACTCTTATTGGAAAACCCTATACTAAATAGAGTCGACGATCATCTATACAAGGTAAAGTCGCCTACTGGGTCATAATCTGCAAATATACCACTGGTATGTGTATGGTACGTAAGAGTTCTTTATTAAAGTCGACCACTGAGTTTTTCCTCTATATTAGAGTAGGTTTTCTTTTACGCCAGAGTCGACCAAACCACTAAGGCCTTCCTTTATACTAAAGTTGAGCACTGAAGTCTTCTTCTCTACCAGAGTCGGTCATTGAGGTCTTCTTCTGTACCGGAGTCAACCACTGAGGACTTCACTATGCTAGAATCGATTTATGTCAAACTATTAATGATTTCTCAGTTCAAAAAAATCTAGAAATTGTTCGTTAACGCAACGTTTAATTTTATAATCACGTACACCAATTTATATAATGTATGCAGATTCGATCAGCTGATTCGTTACGCCACGATACATTTACGCATGGCTAATCCAACCTTCAATATGCAGGTTCTTTTGCTCCGCTTACCCAAACATTCTTTAAGACACATTCGATCAGCTGATTCGTTGCGCTACGTCAATGTTACGCTTAGCTTGCCTAACCCAGCGTTTAATCGTATGTTCTTTCCTTGACTAACATTTCCCTGCGAGTGTAATCGATTGTTATTGTTGTTGCAAATCACAATATTATCAGCGGGGGTGGTGTTGATGTTGTTGGCGGCGAGCATGAACGGTTTAGTGATTTGTTTAGTGTTTGGTAAACAGTTTAGTGACGTCACACCAAAGACTGAGAACTCCCGCGTCTCACCTGAAGCGTGTGTCAAATTCATTTCCATTGTTACTGTTTGTTATTGCCGGACATATTCGGTTTGTTGTTGTGTTGTGGGTTCGTTCATTCACTAATTTCTGTTCTTGTTGTCGCATTTTTATGCTGATTTGGTGGAGTGTTGTTATGTGTGGTTTATTTGACTGTTGCGCTGTTGAGATTATGGCAGTGAAAAGAGAATTTTAATGACTTGATTTGGTGCGCATGCGTTTAGGCTGACTATTAATTATGTGCAAAAAAACAATAGTAACGGTTTAGAAAAGTAATCGCCAATTACTTGGCAATTCCATGTTGACTTCTTGGGTGTGTTATTGACAAAGTCGACTGATTTGGATGGAGTGGGTCAGAACAACGGTCATTTATTGCAAAGCCAAAATTCTGATATGATTGACAATACATAAATGTGTCAAAATAAAGCGCAAGTGATTACCTAAATATGTAGAGCTTGTTTTCGTCATAAACCGGGTTAAAAATGTATCATGGTTCGTGTCTCGTTACAGCGCTATTCCACGGCATTGGCGACTCGAGAACTTCTATACCAGATTGTTCCAAACTCAACAACTAAGTGGGCTTTGGTGTCTTTTTCATTTGAGCTATCCCTTTCAAAAAGACTGCTTGATTACTGTAGTTTTAATCAGGCAGAATTCTTAGCTGTTAGTTCATATTCACACCTGCAATTTTCCCCCGCAGAATTGCAAGTGTGAATATGGACTTAGAGAGTTAACAGAATGGCTAAGAGTTTATGTTCGGACGGGAAAGTCTGGATCAATATTTCCTCCGATAGTCTGTCCCTGAAAACTGTTTTCCATAAATCAATAACTGCCCTCGACTATCGCAGTTCTCTTAAAGGATGGCTTATTAATCCAACATTCACCTGATTTCGATGCCGGACCACAGGGAAATACCACGGAACTGAAAAGCAGAAGAACTTGTGAGACTAGGAACGTTAGAGTTGTCGCCCGAGACTTGCAGTTATGCGACTTCTGTTGAGCACACGATGGATTAGTCTAAAAGCTATAGATGCGACAACGCCGCTATTAACGCGTCTGAGTGAATGTTGTTAAAAGCCCTTCTATGTCAAGAAATGTGACCATAGTGGACTCATTGAAATGTCGGGACGATTCGATAGTGCCCACAATTTCGTGCAGGGAAGATTCTGCAGACTTTCCCTTGTGGTAAGCATGTTGGTTCCCCGACAGGAGTTTTGTATCCAGGATTTCCCTAATGAAAGAATCTAAAGGTCTTTCAGTAAGAAGGAGGATTGGCTAATTGATCTGAAGTCTTTTGGTCTATTGTGAGACATCTTTCCCACTTTGGGTATAAATACCACTTTAGTATCTCTCCATCGATTGGGGATGTAAGAGAGCCTGATGCAGCCTTCATAAATCTTCTCCAGCCACTGGATAATGTACTTCAACATGTTCTGCTGGTGAAAAGCCATCTTGTCCAGGTGATTTAAAGAGCTCAAAGCTGCTAATTGCCCAGCTTATTCTAGATTTGTCAGTCAACAATCTAGCGAAGCTAGCAGTCCACTAGCTCCTTTGTTGGTTCTGCTAATCCTCGGGTTCTGTTGGTGAGTTCCCTGGGAAATGTGTGTCGAGCAGTACATTTAATGGCTGCTCTCTGTTTTTTTGTCTAGTTATTTGTATCGTCTTGCAAATCTCACGCAGCCTTGCGGCATCCGAGACCTTTTCCACTTCTCCACAGAAGGTGTGTCAAGAACGTTTTTGCGCTTTTCTAAGCACCTTCTTATAGATTTTGAGTTGCTCTTTATAGGCATCCCAGTCATTGGTGACCCCAGTAGATTTGGCCTTGTTGAATAGCTTGCTGGTTCTGCTGATCGTCGGGTTCTGTTTGTGAGTTCCCTGAGAAATGTGAGTCGAGCAGTCCATTTAATGGCTGCTCGCAGTTTTTTGTCCAATTATTTATATCAAATCTCACGCAGCCTTGCGGCATCCGAGACTTTTCCACTTCTCCACAGAAGGTGTGTCAAGAACGTCTTTGCGCTTTTCTAAGCTCCTGGTAGATTTGAGTTGCTCTTAATAGGCATCCCAGTAATTGGTAACCCCAGTAGATTTGACATAATTGAATAGCTTGTTGCAGGTCTTCTTCCTAGCCTTTAGCTCAGAAGTCTGCCATTGTGGTTTCGGTTTACCGTTGTACCTTGATTTGGACAGGCTTCTTCATGGAGTAGCGAACGTGACATCGAATGCTTTGTGCCTGTCTATATATTTGTGAAAGTCGGTTTATTGTCTTTTTTACAAGTATTTAGGTTGGAATGAAACAAGGTATTTAGGTTAGAATGAAACGAGAATTGACTCGCCCTTATTGTTTCTGTTCGTTTGTCTGCCCCAATTATCAGCTCACACTCGTCTTCTACTTCTACTACTCTTCTACTGCTCTCCTGAAGACAGTTGACGGTATTATCACTTCGCCATAAGGTAAATAACTGGGGAGCTTTCTCTAGACTGGCAGATATTTGGTCTTTAAATTAAATTAGGTAGAAGAAAAATGTTAAGGTAATCACGATTTGTTCGTTGTAAGTCAGGAATGGATTCAGCATGAAGGATCAAGTTGATGTGCCGCTTTTGACTATCCGCTTTACCAATCTTGCCAATTATGGGTGGACAGGCTAGGATTTCAAACTCTTAGCAGCTAACTCAGCCACGTTGTATGATTCTTCTGTAACATAAGTGAGAGCCCCAGAATGTCGGGTTTCTCGACAACATCCAATCAACTGGGCACCCAGACAGATCTCCTGACTCAGAGCAGCCTTATACAGGCTCCGACCTGGTATCACCGAAAGCTATGAACTGTACTCTTCCCTGCATCGTTGCAGATTTGCATCTCTCTAAAGACAGCGGGTTATTGGGACATAGTGGCACTAGCCCTTGGAGATGGTGCTTCTTCTTAAGATCACTTCTGCATATAACGGCCATCACAAGACTCTCCTACGCTACTTCACTGAAGGGTTTGGTGTGTGACCTGTTGACGGTGGCATTATGGCCTCTAGACTTTTTGTTGTACCTGCGTATTGATGGTCGGACGATCCTATTATACTTGATGAAGCGCCCAGGTTTCAGCAAGGTTCCGTAAAAATACAGTCGGTAATCTCTGACTGCAAGTCCTCACATCGATGGGATGGAGGTCGAATTACACCCCGGTGTTAGGGGGAGTTCGTTTTAAGTATAGCCACTTCTTGTAGACCATTTATCGTTATGTTGGTCAGGGTGCACTACGTGGCAGCTGCAAAAGAACAATAAATAGTTACTCAGCCCATACATCGTTAACTGTGTATATTTTGGGTCCCGGATACAGCGGAGTGCTTGGCCTCAAACGGCTAAGAACTTCAAGCAGTAAACTTGAAAAATTGGAAACCGATCGATACAAACAATTTCCTCCGAATTCAGTCAGAAACTCTGCACATGTAGCCGATTCTGATGCCGACTTTGTTTCGAAATTGTTCAGAAAACAGTGTGAGCGGTTGACACGACTTCGGTAACGTTTGTCTTGTGATATTCGGATGATTGTGCAGAGGGAAATTTGGAAGGATTTTTCGACAAGTTTCAATTAAGTCGGCCTTAAGTCTAATAAAATAGCCCGAATTTCCGACCGATTTCTGGAAATTTGTCGGACCAATTTCGGAAAGATGTCTACCCAAACAATCGAATTTGGTCCGATTTCTCCGACATTTTTCTGACAGTCTGCCGATTTGTCGGACAAATTTCGAAGGAAGTCTAACAAAACATCCGAATTTGGTCCGACATCTCCGACTATTTGTCCGATATGTCGGACCAATTTCGGAATGAAGTCTAACCATACATCCGAATTTGGTCCGACTTCTCCTACATTTTTCTGACTATCTGTCCGATTTGTCGGACCAATTTCGGAAAGAAGTCTAACAAAACATCTGAATTTGGTTCGAATTCTCCGACATTTTTCTGACTGTCTGTCCGATATGTCGGACCAATTTCGGAAGGAAGTCTACCAGAACATCCGAATTTGGTCCGACTTCTCCGAAATTTTTCCGACTATTTGACCGGTTTGTCGGACCAATTTCGGAATGAAGTCTAACCAAACATCCTAATTTGATCCAATTTGTCCGACCGGTTTCTGACTAATGGTTCGACTTTTCTGAATAAAGAAATAAAATAATAATAAAAATAAATAATAATAATAATAAATAAATAAAAATAAATGCTTATCCGCAACAACAAGAACCACTTCTTGCTATTCCATGAAAATTAACAGTTAGCTATTTTGCGGGAATTGAGTTATTGCCACATGGTTACTGAAATAAAACAAGACAAAAATTCCCTTCCGAAAAGAAAAAAACACCATTAGAAAATGTGCGGAAACGTCGTATAATCCTCGAGCAAGAAAAAAAAACAATAAACACTTTCGATAATGTGCAGAAACGTCGAATAATTCTCGATCAAGAAAAAAACATAAAATCCCTTTCGAAAATGTGCAGAAACGTTGCATAATTCTCGACTAAGAAAAAGAAACAAAAAATCCCTTCCGAGAATGTGCAGAAATGTCGTGTACATTTCGTATGGAATTTCAGAGAATGTGCAGAATTGTCTGACCGATATTGTACAGAAAAGCGTTTAAATTGTCTAAAGGAAATTTAGAATGTCTTATGAATCTAATGAATCTTACGAGATTCCGAACGACACGTCGGAAATAATTGTTTACTGGGTGGATAATATTCTAACGGGACACTCAAGCTTGTAAGCACATCTGCACGGCATAGGACAAGCAGATAACGACGAATGCAGGTCATGCAGGATGGAAATTCGTACCTAGTAGCAATTTTCTATAACTCTTAAAGGCTACAAAATATCATAAATAAGGAGCGCTCAACAGTCTGATCCATTGGGTTAAGTGTATGTCGTCGCCTCTCTTCAACCTAACCTAACTTATTTGGGTTACAAAGAACATAGCTTTAAGGTTGATCCAAAGATCACTTCCTATGTGGCAACAATTTTCGAGCGGGTGTGAAAAACTTGAAATAGTCGAAATCCATCTGGCGTGTTACATGGCATCGCCCAAAAGGCTTTTGCCGCTACCTTTATTCTGTTTTTTTTTATTTTTTTTACGTGTGCGCGTCTTGCATGATTTTGTTTTTATCAATTTTGTTTCAGTAAAGAAGAAAGTAATGCAGAACTATGTCTTCAATGACAACAAATTAAAAATAAGAAGAGTTCAGCAAAGTTATTTCAGCTGACGCGCCTTGTATAACCTACCGCGTTGAACGCGCAAAACGCATTGGCGTATAAAATGCCCTTGAACTCAAATGATTGTAAATTGATGTTAAGCTGAGTATAGACGATTGCCAGATCGGCAAACGTTATCAACCCTGTTAAAGTGCTGCAAATGTCAGATTGTTAGGCAAAGGTGAATTGACAGTTCAGACGATTGCACGAAAACATTACAATTTCATATATTTACAATATATTTTGTAAATATTTATATGCAGGATTGCCAATAAAAATACATTATAGACAGAGTTGCAAATAAAATGTTTTTCTGGCAATGGCGCCGTTGTCACATGCATAAACTTCGCACATATAACAAAAGCCTCTAATAATTGTCATCATCATTTGAACGCATTGCCTTTATTGTATTGACACCATTGAACCCTTTTCGCCGAATGAACATGTCGTTTAATCAATTAATTCCAATAATGTGTATAAGGTTGGGGTTTGCTCACGCTTCCTCCTCCTCTACCCCTTCCCACCACTTTACAACTAAACTGTAATATAACCACATTAATTAAAATTATGTTGTTCTTCATAATTAATGCTTTAAAAAATTTCTTCGTGGGGTTTTAGGCGGTAATTGAATTATGCAATATATGTACGAAGGAACTAAACATGCAATGGATCTTGCGACCCATAACTCTGAACTTAACTAACTTATCTATGCAAGTCGTCCATGCGGTCGGTACTCATGTAATGTGTCAATGAGTTGATTGTCTTTTGGATTCTTAATGCTTCTCTTGCTTCCATTTTTCTAGAGTTCGTTTAAATTTTGAAAAACATTAAAACGTTTGTAATAATTAATTGTCATAATTCACAACGCCGCCACCACTAATTTACGAGCAGAAATTCGAATGGGCAGTAGCGGACATTTACTCGCAACATAAATTTTACTTAAAGCAGAGAGGGAAAAAAAACAAACTCGACAAGTGCTGTAGCCAAGCCAAGCCAATTCAATCCTAACCGCAGCAGAACACAAAAAAACAATAAGATAACATTTTACGAAATTAATAGGGTCAAGAATTTCAAATAGTTGAAATAACCTAGTGAAGAACAGCACACAAAAACAATGATCTAATGAACTTTAAAGACCACCAATCCCCTCCCACCACACTTGAAAGCGGCACAGTGGACTGAGCTTTCAAATATAGATCATTATTTGCACAACTATTTAAGTAATGCAATGCGGTTTACCACAGATCTCTATAAAAATATCCATTAATTGTGATCATACTCGGAAAATAAACAGTTATTTTGGAGCTTCAATACATTGTAATATGCGATTCACACCATAAACACTCAACTACTAGATGGTCCTTCGCTCTCTTAAGCAAATTTCTCGAGTTACGAACGATTAAATTTTTGACATTAGTAGTTAAGAGAAGAAAGAGCACATATTTGTTTTTATTTTTTATACATATGTTTGGCATTTTTCCTCAAACATTTCACTTTACAATCACAATTGGAGCAAACACAATTGATTTTTTAAATAAAATTGCTAAAAACTCATCTTTAATTCAGTAAATTAAATCTCGAGAGCTAACAAGAGAATGCCAAAATATCTCGAAGAGAGCAAAACAACTGTCAAAAATTGAATCGTTCGTAACTGTCACTTTTTAAAGAGTACGACGGACCATCTATTAGTTTGAGTATTTATGATTCACACTGTCTCTCTCTCTCTCGCTCACCTCTTCTCTTCTTTATTTCCTGGCGAATTAGTAAAGCCAATCAAAAGTGTTGCCACCAGTGCTAAAGCTGAGTATAGACGATTGCCAGATCGGCAAACGTTATCACCCCCGTTAAAGTGCTGCAAATATACGGACGATTACAGATTGTTAGGCAAAGGTGAATTGACAGTTCAGACGATTGCAAGAAAACATTGCAATTTCATATATTTACAATATATTTTGTAAATATTTATATGCAGGATTGCCAATAAAAATACATTATAGACAGTGTTGCAAATAAAATGTTTTTCTGGCAATGGCGCCGTAGTCACATGCATAAACTTCGCACATACATATAACAATCTGCAAATTATCTCGCAATGACTTCTGCTAACGTTGCAAAACAAAAATTGTGTGTTCACACGGTTGCATTTTTCCGCCATTTTTCTGGCAATGTTGTCCGATCTGCAAATCGTGTGTACTTACCTTAAAGCTGAGTATAGACGATTGCCAGATCGGCAAACGTTATCAACCCTGTTAAAGTGCTGCAAATGTCAGATTGTTAGGCAAAGGTGAATTGACAGTTCAGACGATTGCAAGAAAACATTGCAATTTCATATATTTACAATATATTTTGTAAATATTTATATGCAGCATTGTCAATAAAAATACATTATAGACAGTGTTGCAAATAAAATGTTTTTCTGGCAATGGCGTCGTTGTCACATGCATAAACTTCGCACACATAACAATCAGCAAATTATCTCGCAATGACTTTTCTGCTAACGTTGCAACACAAAAATTGTATGTTCACACGGTTGTAAATTCACAGGGTTGCATTTGTCCGCCATTTTTCTGGCAATGTTGTCCGATCTGCAAATCGTCTGTACTTACCTTAAGTCACATTTGATTTAATTCGTAAACAGCTGATATATGTTTGTTTACATCAGGCTTTCCCAAGCAGGGAACTACGGCTCTCTAGGCAGGCATAGCGATTTTCCAGGGGAGTCGTAAGTACATTTAATAAACATATTACTATTTTAGGTGAATGCTATATTTAAAATATTTTAATAGGTAAATTTTATGGGGATTTTTATACCCTACACCACAATGTGGTACAGGGTATTATGACTTTGTGCATTTGTTTGTAACACCCAAAAGGAGAAGAGATAGACCCATTGTTTATTATACCGATCGACTTGTAATCACTTTCTGAGTCGATTTAGCTATGTCCGTCTGTCTGTCCGTCTGTCTGTCTGTCTGTCTGTCTGTAGACGTATTCTTGTAATCAAAGTACAGGTCGCAATTATGGTCCGATCTCAACGAAACTTTGCACATATCTTTTTTTAGGCCCAAGAACGATCCCTATTGAATTTGGTTAAAATCGGTTCAGATTTGCATATAGCTCCCATATATATGTACCACCGATTTGGCATATATGCATAAGCAACATTTTGTAACCGATTTGTACAAAAATTGACAGAGAGTAGTCTCGTGATACACTTAGATACAATACAAAATTTGGGGGAAATCGGTTCAGATTTATATATAGCCCCCATATATATGTTGCACCCGATTTGACATGTAAGCGCTGTAGAAACTGTATTTTATATCCAATCAGTACGAAATTCGGCAGAAATGAAGGAATACTATTACATGAAAGAATACTGCTAAATTCGGAGAAAATCGGTTGAGATTTAGATATAGCCCCCATATATATGTTACCTCCGATTTGAAATTCAATAGCTGTAGAAACTGTATTTTATATCCGATCAGTACGAAATTCGACAGAAAGAGGTTTCTATTTTACATGAATGAGTATTCAGGGAAAATCGATTCAGATTTATATATAAGCTCCATATATATGTTCCTCCTGATTTGGTTACAAAGCGCTATAGAAGTTGTACTTTACTTCCGATCATTACAAAATTCTCCAGAAAGATGTTTCTCAATTTAGGAACGAATATTGCTTAATTTAGCGATTATCGGTTCAGAATTAGATATATCCGCATATATATGTTCTTACCCATTTACCAATTATTCCAAATTATTATCGCAATAACCCTTATCGCATTTTTAGGGAGGTGTAGGGTATTATATAGTCGGCCCCGCCCGACTTTCTGCCTTTCCTTACTGGTTACTTTTGAAAATGACTTGAGAAGGTCTTACGGACAAATAATCGGTTAGTAGATGCTAAATTCGAATTTATGCAATTTTAGACAAAAAGAGATTATTTTAAGGGTCTTTTTAATTTTTTTAAGTACATATTCTTCAATAATTTGCATGTTTTTTTTAAATTTCGAAATTTATTGAAAATTTTATTGAAAAATTTCATAGAAATTAAATTTTATTGAAAAATTTTTATTTCATAGAAACTGTTATAAAAATTTCAATTTTATTGAAAATTTCATATAAATTGCAATTTTATTAAATTAAATAATAAATTTTTCTAGAAAATTTGAGATTTTATAGAAAATTTAATCTTAATTACTTTTTCTAAAAAAAATCTTGAAATTGCATTTTTTTTAAATTTCTTCTAATTTCCATTATTCTAGAAAATTTCTTTAAATTTTTATTTTTCTAAAAAAAACCGTTGTAATCAAATTTTTCTACAAAATTTCGTTGAAAATTATTTTTTTTTAAGAGCAATCTCTTATATTTTGTTGAAATTTTTATAGAAATTGCAATTTTATTCAAATTTTCATAGAAATTACTGTTTCATTGAAATTTTCATAGAAATTGCAATTTTATTGAAAATTTGATAGAAATTGTAATTTTATTGAAAATTTCATAAAAATTTTATCTTTATTGAAAATTTCAAAGAAATGGCAATTCTATTGAAAAATTTCATAGAAATTGCAATTTTATTGAAAATTTCATAGAAATTGCAATTTTATTAAATTGAAAATAATTTTTACTAGAAAATTTGAGATTTTATAGAAAATTTCAACTTAATTACATTTTCTTAAAAATTCTTGAAATTGTTTTTTTTAGAAAATTTCTTAAAATTTGCATTTTTCTAGAAAATTTCTTTAAATTTGCATTTTTCTAAAAAACCGTTGTAATCAAATTGTTCTACAAAATTTCGTTGGATTTTTTTTTTTTAAATTTCGCCGAAATTTCATTTTTCCGCAAAATTTTACTGAATTCAATTAATCTAGAAAAATTTTTTTAAATAAAATTTATTCCAAAATTTTTTTGGAAATTTCAAAAGGTCGGTCAGCGGATTGGATTACAGATCGATGAGTCGTTTAAAGGACGATTAAAGGCAAATGAGGGAACTTTTCTGGAAAAAATAATTTCGAAGAAATTTTAAAGAAAAATGCGATTTCAACGAAGTTTTCTAAAAAAAATTATTTGGAAGACATTTTCTAGATATATACAATTTCAAAAAACTTTTCAAGAAAAAACTTTTCCAAAAAAATAAATGTTGACGAAATTTTCAAGGAAATTTTTATACAAAAGTTAAATTTTCAAGGATTTTTTAGAATAATTATATGTTGGGATTTTTTTTTAAATACCAATTATTGACAAAATTTTCTATTTTTTGAATAAAAATTTTCTATAAAAATTCAGTTTCCATGAAAAAAATAAATTTTCAATAAAAATGTTTTTTCGACAACATTTTTAAAAATAAAATTTTAACAAAATTTTTAAGATTTTTTATAGAAAAATGCCATTTGCAACGAAATTTTTAAAAAAAATTAATTATGATAAAATTTAATTTCTGTTCAATATATTTTAAAAAAGAAATTTTGAAGAAATTGGCTAGAAAATATAAATTTAGTCAAGATTTGCTATAAAAATGCAATTACAAAACAGGAGTTTTATAGAAAAATGCAATTTGCCACAAAATTTTTAAGAAAAGTGTAATTTTTGACGAAATTTGTCAATAAAAATAATAATTTTGATATATATAAAAACTCGATTTCTGTTAAATTTAAAAAAATATTATTTTGTGGTTATTTTTAAAAATATGAATTTTCGATACAATTTTCTTTAAATTTTAATAAATTAATAAACAAAAAAAAAACGATACAAATTTATTTTTCACAAAAATTTAAAAAAAAAATGCAATTTGACGAAATTTTCAAAAAAAAAAAATTTCTATAAAAATGCAATTTCCACGAAAAAACGATAAAAATGTATTTTTGACTAAAAAAAATAAATTTGGCGAAATGTTCGAAAAAAAAAAATAATGTTTATAAAGTTTTGAAAATATTTTCTATAAAAATTCGATTTCTTTTCAGTTTTTTATAAAGATTAAATTTTGAAGTAATTTGCAAGAATATATTAATTTAGACAAGTTTTGCTAGAAAAATACAATTTCGTCAATCAATGACACTATTATAAAATTGCAGTTTCTATGAAATTTTCAATAAAATTGCAATTTCTGTGAAATTTTCGAAAAAATAAAATTTGCAATTTCCATAAAATCTTCATTTAAATTGCAATTACTATTATCAAATTAAATTCTCAATAAAATTACAATTTCTATGAAATTTTTGTAAAAAATTTAGCAGAAATCGAGTTTTTTTAGAAAATGTTGTCATTATTTTTATTTATATTGACAAATTTTGTTAAAAAATCGTTGAAAAAGCATCTTTTTATAAAACATTTTTTGTAATTCTATTTTTCTAGCATATCTTGACTAAGTTAATATTTTCTAGCAAATTTCTTTATAATTAAATTGAACAGATAAAAAAATTGAAAAGAAATCGAATTTCGTCAAAATTCTATTTACCTACAAATTTCTATGAAAATTGTATTTTTCTATTAAACATCTTTAAAATTTTGTCAATATTTTATTTTAAAAATTGTTGTCAAAACACATTATTAATGAAACATTTTTCTTTTTTATTGAAAAACACATTTTTATAGAAAATTTCAGCAAAATGCATTTTTTTAAAAAATTTATAGAACTCTAATTTTATAGAAAATTTACCCAAAAATACAAAATTGAACTAATTTTCTAAAAAAATGCAAATTTGAATAAATTTTCAAAAAAAGGAATTTCAAGGATTGGTGGAGTTGATTTACAACCTCGCATACACCAATTAAGGTCGCTAGTGCTACCACAGGCTCAGATGCCAACCAGTTTGATACACAAAGTTATCAATTGTACGAATATTGGCACAAGACTTCTAGTATATCCAGACGTCGTTTACTAAATGCGGGAGAGTAATAAAGCTGACATGGCTCGAGGGCGTTATAGTTCCCTAAAGTGGTGGTTCGTATGTTTCCTCCTATGACATGAAAGGATGATTAGCAGTGAGCAATGCTCATTAACTTCGTTTCCTTGTAATGTATAGATAGATATTCTGGCGAGGACATTTGAACACAGCCTGTTATAGTCCTTAGGTCAGCTTTATGGCTCCTTGCACTGAATTTAATAATTTTTATCAAAAATATTCCACGTAACAAAATTACAATAAGTTCTAACTCAAAATTTCTCTTTTATGCTCCGTACACGAATAATCTACTATTTTTAACTAAGAGTCACCCTGTCAATGTTGCATGTCTAGCAAAGACCAACACCCGCCTGAACTCAGAAACGCACCAGTCAAACATTCACAATAGCCCAGCAAAACAAAAGAGAAAAATTCACATTCCACTCGCGGCGAAACGAGTTCCGCAGCCATTATGTGTGGATAGCAATGTAAGTATTGCCAATTCATTCAAGAAATCCAATAATGTGCATTGCCAACCCATCATTAAACAATTTAATTCGTGAACCAAACGATAATTTGAATCACCATGTAGGCTTTTGTCTAATATTTAGGGATGCAACCAAAATAATTTTGGATAATGCTAATGGGGATGTTGTTTAATAAAATTTTCCTTCGGTATTTATGCTGTTTTTTTGTTCTAAATTTAGAATAAGCAACAATAATCTTTTCGTGTAGAAAGGTCATCAACGATAATCTTTTCGTATAGAAAAGTCATCAACGATGATTTTTTCGTATAGAAAAGTCATCAACGATGATCTTACCGTATAGAAAAGTCATCAACGATGATCTTTTCGTATAGAAGTCATCAACGATGATCTTTTCGTATAGAAAAAGTCATCAGCGATGATTTTTACTTAAAGAAAAATTATCAACGATGATCTTTTCGTATAGAAAAGTCATAAACGATGATTTTTCGTATAGAAAAGATCATTATTAACGATCACAAGTCATCAACGATGCTCTTTTCGTATAGAAAAGTCATCAACGATGATCTTTTCGTATAGAGAGGAGTCATCAACGATGATCATTTCGTATAGAAAAGTCATCAAAGATGATCTTTTCGTATAGAAAAGTCATCAACGATGATCTTTTCGTATAGAATAGTCATCAACGATGATCGTTTCGTATAGAAAAGTCATCAACGATGGTCTTTTCGTATAGAAAAGTCATCAACGATGATCTTTTCGTATAGAAAAGTTATCAACGATGACCTTTTCGTATAGAAAAGTCATCAACGATGATCTTTTCGTATATAAAAGTCATCAACGATGATCTTTTCGTATAGAAAATATCATTATTAACGATCACAAGTCATCAACGATGCTCTTTTCGTATAGAAATGTCGTATAGAAAAGTCATCAACGATGATCTTTTCGTATAGAAAAGTCATCAACGATGATCTTTTCGTATAGAAAAGTCATAAACGATGACCTTTTCGTATAGAAAAGTCATCAACGATGATCTTTTCGTACAGAAAAGTCATCAACGATGATCTTTTCTTATAGAAAAGTCATCAAAGATGATCATTTCGTATAGAAAAGTCATCAACGATGACCTTTTCGTATAGAAAAGTCATCAACGATGATCTTTTCGTATAGAGAAGTCATCAACGACGATCTTTTCGTATAGAATAGTCATAAACGATGATCTTTTCGTATAGAAATGTCATCAACGATGATCTTTTCGTATAGAAAAGTCATCAACGATGATCTTTTCTTATAGAAAAGTCATCAAAGACGATCATTTTGTATAGAAAAGTCATCAACGATGATCTTTTCGTATAGAAAAGTCATCAACGATGATCTTTTCGTATAGAATAGTCATCAACGATGACCTTTTCGTATAGAAAAGTCATCAACGATGATCTTTTCGTATAGAAAAGTCATCAACGATGATCTTTTCGTATAGAAAAGTCATCAACGATGATCTTTTCGTATAGAAAAGTCATCAACGATGTTCTTTTCGTATAGAAAAGTCATCAACGATGATCTTTTCGTATAGAAAAGTCATCAACGATGATCTTTTCGTATAGAAAAGACATAAACGATGATGTTTTCGTATAGAAAAGTCATCAACGATGATCTTTTCGTATAGAAAAGTCATCAACGATGCTCTTTTCGTATAGAAAAGACATCAACGATGATCTTTTCGTATAGAAAAGTCATCAACGATGATCTTTTCGTATAGAAGAGTCATCAACGCTGATCTTTTCGTATATAAAAGTCATCAACGATGATCTTTTCGTATAGAAAAGTCATCAACGATGATCTTTTCGTATAGAAAAGTCATCAACGATGATCTTTTCGTATAGAAGAGTCATCAACGCTGATCTTTTCGTATAGAAGAGTCATCAACGCTGATCTTTTCGTATAGAAAAGTCATCAACGATGATCTTTTCGTATAGAAGAGTCATCAACGATGATCTTTTCGTATAGAAAAGACATAAACGATGATGTTTTCGTATAGAAAAGTCATCAACGATGATCTTTTCGTATAGAAAAGTCATCAACGATGATCTTTTCGTATGGAAAAGTCATCAAGTCACGATGATCTTTTCGTATAGAAAAGTCATCAACGATGATCTTTTCGTATAGAAGAGTCATCAACGCTGATCTTTTCGTATAGAAAAGTCATCAACGATGATCTTTTCGTATAGAAGAGTCATCAACGCTGATCTTTTCGTATAGAAAAGTCATCAACGATGATCTTTTCGTATAGAAAAGTCATCAACGATGATCTTTTCGTATAGAAGAGTCATCAACGCTGATCTTTTCGTATAGAAGAGTCATCAACGCTGATCTTTTCGTATAGAAAAGTCATCAACGATGATCTTTTCGTATAGAAGAGTCATCAACGCTGATCTTTTCGTATAGAAAAGTCATCAACGATGATCTTTTCGTATAGAAAAGTCATGAACGATGATCTTTTCGTATAGAAAAGTCATCAACGATGATATTTTCGTATAGAAAAGTCATCAACGATGATCTTTTCGTATAGAAAACTCATCAACGATGATATTTTCGTATAGCAAAGATCATTATTCTGAAATTCCGAATCCTATCTAAGTAACACTGCCTAAAAAGGTGAAATGAAAATATTGGAATTATTTCAAATGATGTAAAAAATGGGTAATTTTTTTTTATTCTTATTATAAAACATATCGTCATCAGAAATGAAAAAGGGCGTAACAACAAGAAAAATGGAAATTCAGTTTTTGATAGATTTCGGTACACTGTATCAAAATACACATCCCGACAAATCTTAACGACCTACTATCAAAAATGGCGAATTTATTAAGGAAATTCAAAAGGGCCTAACAACAAATTATCCTTTTTTCATAGTTAAAAATTGTTATTTCACGCAATTTTCACAAACACTTTATTAATTAAATTTGTGGGATTTTATATATGCATCGTTATGTTTAGGTATTATCCGAAAACCCAGTTTTTCTAACGACAACATTTTTCATTTTATTTAGTTTTTTGCTTCTGTAAAATCTAAATTTTAGGTTATCAAGACGTCTGACGCCATACGCTACGCTTCTCAATTTGCTAGAGATGACAGAAGAAGAAGGAAGAACGGATGAAATATGTATGTTTTATGAAGCGTTGAGAGCATTAGTGACCTAAATGAATAAAAAAAATGAAGTTGCAATTTTTTGTATATAAGATAGAATTCCTGAAATTAAAAGGCACTAAGTTAAAAAACATAAAAGCCAAATATCGCAAAAAAAAAATTATGAATAAAAATATAAGATTTTACCCATTTTATAAAAAACAAGTAAGAAAGATTCAGTCGGGTAAACCGACTTAGGTATACCCTCATATTGTAAGTAATGTAATATGGAATATTACTCGAATTTTTCTGACAATTTTCGCTGAACAGTAGATACTTTAAATACATTGCACTGTGCCGACTTAAAGGCGTTTATGTGCACTGGTATATTAACGTTGAGATATTCAATTTTGGTATAATTTGTCTATTTTGTGTGGGAGGTATAAAAACGGGCGTGGTGATAACGCCTATTTCCCACAGGGCTATTGGTACTGCAAAAGTGTTACACTATACAAAAGTTCAAGTATTTTTATTTATAAATTGTTAACTTTTGGTGCATTTGTGTGGGAGGTACCAAAAGGGGAGTGGCAACTTCCACAATTTTTCTCAAGGTGATATAGACTAATAAACTAATAATATTTGTGAAATTTCTGAAGATTCGAATAAGTAATATAGAATTTATTAAATAATCTATATTTCACGGAGATAGAAAAAAAAAATTACCCCATACCAAATTTGAAGTCAATCGGTTACTCCTTTTGAGAGTTATCGTGCGCATCAGCCAGCAGACAGACAGACATTGCTCATTCGAATTAAAATGACCCAAAACGGATATCCACCGAACATCCTTAGGATAGCCACTACTTCGACGTGTTACACTTTTGGTCCGTAGCAAATTATATGTGTGAAATTATAGTGATCCATTTCAAGGTTCCCTACTTTTTTAATGAAAAAACACAGAAAATTCAAATTGAATGGGGAATGTTTATTATCACTTGAAAGAACATTCTTTAGCATTTATTTTTTGAAGATTATGTCTATCAAATGTTGGCCGCAGCTACGTCTCAGATGGTCCATCCGTTGAGTCCAATTTTTGATGACTCGTTCGAGCATTTCGACTGGTAACTGGCGAATGACACGCGTGATGTTTTGCTCCAAGGCCTGAATCGAAGCGGGTTTGTCCGCGTAAACTTTAGACTTTACATATCCCCACAGGAAAAAGTCAAACGGTGTGATATCACACCGTTTGTAGCAGCTACGGCCGCTACATTTTCTTCACTGCGTGCTGGACGTGGTCTATTCGGTCGAATATTATCCAATAATGAATGCTGGGTCTCAAGATGGGTGATGGTGTTGCGAATAGTACGCTCAGTAGGCCGATTATGTTGACCATAAGTTGAGCGAAGTGCACGAAACACATTCCTCACAGAACGTGAATTTTCGCAATAAAGTTGAACGATTTGTAAACGTTGTTCAGGCGTAAGTCTTTCCATGATGAAATGCCAAACAATACTCAACAAAAATAACATGACAGCATGACACTACTCACACGTGATCTGTCAAAAAAAGGCTAATGAAAAAAGTATCTCTACTTGAATCACCCGTCATTTCAATGGGCTCTCTTAAGCTGAGTATAGACGATTGCCAGATCGGCAAACGTTGTCAACCCTGTTAAAGTGCTGCAAATATACGGGCAATGTCAGATTGTTAGGCAAAGGTGAATTGACAGTTCAGACGATTGCAAGAAAACATTACAATTTCATATATTTACAATATATTTTGTAAATATTTATATGCAGGATTGCCAATAAAAATACATTATAGACAGTGTTGCAAATAAAATGTTTTTCTGGCAATGGCGCCGTTGTCACATGCATAAACTTCGCACATATAACAATCAGCAAATTATCTCACAATGACTTTTCTGCTAACGTTGCAAAACAAAAATTGTATGTTCACACGGTTGTAAATTCACAGGGTTGCATTTTTCCTCCATTTTTCTGGCAATGTAGTCCGATCTGCAAATCGTCTGTACTTACCTTTACAAATGTTGTAAATCAGCTGATCACATTCTACTACCTTTATTTATTGCTCTTCGCAGCAAACCTTAAAACGCAAAAGTCCCAATTCGTCAACCATGTGTTTAGGTCTTTAATACGCTCAACGCTTCAGGTGTTGTTGTTGAGTGTGCGCGCGTTTCCCAGCTCTCAAAGCAATAAGACAAGTGCAATAAAACTCAGTAAAGTGCAAAACAGAAACTTGAGACTGCAGCATTTTTTCTGGTCGCAAAAAGTAGAAATATTTCAGATTTATAAAAACAAAAAACCTGTAGTAAAGTACTACAATTAAAAGAAGTGAATTAAAGACATGTAATTAATCAATAAAATTAGAGATTGCGTGTGTGTGTATAAAGTGGAAGCAATAAGTAATATTTTTGGGTATTTCGGTTGAGTGGGGGAGGTGGTCCCGAAAAGCGTACATTGTAGAAGAGAATAACAGAAAGAAATTCCTGCTGTCAGCCTTTCTGACAGACGTCAAACTCAGTTTTGTCCTTTTTGTTGTTGTTGATTTTGCTGCTGCTGCTTGCTTTGCTGTGTCGGCCGCTGTCGCCTGTGGGTATGGCAGCAGAGCACTAAAATTCCATCGTAAGTTTAGTTTTTGCGCGATATTCTCTCGGAGCGGCGGCGAAACGGAAAGTCAGAAAGAAAAATATAAATAAAAACACAGCCGACAAGGAGAAGCAAGGAAGCCAAAAAATAAGAAGATTTAATTTGGTGTTTTATTATACGAAAGATTTAAAGTGTATACGCAGAGTGAAGTGAAGTAATTTACATAATTTAAATAAAAAAAATAATTATTCTAGAAAAAGATAATTAAAAAAAATCATATTACTGCCAGAAAAAATATTAATGTTCTTAGCTTAACTAAAAACGAAAGTTTTAGAGTATTACATATTTTTTTGAGCTTTGAAAAAAATTCCTATAAT
Organism: Eudasyphora cyanicolor; assembly: GCA_963930755.1. NCBI lineage: Eukaryota > Metazoa > Arthropoda > Insecta > Diptera > Muscidae > Eudasyphora > Eudasyphora cyanicolor. The sequence goes on along the minus strand of OZ005734.1, from coordinate 47,078,473 downwards.
ACCATCGTCGCAATGCAGTTGAGGAGTAGGACGAGTGGTGGATTTTTTTTCGTTGTGTTCATCCTCTTTTAGGGGAGGTTTTGTGGCTCGTGAACCATGTTAGTGTTCTTTCGTCGTCCTCGTTGTTGTCGTCGTCAATCGTTGTGTTCGCGTGTGTGTAATGAAATGTCTTGCGCCTTAAGTTTCCCTTCCCCCCCTCTAGCGTCTTGTCTAGACTCGGTTCGATTCGACTCGTTGCCTCGTCCTGTGTATGTCCTCTGTGTTGTTGTTTTTGTTGTGGTGATGAACAAATGAATGAATGTATTAGCAACAAAAACTAAAAATATTGAAGACACAAAAAAAAAGATAAGAAACAAAAGCGAAAACTAGGAGGAAGTAAATTCAAACTCCACCAGCTAAAAAATAAAGAAAAAGATAACCAAAAAAACAAAAAGCGTTCCAACACATAACTTTTAAAATCGCTCCGCTGTACATCCAAACCCCCCCCCCCCCTTTTGGTCCACCATACACATAAAATCTCTTGGTCAATGAGTCGTACAAACAGTGAAAAATCAATAATTTCCATTTGACAAGAAAACGGCGTTAAGAGTTAGACAGACAGACAGACATAAGAAAGAAATCTCAACAAAACTGAAAGAAAATGAAATCACCGCAATTCTCAAATCGTGTAAACAAGTAGCAGACAAAAAAAAATTATGACATTTTCTAATCTCTCTCCCTCGCCTCCCTTCATAATAATGCGAATGAAAATAAAAAGCAATCCTTTGCGTGATAACCCACTGTCGCCAACTGTGTGTCACAAACAAAAAATGAATGAAATAGAGTGACCTGGTCGTCAACACAGTGGTTGGAAAATGTATGTTAGATTTTTGAGGTTTTTAATGAGAACGTTTATAAAATTTTACTAAATTAGACTTCTTTACAAAACAGAAAAAACGAAAATTATACCAGGTAGAATTTTTTCCCATAATAAAAGTGTGCAAACCCGTAACAGTAAACCGCCATAAACATATAACGGATGTTTTTTAGTTACAGGACTTTAATTAAAATAAAGCAAATAAATTAAAATAAAGCAATATAGCATTATTGGATAGATAATTTTTTGCCATTTATGTATGTTTATATTGAACTATTGGAATTGAAAGCCAATAGTTCAATATATGTACAAGGTGGCGCAAAAGTAATCCTCCTATCAGAAAATGCTATACATTTTGCGATTGGCCCCTAATGTCAGTTCTGTTTTGACATTTGTGTAGTAAACACATGCGAAATACACGTTAATAAACAATGTTACGCTACACTGCTCCAGAACGCGGAATATTGCTGACTATTTATTTGACCAATAATCTGTCGGTGACTTTGGCACAGATTTCCTGGCCGTCCAACGCCTACTGGTGAAACACTGCGACGTTTAGCCGCTCGCCTCGAAGAGGCTGGCACAACACGAGATGCTGCCAGGCGTGGCATACCCCGGAGTAGCCGTTCTGCAGAGAATATTGCTGCTGTAGCCGAGGATGTCATGGAAGCGCCGTCGACATCGACCAGACGACGTGCCACGCAAATGGGTATCAGTCGACGGTCTCTACAGTGAATTTTGGTACAAGATTTGAAGATGTTTCCGTACAAAGTCCAGACGGTGCATCAGCTGTTAGCTGCTGACCGCCAATCGCGTTTAACATAACATCGAAAGGTTACTTTTGCGCCACCTGTTATAAGTAACATGAAATATCATGTTTAATATAGTTAAAACTTCGATCCAAAAAAATATACTGTAAGTTCAAATTTGGTCCTTTTTCACAGTTTTGTAGCATTAAAATCATCTGGGTATATTTTCACGATTTCAGTATTCAATACAAATTAGACCCCTACCCCTAACACTACGTCAAAAAGATTAAAGATATTGACCCACTGGAATTTTTTTCATTACAACTATCAAAAATTCCGCATGTTTACTCCGAAAATAGGCGAAAAGGGGTATCATTTTACTAGGGTAATTGTACCAATAGTCGGCAAAAGAAGGGAGTGAAGATGAGACAAAAAGTTACAGTTAAATATTCGAGACAACAACCCCCCTATATAAGTGTACATAAGTATACATAGTCAAAAACTGACTTTCAAAGTCAAAGTTATAGTCAAATTTGTAGTCAAAGTTATAGTCAAAACTGACTGTATAGTCAAATGTAAATATGGCTATTTTGGTATGGATTTTTCTGTGGCCTCCACAGTTTGAAATATAACACTGACATTGAAAATTTTTTTAACTCGGGGAAAGTATAAATATTGAAAAAACAAGTAAGAAAGTTTCAGTCGGGTAAACCGACTAAGGTATACCCTCACTTTGTGAGTAATGTAATATGGAATATTAAACGAATTATTCTGTCAATTTGTATGGGAGGTACCAGAATGTTTTTAACAAATACACCTATTTTTCTCTGAATAGTAGATTCTTTAAATACATTGCACTGCGCCGAATTATAAGCGTTTTTAGCACTGGTATATTAACGTTATGAGATATTTAATGTTGGTATGATTTGGCCATTTTGTGTGGGAGGTACAAAAAGGGGCGTGGTGATAACGGTCATTTTTTACCGGGCTATAGGGCTTTCAAAAGCGTTACACTGTGCAAAATGTTGTTGCATTTTCGTGCATTGGTACTCATGCTGTGAGCTCTTAACTTTTTGTGCAAAATGGTACCTTTGTGTGGGAGGTACAAAAAGGGGCGTGGCAATAGCGCCCATTTTTCACAGTGCAAAAGACACTATAAAAGCATTACACTGTACAAAATTTCAAGTGCTTTTATACACTGGTATTAATGTTATAAGCTGTTATCTTTTGGTGCAAAATGGTACCTTTGTGTAAGAGGTACCAAAAGGGGCGTGAATATGACACTCATTTTTCACTGGACTGTAGGCACTATGAAAGCATTACACTGTACAAAATTTCAAGTATTTTTATGCACTGGTATTAATGTTATAAGCTGTTAACTTTTGGTGTAAAATGGTGCATTTGTGTGGGAGGTACCAAAAGGGGCGTAGCAACATGGCCCATTTTTCTCGAGTTGATGGCGACTAATAAACTAATGCTATGTGTGGAATTTCAGAAGATTCGAATAAGTAGTATAGCAGTTATTAAAGATTCAATATTTCACAACATTTTAACACTTTGTGGGGGAGGTACTAGAAGGAGTGGACCAATATGGCCCATCTTCGAACTTAGCCGGAGATAGAAAAAAATATTACCACGTACCAAATTTGAAGTCAATCGGTTACTCCTTTCGAGAGTTATCGTGCGCACCAGCCAGCAGACACACAGACAGACAGACAGACAGATAGACAGACAGACAGACAGACGGACGGACATTGCTCATTCGACTTAAAATGACCCAAAACGAATATCCGCCGAACATACTTAGGGTCTTAGATCACTCCTTCGATGTGTTACACTTTTTTTCGTAGCAAATGATATATACCCTCGTCACACTAAAGTGAGGGTATAAATATAAATATTGGTTTGACGGAAAATTTTTAATAAATACATGCCCAAATCAGTGGGAACTTATTGGTTATTTTGTCATTATTCTATGGGCCAACCAAATTAAACGAAAAGTTCCGACTCAGGTCTGTTTGCACTTTTGGGAGCCAAAGGGGGAGTATAAGAACAGAAGCGCAGAAATGTACGCTCAGACCAACATTTCTGTACTTCTGTGTTCTTATACATTTTCCAATATTCGGCACCTGATGATTCTATAGTCGGCATGACATTTTTATTAAGGAAAAAATAAAATCGTACCTCCAGAAGTTTTATATTTTTATTTATTTAAATTTTATTGTTTCATTTCTAAACAATAGATAGATCAAATAAAATAGTACTGAAACGGTAATGAGGAAAGTGAAAAGGTACTGAAAAAAGTAACAAGCTACTAACTTTTTCCATCCCTGCTTGTTGTACGACTTTGTCTGCTGCGATTTTGAAAAAATCGGGAGAGGATCAAATGCAAATTCTCAATGGAAAGTCACGTGACAGGTCGTTTATATGTAAACCAGCCCTTACATTTTAAAATTGGTCTATTCACTAAAAAATCACTTGAAAAAATGGCACTGCCGTCCGTGTTGAAAAGCTGTTACAAATGTGGATAAAATGAATCAGAATGGGGAGGATTAACATATTTTCAATGCAAACATGATCTTATTGTAATAAAGGGTTTTCCAACAAGAGATGTTATTTTTGTATTCAAAGAAAAATGCAATTTTTTGAGATAAATGATCGGATGTTTATTTCATAATAAAGACGCTGGGCTGTTGACGTAGACATTATCTTTCACGAGACCCCAAAGGAAGAAGTCGCAAGGTGTTAAATCACAAGATCTCGGTGGCCAATTGTGATCACCTCTTCGAGGGATAACACGGTCCGAAAACTTTTCCCGTAAAAGAGCAATGGTTTCGTTGCTTGTGTGGCACGTAGCGCCGTAAACTTTGTCCAGATCAATACCATCCAACTCCGACCATAAAAAATCATTAATCATCTCTCGATAGCGCAATCCATTCACCGTAACTGTTGATCCAACCTCATTTTCGAAAAAGTAAGGTCCAATGACCCCGCCGGACCATAAACCGCACCAAACAGTCCACGTTGAGGATGGAGAGGCTTCTCAACAATAACTCTTGGGTTTTCCGATCCCCAGATGCGACACTTTTGTTTGTTGACGTAGCCACCGAGGTGGAAATGGGCCTCATCAGTCAAGATGTTTTTGTATCGTTCGTATCGTTTTTTTGTTCAATCGTTTTGTATCGTTCGATGATCGTTTATCGTTCCATTTTTAGTAATGGCGTAGTTTCTACTTGTCAAATGTTAAAGAATAAAAGTTTCAAAAGGGACAGCTACCGAAATACCGGGAGATTCCAAATAACACCTCTTGTTGGAAAACCCTGTATTTAACTGCTGCTATTCTTATTTATTTATGTTTTTTTTGCGAAAAAATGCCTTAATGTACATACGTCTCAGAGCTGATTTGGGCGTATATAAAAAATAAAGGATGATCCGTTCAGACCTTTTTAAATATAAATTAAACACCTAAATGATATGATTTTAAAGTGACGTTTCAGCCATTTGTAATATGTCATGATTTGTCGTTTGTTTTTCATTGTGTTCAGGAGTGTTTACAATTTCATCATAGAGAGATATACGCAAGAACAACTTTTACAACAGTTTTATTATCAAAATAATCCTTCTCCAATTGCAACTTTTCGTGCGCTAAGTCCTTTTTTAAATAAAAAAAAAAAAAAAAAACACTTTCCAGTCGACCTACGACCTTGACACCCATGAGCAATATTTTAGCTCTCGTTAAGAGCTATCTTTTTGCCATTGACCGATTATGGCTACATCGAATTCGTTCCTGCAGAAGAAGTCGTGGAGGCCATTTGAAGACGTTTTATTTAGAACTTAATTGTATCGATTGTCCTTCACATTAAATAAAAAACTTTTGAATTTCCTTAACAATAAGTGTGTTTTTTTCAAAGAAATCGTATCACTCTTATAGGAAAACCCTTTATCTATACCGTTGGAAAGACTACACTTTTTTCTTTTCTTGGTCATTTAAAGTTAACGGTACTTTCGGATTTTTTTTTAACAGTAGCCAAAATTGTTTATTGCTACGAGGGTGGTCCCAAAATTAGCCGATCTGACATGTAGATGGCGGTAGTATTTTAAACAAAAAATACTTTTATGAAAAGTGGCAACCTTCTAAAACATATGTTTTAAGTTTCAAGGCGCCACCTTATTTAGTTTTTTTTCTGACCACTCAAAAGTAAACGATCTCGGTAAATTTGTAAACATGGAAAAATTGGTGACCGATATGTAATACAATACTTTCATATGAATGGTCTCACTCGAACCAATATTAAAACCGAGCTAGATTCTACGTTGGGAAAGTCTGCTCCTCCGTTTTCAACTATAAAATATTAGAGAACCGTACGAGCTGCCAAGATGAACACCGTAGTGGTCGACCAATTAAGGAGTCCACGACAGAAATGCTTAAAAAATCCAGAATGGTATTGTGAAAAGTTGGGTGCCGCGTTTGCTCACAGTCAAGACAATGCATCAGTTCACACATCCACTATTGTGATGACCAAAATCAATGATAAAAAATTCGAATTGCTTTAGCACGCGCCTTTTTCGCCAGATTTAGCTCCCTTGGATTATTTTTTGTTTTCAAACTTGAAAAATTAGCTCGGCGGAAACAGAGTTGCCAGCAAAGAAAAGGTGAGTGCTGCAGTTGATGGCTAATTTCAGGAGCCAGAGAGACAGTTCTTACTACAGCGTGATCATTTCGAGGTTCACAGAAAATTCAAATTGAATGGGGAATGTTTATTATCATTTGAAAGAACATTCTTTGGCATTTTTTTTAAGATTATGTCTATCAAATGTTGGCCGCGGCTACGTCTCAGATGATCCATCCGTTGAGTCCAATTTTCGATGACTCGTTCGAGCATTTCGACTGGTAACTGGCGAATGACACGCGTGATGTTTTGCTCCAAGGCCTGAATCGAAGCGGGTTTGTCCGCATACATATACTTCAGACTTTACATATCCCCCACAGGAAAAAGTCTAACGGTGTGATATCACACGATCTTGGTGGCCAAACGGCCGGCCCAAAACGTGAAATTATCTGCTCACCGAAGTGTTCTATCAATAAATCCATTGATTGATGCGATGTGTGGGAAGTGGCGCCGTCTTGTTGAAACCAAATGTCGCCGAGATCACGAGCTTCAATTTCAGGCATCAAATAGTCGGTTATCATGGCACCATAAAGGTCCGCATTGACGGTTACGTTCTCACCGACATCATTTTTAAGAAATATGGACCGATGATTCCGGTACGTCGGATCGGGAATCGGTCAATGGCAAAAACAAAGCTCTTAACGAGAGCTAAAATATTGCTCATGGGTGTCAAGGTCGTGGGTCGACTGGAAAGTGTTTTTTTGGATTTTAAAAAAATGGACTTAGCGCAATTGGCGAAGATTATTTTGGTAATAAAACTGAATAATTTGTAAACGTTGTTCAGTCGTAAGTCTTTCCATAATGAAATGCCAAACAATACTTAACAAAAATAACATGACAGCATGACACGACTCATACGTGATCTGTCAAAAAGAGGCTATTGAAAAAAGTATCTTTACTTAGATCACCCTATATAAACAGGGATATTCGAAACTATTGAAAAATGCTGGAAAAACTGCATTGAGCAAAAAGAAGATTATGTTGAGAAATAAAGAAAAATATTCCCAAGTTTGTTGTGTTTTCTTTGTTAGGTCGGCTAATTGTGGGCCCGATTTCTTATTTAACCGGCAACAATTTATAGTAATAATGGCTTGTTAATGTTTCCAATTCACCGTGAAAAATTCATGAGGATTTTTCATACCGTGGCAACGACAAAATGTTTACAGCTTTAATTTTAGTGTGAAAAAATCGATGCGAATTTCTCAAGCAATTTTTTTTCGATGTGAGGTGTGAACTTATACCGGCCTTAAATTGGGATATTTATTTGATTTTTTCTCAATACATTTTTTTATTTGTAAGTAATATTATTTAATTTCCATCCACTGTGTCCGGCCGACAAAAAATGTGCGTGTTTAAGTGATAAAAACAAGAATTGTGTGCTAAATTCTCCAAGTCTCTCCCCGGCGCGATAGTACAAACCTACAACACGAAAAGCTGCAGGACACAACAAATCCACACACTACGGGTTTTATAGTACGAATAATAAATGTCCCACGTCGATTATCTTGAGACTCACTCCCTTCCTCCAAAACCACTGCACCGAACGCGAAACCGAGAAAATGTCCCTTTTGAGGCGCTCTTTTACACCCTAAAAATAATAAACAATAAAAAGGACGACGACGTCGTTATGTCGTCCGTCGCTTTCTCTGACTCATGAACCACACAATTTGACGATATACGGAATAATTTTGTGATGCATGTGACGTCTGTGGGACGCCTGTTAATATTGATTTAAATATTAAAATGTATTTAACACACCCCCCCCCCACTAATAGAAAATTTGTTTTCTCCCCTTTCTCTTGTCCATACAGTGTTGCGAAAGTGAATTATTAAAGAATGGAAAATAAGTCTTTAGCTAAATTTCAAATCTAAGCTAAATTCGAAAGACGAGTTGAACGAATAAACAAACTTACATACATATTCTATATAAATATATACATAAGTGTGTGAATATACATATATCTCAAATTACACTAAACGATTTAACAACAAAGTAAATGTTCTGATTGCACATTTACACAACATTTGGCATTTAGTTTGTTTTGCATTGTTAACACACACAAGAAATGAAAACCCGTTTGGTTTCGCTAACATACCGAGGCTCAGCCTCGGTGGATCCACGCTATTCGGCCGCTATGCTGCCATGGACGATAAACGATATTCGATCAACGGAGAGCTATTCGAAGGTAAGTACAGAGAATACTATTTATGAAATTTGGAAAAAAAAACTTATGAATTAATGTAATTTAAGAAATAATAAGAACTGAGTTGTATTTTGACATACGAGTATACCAGGATTTTATTTTAGAAATTAATAAACATTACTACTACCCCAGTACTACTACCTCAGGTACTCATCTAGTATTTGAGAGATGGCAGTAGTGGAATTTTATTCTCAAGCACAGTTAGTCGAGATCAGTGTTGCCACAGGAGAAATTTTTTTCCGACCAAAATCTTCCCAAAAACCGACCAAAATTAGTTGTAGCCGACCAAATTCATAAAATGAAGATTTCGATATTTTGTAAAGTTTAATGACAAAATTTTCCGATTTTAATGAAACTTGAAATGTTTAGAAAAGTTGTCCATCCGAATCGAATATACTCTACATCATCGATCTCATTCAATGCTATAACAGGAAATACATCTGCAATTGACCGATTTATTGAATCTGTGTGAAATTCGCCAAATTTTAGTTCAGTAGCTTGGCATAATTGATTGTTACGGCGTCAATAAAGCAAATCGTTTTTTGACCTTAAGAAGGGGGATATATACAAATGTGGTCCAATGCGATCCATTACTAAAGGAAATAATAATTGCCGAATTGCAGCCCAAAATATTAATATTTGTTACAAAGGCGGCAAGAATTCAAATTGGATGGGACTTTAAATCATCGTCCTGCAATGATCCTTGTAAGTGTAAGTAGTTCTACGTAAACTTAGAGCCAATTTCGCAAAATATCATGTCAATTGCTTGAAGTATGTGTAAAGGTTAGGTAAAGGTTGCAATCCTTCTATGGGGACTATATCGAAACATGGACCGATATGGTCCATTTTCAACTCCAAACAGCTACTGGTTATATTATTGTAGATTGATCCATGACAGAGGAATGTGGATATATCCTAATAGCTAAAAGTCAATTTATAAATTGCAAAATGTAATATGTAAAAATAAAAAAGAAATTCTGCATTTAGAAATAATTTTAAATAAATTTTCTTCTGTTTGTTTCCACATTTTTGTTATTAATGCAGAATGTGAGATAATGTACATTTCTTTGGGAATTTGTATTGAGCTTTTCTTAATTTATATTAGACGCCTAAAAATAAAGAATACGATGAAGTTGTATGATATAGTTTGTGACAAATAACAAATGGATGGACAATTATTCATAGAAAGTCTTAATAATAATGTGTTAAGTTTTGTTTAACTGATTGCAACGTTAACAATAATTTTTAACTTTCATCATTTATGACTAAAGCATTTGAGTTCTAGAACACAATAGTAACATTTTTTGTTAATTGTAGGATTTTAAAAATCTATGATGTTCGGAAATTTACACAATCTCAGCAAAATACCAGAAGTATACCAAACTGTAACGTCATAAGTCATGCATAAAAGTCAAATCTTCTTGTAAAATTTATGTACGTATAAATATGTACATATCGTCGGCTTAATGCTATTTTGGTCCATACGCCATTTTTGTGTTTTTTTGAGCTAGAAGTTGATAATATAGGTTTCAAGCATGCTCCTTCAGAATCTGCAATCTTTTTTTTCCTATCTCGCCTAGTTTTCGAGATATTGGTACGGTAAATGTATTTAACTCTGAATAACGGGAAATAATTTTAATATTTTTGTGCTATGTCTCTATTTTTCTATCGCCCCATATTTTGACTCAGTATTTTACGTTCTTTCGATCACAATATGTAAATTACTGTCCTTACATACCGACCCTTTTTGTGGTCCATGTAATACAAATACGAAAAAATATTAAAATAAAAGTGGATATGGACCAAAATGCCAGGTACAAAAATTGTCATAACTTTCTTATTTTTGAATGTAATGGCATAGAAATGCATGAGAATCATACGAACACTGGAAGCCCTATGAAATAAAAGTGTATAACTCTTCTGTCCCGTTTTTAATCAAAGAATAAATTGCGTTTTTCTCCGATCATACAAAATGGCGTATGGAACAAAATAGCATTGAGCCGACGATATAAGAAAATGTTCCAGTTCTGTATATTAGTGTTCCAGTTTCTAAATTTGTTTCTTTGAACACAAATGGCAAAATACCGCAATTATGGTGAGATCTATGAACCAAAATTTCGTCATTAATCTACCCTTGGAATACAGAACAGGACTGAAGGAAATAATTTTTTCCCCATGAACGATAATTTATATAACTACAAACCACATTTTCGGTGATCGAAATATCCGAAATTATTATTTTCAAATAAAATGTTATTACAACGTATTTGTCTACAGTTTCGATAACAGGTCGATACTGTTTGTATCGATTAAGAAAACAAGTAAGAAAGTTTCAGTCGGGTAAACCGACTAAGGTATACCCTCACTTTGTGAGTAATGTAATATTGAATATTACTCGAATTATTCTGTCAATTTGTGTGGGAGTTACCAGAAGGGGTTTATATAATACACCTTTGTTTCGCTGAACATTAGATACTTTAAATTCATTGCACTGTGCCGACTTATAAGCATTTATGTGCACTGGTATAAACGTTATGAGACATTAAATTGTTGTATGATTTGGGAATTTTTGTGTGGGAGGTACAAAAAGGGGCGTGGCAATAACGCCCAATTTTAACAGGGCTATAGAAACTATAAAAACATTACACTGTAAAAAATTTCAAGTATTTGTATACACTGGTTTTAATGTTATAAGCTGTTAACTTTTGGTGCAAAAAGGTACCTTTGTGTGGGAGGTACCAAAAGGGGCGTGGCAACAACACCCATTTTTCCCTGGACTGTAGGCAATATAAAAGCATAATACTGTACAAAATTTCAAGTATTTTTATACACTGTTATTAATGTTATAAGCTGTTAACTTTTGGTGCAAAATGGTGCATTTGTGTGGGAGGTACCAAAAGGGACGTGGTGACTTCGCCCATTTTTCTCGAGTTGATAGCGACTAATAAGCTAATACTATGTGTGAAATTTCAAAAGATTCGAATAAGTAGTATAGCAGTTATTAAAGAATCAATATTTAACAACATTTTAACCCTTTGTGGGGGAGGTACTAGAAGGAGTGGACCAATATGGCCCATCTTCGAACTTAGCCGGAGATAGAAAAAAATATTACCACATACCAAATTTGAGGTCAATCGGTTACTCCTTTCGAGATTTATCGTGCGCACCAGCCAGCAGACAGACAGACAGACAGACAGACAGACAGACAGACGGACGGACATTGCTCATTCGACTTAAAATGACCCAAAACGGATTTCCTCCGAACATACTTGGAGTCTTAGGTCACTCCTTCGACGTGTTACACTTTTTTCCGTAGCAAATGATATATACCCTCGTCACACTAAAGTGAGGGTATAAATATTGGGATTCACAATCAACATTTCAAGATATTTCCAACTGTGAAAAAAATTCATATTAATCTTTAAATTATTCTGTATTATAACACATCTTAAATATTTGAGAATAAAACCGACCAAAATTGAGTTGGTCCGACCATCCGACCAGAAAGAAACATTTTAAATCTATCCGACCAAATTTGGTCGGAAATGACCAAAACGGCAACGCTGGTCGAGATTCACACAAGACAATTTTTTCCAAACAAGTGTCAACGTTTGTAGGAGAGGGAGAGGCAGGCGGAAAGAGCTCTCTGCTTCTCTCTTCTACAACCGTTGACACTTGCTTGGTGAAAATTACCTCGTGTGTAGCACGACTTAGTTTGGTTAGTCGTTGAGGAGTGTAAAGACTGGGTTAGGCAAACGTAACCGTAACCTCGCCACAGCGTATTGAATCAGCTGATCCAATCTACCATATATGGGAATTAGTGTAAACTATTATCAAACGAAAACAAAACAAAAACGGACGGAAGAACCTATTGAAATTGTACATCCGATTATAAAGTGAGGTTATGGTGCCAAAAAATCAGTTAGGCAATGAAAAAAAAAAATTGTGCAAAACTTCTGCAATACAATGAATAATAGAAAATAACGTAGGTTTTTTTAGAGTTACAGAACTTTAAATTAAAAAAAGCAAAGACAACTATTTTTAATATCAAATACATTGGGTGGATTGATAATTTTATGTCATTAATGTATAAATATGCTTTGGGCCATGCAGCAGACTCGGCAGGAGCGTACATGGCGCAATTTTAAAATCCAAAATTCTCACTCTTTTCCCAGCATTTGGCCGTATTTCACCAATAACTCGTCAAATGTTGATTTCCAGTTGTTCAGTTGTCTTTGATTTATCGGGGTAGACGAGTGACTTTATATGTATAAGCCCAAAAAAATAATCCAAGGTGACCAATTAACACAATATATATAAACACTACTGAATACAATGAAAAATGACAGATCATGACATATTACAAATGGCCGAAACGTCACTTCAAAATCATATCATCCCTATTGGAAACCCGTATAAGCCCAAGAAAATAATCCGAGGGGTTAATTCACACGATCTTGGTGACCAATTAACACAATATATATATACATATATGTATATATAACGTTCTGTGGTTCCTATTAGGAACAAAGGGCCACGGCGAAATGATTCCATTCGGTTCTGTTCGATGACAAGTTTTTTTATTTTTCTCCAGCTTAGTCCGCTCCGCGTTATTTCATGCTCAAGTTGGCGCCTCCATGTATGCGAAGGACGTCCTCTTCTTCGAGTCTTGCCCTGTGGGGTCCAATCGATGGCGATTTTAGCTACGTCGTCGGGGGGTCTTCGCAGCGTGTGGACGATCCACCTCCATTTACGATTCAATATTTCTACCTCAATAAGTCTTTGGTTGGTTCCGCTCCACATCTGTTCATTTGAGATGGTTGTAGGCCAGAATATCCTAAGTATTCGTCGCAGACAGCGGTTAACAAACACCTGCACTGCGTGTATATCTAGCGATGAAGCGTTCCATGTCTCACAGGCATACAAGAGTGCCGATTTGACCCAGGAATCGAAAAGATTTATTTTGGTGTTGTTGGAAGTAACCGTTGACTTCAATATTGGACTTAACATACCGAAAGACTGGTTGGCTTTTGATATTCGGTATGCTACGTCACTGCTAGATTCACCAGTGTTCGTAACGATGCTACCGAGGTAACAGAACGATGTTACATCAGCCAAATCATTGGTCCCAATTTGGAACTTGCTGCTATTTACGGTGTTGCAGCGCATACTCTGCTGTCCCGTCTACCCGAAATTCTGAAAAATATTTTCCCTTTTTAGGTGGAACTGATGTAGTCCCTCGAATTAAACTTAAACCTATTTCTAAATTTCAAAATGCGGTAAAAAAGTCCAGTTTTCGGGAAAAGGGCAACGAAAATGTTGCACTTTTTTGCAGAAAAAAATCGCCATGAGTAAATTAAGTGTAGCGTGCGCTGTGTGGCAGGTGTCTCCGTCCTGTTGAAACCACATATCAGCAGGAGTAATTTCAGCTAATTGAGGTACGAAAAAAATTGTAATCATTTTTCTATACCGCCCACAGTAAAGTTCTGCCCATTAGATTTTTTGAAGACATATGGACCAATGACTTCGCTGGGTTCCATAAAGCACCCATAAGTTGTTAAATCGATTGCCAAATAAAACCGTGTTGCCAACTCAAAGTTGTGACCCTTTAAAAAACAACCTTTAGTTAGCAGACGATCAGTTGGGTTATCTACTATGTAATATGTGGATGGAGGACTAGTTGGTTATCTTAATAATATACTAGTTGATTATCTTAATAAAATACTAGTTGGTTTATCTACTGATTGGTGGACGTCTAACTGGGTTATCTACTGCTTTGTAGAGGATCTTTGGGTTATCTACTCCTTAATAGAAGACCAGTTGGTTTATCTACTCCTTAGTTGACGACTTGTTGCATTAACTAGTTCATAGCAGAGGACCAATAGGGTAGTATATGACAGGTTGTGTTATATTATATGACAGGTGGTCCGTTTGGTCATCTATACCTTAGTATATGACGAGTTGGTTTGTCTACTCATAGTATAGGACCAGTTGGGTTATCTATTCCTTAGTAGATGACAAGTGGGGTTGTTTACTCATTAGTAGGCGGTCAGTTGGTTTATCTATTCCTTAGTTGACGACCTGTTACGTTATCTACTTAGTAGACCATCAGTGTGGTTATCTACTTCTTAGTAGACCTCCAGTTTGGTTATCTACTCCTTAGTAGATGACCAATTGGGTTATTTACTCCTTATTAGGCGGCCAGTTGTGTTATCTACTCCATAGTTGACGGTTATTCTATTCCTTAGTATATGACTAGTGAGGTTCTATACTCGTTAGTAGGCGGCCAGTTGGGTTAATTATTGCTTTGTTGACGACCTTAGTGGGCGGTCAGTTGGGTTATCTATTCATAGTAGAGTACCAGTTGGGTCATTTATTCCTTAGTAGATCACCAGTGGGGTTATTTACTCGTTAGTAGACGGTCAGTTGGTTTATGTATTCTTTAGTTGATGACCTGTTACGTTATCTACTTCTTACTTTTAGGTTTAGGTGACAGCCGTATTTTTTTACCAGCTCACATTGATTTAGGTTTAAGTCCCTAGTGTTACCACGGGCTGAAATGCCCATAATCGAAACCAACCTGTTTGATATAAAATAAAAATACAAATCGATAGTACGAATATCGGTACCGGAAAGATATGTTAGACTGTCTAGAAAGGCTGACCTCAGTATGTCCAGGCGCCTTTTACTCCACTACTTCCTCATCTCCACAGCTTTTGCAGAAGTCATTGGAGTCAATACCCAATCTTTTGGCGTGTTCGCCGATCACGCAGTGTCCCGTCAGAACTGACACTAACGTAGACTGTCTGTTCCTCACTAGTGCGAGGAGATATTTTCAACTTCTCAGTTTGTATCTCGGCCAGATTTGTCTTGTTGGTGTCAAGTGCCGATTTCTGTCCACTTTTCAATGGACTGCCTGATTGCCTCTTGCCTAAGCCAAATCTTGTAGGTGGATAGGTGCAAATACTTCGATAATTTGTAATGTCGTCCCTTTCCTAGAAAGTTAATCGGCTTTGCAGTTTTCCAGGATATCCATATGTCTAGGCACCCATATGAGGTGTATATTAAACTGCTCGGCCATCTCGTTAAGAGATCTGCGGCTGTTTGTGAATTTAGGGATGTTGCCTCCAGAGAATTGATGGCAGTCTGGCTGTCCGAGTAAATGACAACGCCAGTGTTGGTTACTATGTTGCGACTCAGCCACTTGGCTACTTCCCATATTGCCATTATTTCGGCTTAATAGACACTGCAGGTATCTGACAGTCTGTGAGCTATATCCAAACTAAGCTCTGCACAGTGTACTCCGAAGCCAATCTTTTCATCAAGCTTCGAACCATCCGTGTAAAAGTGGAGATGGTTTCTATTACCTGGTATTCTTCCAACCCATTCATCTCTGGCGGGAATCATAGTTTTGAAATTTCTCTCGATGGTGTACACAGTTGGTATATAGTCCACTTGGTCGGTTACCATATCACTACACTTTGATATCCTCATGTGACCGTAGTTCTTGTACCTCCACATTGATCGGCAGTTTAATCGTATTGCCGCTTTGTTTGCAACTTCTCTCGCCACAATATTAATGGGCAGTATATGGGAGTAGGGCTTGTAGAAACTCGGTCGCTGTAGTCCTTAAGGCTCCGCTTATGCTCAGGCAGGCTGTTCTCTGAATATAAGGCGAAGTTGGCCTTCCTAACACGTTCCAATAATCTAAAAGTGGAGATGGTTTCTACTACCTGGTATTCTTCCAACCCATTCATCTCTGGCGGGAATCATAGTGATGTAATTTCTCTCGAAGGTGTACACGGTTGGTATATAGTCCACTTGGTCGGTTACACATATTACTACACTTTGATTTCCTCATGTGACCGTAGTTCTTGTACCTCCACATTGATCGGCAGTTTAATCTTATTGCCGCTTTGTTTGCAACTTCTCTCGGCACAATATTAATCGGCAGTATATGGGAGTAGGGCTTGTAGAGACTCGGTCGCTGTAGTCCTTATGGCTCCGCTTATGCTCAGGCAGGCTGTTCTCTAAATATAAGGCGACGTTGGCCTGCCTTACACGTTCCAATACGTTAAGTCTAAATAGCAGTTTTCTATCTAGAATTATTCCTAAAAATTTTGTACTGTCAGAAAAGGCCAGCTCAGTTCCGTTTAGCCGAGGAGGGTTCACATGGAGTCCCCGTGTTTACAAATCTGGCTAGAGTTGTGGCCCAGAGACTTGCTGTTATGCGTCTTCTGGTAAGTCTTACCAAGATATATGTAGTTCAACCTTAGATGCGTCAGCGCCGCAATTACTGAATCTGAGTGAATGTTGTTAAATACTCCATCAAAAAAGTCCACCATAGTGTATTCATTGAAATGTGGGGACGATTCGATAGTGCCCAGCAGTTCTTGCAGGACCGATTGTGTAGACGACCAGTTGGTTTATCTAGTCCATACTAAACGACTAGTTGGGGTATCTATTCCTTAGTAGACAACAGTTTTTGAAGTTCAATTATTAAATATTAAACATTTATTTGATTTCAAATTTCAAAGTTATGCGGTGTCTGACACTGAAGGGTCAGGTACTGTAGGTATACTTTTACAAAATAACTTGGATATGTCACAAGGTGGCAAATCTCCACCTTCAAATCACAAAGCTGTGATTTTTTTTGTGAACCGATCCCATTTTTCAGTGGACCTATTTTTTACTCGTAGACGTACTTCTCTCGTGATTAATTGTATACCGTTTTAGCTTCGTATAGAGTATTTACTAAATAATGCAAATTTTTATGACATGCATTTACCAACATTTTTCTATGGAAATCGATTTTTCAAGCTGACCTCAGCATTTGCGCAAAAAATGAATTAATGTTGTTATAATTTATGTACCCCCTGTCAAATGGAAATTACTTGCTTTATGTTAAGGAATAGAAATAAATTCTTATCCTACCCGCTGCCAAAGTCACGCACACACAAATATAAAACAAAACCCTCCCAACAACAATTCTCACCGGTAAAACGACTCAATCATTGATATGAAAACATAACCGTATTCCATAAATATTAAATAACCAGATCATAAATCTCAAGATGTTTGTGCCGACCGACCGGCCATGCACTTGAAGAAATTGTTCCATTAAACCATTCCATGAGCAATGGATACTCGTACCGCCAAAGGATATGACTAAAAATAAACCTAAATGAAAACATTCTCCTTGTGAGTTAAAAAAAAAAACAAAGGAAAAAGTAAAAGAAAGAGAAACGAAACAAATATAAAGTAAATGTCAGTCATTACATTTCATTTCACTCCATTCAGCCTTTCCGTTTATTCTTCGTGGTTTGATTAAGAAAAAACAATGCCAATACCCGGTGGCCCTTTTCATTACGAAGGAGGGGTGCCGAAGGCCCTTTCTTTCCCCATAACCCACCAACCGGAAAGCTAACACATTAACTATGTTCTCCCCACAACATGGATGGCCCTTAGTTTGTCCCTCTTCTTCGCAAAGTAAAGCGGCTAAAGCAGCTTTTTATGGCGTCAAAAAAATCATAAAAATAATATCGGTTAAGTATGTTTACTTTTCGCCCCAAATACCTCCCTCCGTCTTTCCTTTTTCTTTTTCAAAACCTTAGCTCTTTGCAAGAAATGTTCGCTGAAAAAAGTAGTAAAACTTTTGTGTAAATTGTGGCTTGCACATCGGAAAAATGAGGAGGTGGAGCTGGAGATGAAGAATATGTATTTATAAGAAATTATTTTACAAATATTTTAACCCAAATTGAATACCAAGGCGAGAGGCTAGAGAGGGCGGCTAGATCCTGTCATATCTTTTTTTTTTGGTTTGCCATCAAGTGTCGAATGCGGAGAAAAATCAATCCTTGTAGTGTTTACTATTGAAACTTTGGTTGATTGTGCTGCATTTCCGATAGACATACTCGTATTCTCCAATAACGTACATTTTCAATATTCCAATTCCATTGACCCAGAAAAAGTTCATATTTTTTCTTGAATAGTTATGTATGTAAACGGTTTTTGATATGATTTTGAAGTGACGTTTGTTTTTGTTTTTCATTGTATTCAGACAATTTCATCATGGAGATATACGATTGAACAACGTTTACAAATTATTCAGTTTTATTATCAAAATAATCGTTCACAATAAAAAACACACTTTCCAGTCGACCTACGACCTTGACACCCATGAGCAATATTTTAGCTCTCGTTAAGAGGTATCTTTTTGCCATTGACCGATTCCCGATCCGACGTACCGTTAAGGAGCTAGAGCAAATATAAACTTTCCTTTCACATTTGAAAATGATGCTGTCCATTTTTTTTAAATAAAAAAACACTTTCCAGTCGACCTACGACTTTGACACCCATGAGCAATATTTTAGCTCTCGTTAAGAGCTATCTTTTAGCCATTTACCGATTCCCGATCCGACGTACCGTTAAAGAGCTAAAGCAAAAATAAACTTTCCGTTCACATTTGAAAATGATGCTGTCCATTTTCTTTAAATCCAAAAAACACGTTCCAGTCGACCTACGACCTTGACACCCATGATCAATATTTTAGCTCTCGTTAAGAGCTATCTTTTTGCCATTGACCGACTCCCGATCCGACGTACCGTTAAGGAGCTAGAGCAAAAAAAAACTTTCCGTTCCCATTTGAAAATGGTGCTAAGTCCATTGTTTTTAAATCCAAAAAAAACACTTCCCATTCGACCTACGACCTTGACACCCATGAGCAATATTTTAGCTCTCGTTAAGAGCTATCTTTTTCCCATTGACCGATTGCCGATCCGACGTACCGTTAAGGAGCTAGAGCAAAATAAAACTTTCCGTTCACATTTGAAAGTGATGCTAAGTCCATTTTTTTAAATTAAAAAAAAACACTTTCCAGTCGACCTACGACCTTGACACCAATGAGCAATATTTTAGCTCTCGTTAAGAGTATCTTTTTGCCATTGACCGATTGCCGATCCGACGTACCGTTAAGGAGCTAGAGCAAAATAAAACTTTCCGTTCACATTTGAAAGTGATGCTAAGTCCATTTTTTTAAATTAAAAAAAAAACACTTTCCAGTCGACCTACGACCTTGACACCAATGAGCAATATTTTAGCTCTCGTTAAGAGGTATCTTTTTGCCATTGACCGATTCCCGATCCGACGTACCGTTAAGGAGCTAGAGCAAATATAAACATTCCTTTCACATTTGAAAATAATGCTGTCCAGTTTTTTTTAAATCCAAAAAAAAACTTTCCAGTCGACCTACGACTTTGACACCCATGAGCAATATTTTAGCTCTCGTTAAGAGCTATCTTTTAGCCATTTACCGATCCGACGTACCGTTAAAGAGCTAAAGCAAAAATAAACTTTCCGTTCATTTTTGGAAATGATACTAAGTCCATTTTTTTTAAATCCGAAAAAAACACTTTCCAGTCCACCTACGACTTTGACACCCATGAGCAATATTTTAGCTCTCGTTAAGAGCTATCTTTTTGCCATTGACTGATTGTGGCTACGTGCCACACAACAAATGAAACAATTGAATTGTTGCGAGAAAAGTTCGGAGATTCGATTATTTCAAGAAATTGTGATATTGAATGGCCTCCAAGAAGTTGTGATTTAACACCATTAGACTATTTCTTGTGGGGTTATTTGAAGTCATTGGTCTTTTTGTCATAAACCACACTCTCTTCAAGCTTTACAAGTCAATATTGAACGTGCCATGACATACGACTTGATTTAGTGGAAAAAGTGCTCGAAAATTGGGTTCATCGAATTCGTTCCTGCAGAAGAAGTCGTGGAGGCCACTTGAATGACGTTTTATTTAGAACTTAATTGTATCGATTGTACTTCACATTAAATAAAAAAACTTTTGAATTTCCTTAACAATAAGTGTGTTTTTTCAAAGAAATAAGTGTGAAAGTAATGCGAGTGGCTTAGAAGTTCGATAGAGTTTATCACTGTGGTATTTGGTTAGCTTAGACAAGAACCCATTTAAATTTGGTTAAACATATCTCATTATCTAATAATAAGTTAATACTAATGATCGACTTATTATTAGTACGTTCAACTTTTGAATTTAGCCTACCTGCAAGGATGCTTGCTAACGAGAAATGTAGCTGGAAATAGTCTTTGAATTCTAAGGGTCCAGTCAAGTTGCTGTAATGTTAGGAAATTAATTCGAATGTGGCAGATTAGATGTTGTTGAAAGCCGGAGAAACTATAGATTTTAGCCACATATAAACGGGACGAGAAGTTGTGGGGGTTTAACCTGCATATAGGTTAGGTTTAGAGTGGCAGCCTGCATGTCAGACTGACTTAAACTACGCAGTCCATTGTGATACCACAGGGTTGTTCGAAAACAGTTTTTCCTGACCCCTGTCGTTCAACAATTATATTGCTCAAGATTTGGTGGAGGTTGCAGTCTGTGATGTTTAATAGCTCCCACGAGAATTTGCAAACACCCAAAAGGATGAAGGTGTTCTATTCATTCCTGGCGTTAAATTGATTCCACAGCTTCTCAAAATGTCATTTCGCAAGACTTTAATTTTCTCTGTTTGTCCAAGGGATGCGGGTTAGAGAACATATGTTAGACATCCGGACACAATAACGACGGAACTTCTCCTCTTCGTCACGACAGCTTCTGCAATAGTCATTTCACAAGAACCAGACACTGTGAGACGTCCGGTCTCGATGGCTACAGCAGGGTGTTGACGAGTTTGGCCAGGTCTACATACGCTTGGATGTTTCTCTGATTCTAGCATAGAACCTATTGATTCAGACTTCAGTTAGAACATCAAAGCTCAGCCATTCTGCTACCTCTCTAATATCAAAAAGAGCCTATGAGCCGCAGACACAGTAGGTATTCTGTATTGAGGTGAGTTCCTGCCATTAGGCTTAAACCCAACGTGCTCTAAACACCGCACAATGCACATGAGTACCAATCAGTTCCGTGTTTCTGGACACCTTTGCCCTCCTCCTTGGTTAGAAGCAGAGCCTATCTAAAAGTCCTTTCCATTCTATGGTTTATGGCACCCGGTTGGTTTGCAACTCTAAATCCGAGAATAGTCTCTCCCTGCGATTTTGGTTTCAACCACAGCCACCACGCTGCAAACAACCATTAGTCAGGCCGAAACCCGCGTTCCGAGGACTTTCCTGATTCCTATGGTACCACATTAAGTGCTCTGGTCCGACTGCGTAGAGTAAGTCCCATCCTGGGAATAGATGGGTACTATAGGATTTGCAGATCCCCCGGGCCACAGACACAGGAAGTGTTCTGTTGATTTCTCCTCCTCTTCATCTACACAGATTCTGCAAATGTCTTTACACAAGACCTTCAATCTCTCTAGAAGCCATCCAATAAATCAGTGACCCGTCATGACCGACACGATAAGAGAGCATTTTGGTTTCAACCACAGCTACCACGTTGCCAACAACAGGGTCCTCACCATTAGTCAGGCCGGAATCTGCGTTCCGAGGACTTTCCTCGGAACGCAGTGATCTGGTCCGACTGCGTAGAGGAAGTCCCATCCTGGGAATAGATGTGTACTATAGGATTTGCAGATCCCCCGGGGCCACAGACACAGGAAGTGTATCGATTTCTACTTCTCTTCATCTACACAGATTCTGCAAATGTCTTTACACAAGACCTTCATTCTGTGATCAATGTCCAGTGCCCATCCTGGGAATAGATGGGTACTACAGGATTCGCAGATCCCCCGCGCCGCAGACACAGGAAGTGTTCTATTGATTTCTCTTCCTCTTCATCTACACAGATTCTGCAAAAGTCTTTACACTAGACCTTCAATCTCTAGAAGCCATCCAATAAATCAGTGACCCGTCATGACCGACACGATAAGTCCGGTCACGAAAACTACAGCAGGGCGTTGGTTCGTTTGGAGTTTAGGCGGGGCGACATCATCCTGGAATGTATGCAGTTCTGACTAGTGACCACCTGCCATTTGTTTGACTAGCAGAGCAACCATTGATTCAGACTTCAGTTAGAACATCGACGCTCAGCCATTCTGCAACCACTCTAATATCCAAAAGATCCTATGGTTACATGCCGCCTTCCAGAGAGAGGGGGCACAGACACAGAAGGTGTTATATTGATTCCTCCCACTCTTCATCTACACAGCTTCTGCAAAAGTCATTACGCAAGACCTGCAATCTCTCTACGAGCCATCCAATAAGTCAGTGATCCGTCATGACAGACACGATAAGAGAGACGTTCGGTCTCGATAACGACAGCAGGTCGTTGGTTCGTTTGGAGTTTAGGTAGGGCGACATCAGCCTGAATCAGTTTACAGGTCGTTAGAGACATGCCCACATAATCTAGTTCCCATGGATAGGTAGTAAGGTAGTTCCTAGTCTTCCAAGGTCCTCTGGCCCGAAATCCATAACAGGTAAATATTGAACTGTTCAACCATTTCCTTAAGAGATCTGCGGTAGTCGAGGCCAGCTTTTTATTCAGGAATATAGTTTCAGTGAGTTGATTGCAGTCCGACCATCAGAGTAAATTTTGATACCGACTTAGTTAATCATTAATTTTCAGCCATCCAGCTACCTCTTTAACAGCTAATCACGCAGTATGTAAATTTTTGCAGAGCTGTCCATCAGACGACAAAGTCTGCCGTATAAAATAAATAAACAGTACACTGGTTCAAATCCCAGTGTTTCCTATTGGTATAAAGCCATACCACATCCTTTTTGCTCTTTCCCTACATATTTAGCACTTTCAGAGAAGAGAATTTCAATACCCCCAAGGAGACAGGTGCAACTGTTGGTACCTTATATCTCCTGCTGAAAGGAACTACTTCTGTTCACACCAATACTGTTGTCAATCATGCGGCGATATAAAGGGCCTTCTGTAGTATGTCTCTTAGAGTTCTAGGAGACTTCCATCTGACAGTTTTTGCTACGTCATCTACACAAGCAATGGCCTTAACACACCTATCCTCCACAGAGATCGTATTGTTCAGGGAGAGATTTCATAGCAAAGGAAACAGAACATCCCCTTGGGGCGTTACCCTGCTGACAAATCTATGGAGTTCAGTTGTCCCTAAGATGGCAGAAATGCGTCTCTTAATCAGATGGTTATGAATGAGACTTCGTATATTGTTATGAACCCCCAGGGTGTGGTTGCCAAAGCCATCTGAGAAAGCTACTATTGTATATTCCTTAACACAGGGCGGATTCGTTAGATAGGTAACCAGTCTATCAGCCACTGCCTGTAGCTCCGCTGGCCAGCGAGACATTATCAGTTCCTGGTGACTTAAAAGGATTGAAGTCTTTCAAAGCCCAAAGAATTCTAGTTTCGGTTACAATCTCGCTGGTGACCTTTGGTGGTGGGACTTCAACGGAATCCCCACTTGAATACCTCAAAACTTCTTTAGAGTTTCCCGGGAAATAGCTATAATTTTTCTTGATGCACCTCAAGTGTTACGACTAAAATTTTCCGTAGCCATAAAAATTCGGATGAGCTATCTATGTTTTTGCAGATATCTATCCAGGATTTATTCAGAGCCTTTCTCAGCTCTGTTGTAATGGTCCCAGTCCTATAGTACAATTATGGACTTTGCTTTATTAAAGAGTTTCCTGCAGTACTTCCTCAGCATAACTAGTTGTGAGGAACACCATTGGTTAATTTTTGAGGCAAATCTCTAACATGTAATGCCGAAATCTAGATTGTTTTATTGTATTTTCCAAAATACCGTATAGAATTTCACGAAAACAGAGATCAAATGCTAAATAAAGCTCTTGATCAAATGAGTTTTCTTCCATAGGTATTCTCTTCCTTCCAACAATTTTACACTTTTAACTTGCTTTTGGGTATTACTATTTTAGTCTAGCTATTGAGTTGTCCGGAAAATTTCTCCAAATCTAGAAAGAAGAACCTAGGTACGACATTCCTTGTTGTATTCCCTTAGATGTCTTTAGAAGACCTGCATTTCGATTGAACCACTGTTTGCCAAATTGATATTAACAAATCATCTGCAGACTCCCCTCTGGAGGAAAACCTCAGAGGTCGACTCTCCTCTGGATGAAGGCCTCAGAGGTCGACTATCTTCTGTAGGAAACCCTCAGAGGTCGACTATCTTCTGCAGGAAGACCTCTGGGATAGACTCTAGGTTAGATGGAGATCTTATCGATCTAGTCTATAGAATGACCTCAGTCATCGACTCTAGACTAGCGGATGGCCCCAGTCGTCTATAGAAAGAGTTCATAGTCTACAGAATGAACTCTTTCTTCGAATCTACATAGTATCGAGAAATACCTACGTGGAAGACTCCAGTATACAGGAAGATCTCAATGGTGAACTCAAGTCCACAGAAGGACCTACGTCAGTGGTCGATTTCAGTCCTGAAGAAGACCTACTTCAGATATAGATTCTGGTCTACAGAATGATTTATATCTGTGTTTCCATTCGATTTGGTCAAGATGGGCTTTCGGTTGGCACTTCCATAAAATATGATATTCATGACAGTAGCGACTCAAATCTCTAGAAAAAAGAACCTACGTACGACATTCCTTGTTGTATTCCCTTAGATGTCTTTAAAAGACCTGCCTTTCGATTGAATCAGGTTTACCAAAGGGATATTAAGAAATCATCTGCAAACATTTCTCGCATAATTTTGTCTCGCTTCGAATTCCGAAATGAAAGAAGTCGATTCCAGAGACTCGAAGATCCTCCATTCACTCACTCGTAAATCAATTTAACTTTACATTCAGATGCCCAAACTCTTGGGTTAATTTTATGTGAGTGTATTTAAACACTTCGTCGTTGTTGTTTACCACCACCATCGCCTCCAACAAGATTTTCTTCCCTCATCGTCGCATCCAACAATCTTCTACCCTTTGCGATACCAGAGCTAAAACATTTATTGATTTTATTTCAACAAAGCAATTTCTACCCAAACCTGACAGAATGTGTTGTGACGTCAGCAAAGGATATTTGTGTTGCTTTCATTCCACTGGTCATTCGGTCTCCTTCTGCTTCTCGTTGGGCCGACATTCATTATTGTTTGTTACTCGTATTTGCGTTATTGTTGATGTGATACAAAAGAAAGTAGATTGAAAAAAGAAAAACAGCACGTGAATTGCAATGGAAATGAATAATTCATTGTGTAATGAGGAGAAACGAGAGATATGTGATTAATTCTGGGAAATTTAATAATAGGAAACTATTTATGTTCATTTAGAATATTATGGAGGCCGAACTTAGTGGTCGACTCTAGTCCAGGTGAAGAAATCGACTGTAGTCTAGAGGAAGACCTCAGTGGTGGACTCTAGTCTAGTTGAAGACGTACCCGAGTGGTCGACTCTTGAAGAAGATATGCATCAGAGGGCGACTCTAGTCTGAAGGTCTCAGCAGTCAATTCTAGTCTAGAGAAATAGCTACTTCAGATGGCGACTTTAGCCTAAAGGAAGCCATCTGTGGTTGACTCTAGATTAGAGAGATCTGAATGGTCGACTCTAGTCTAAAGGAAGACTTCTGGGGTAGACTCTAAGCTAGGTTATGATCTTAGTCGTCGACTCTAGTCTAGAGGAAGACCTCAATCGTCGACTGTAGTCTATAGGAAGACCCCAGTCGTCGAATATACATAGTCTAGAGAAATACCCCAGAGGTCGACTTTCGTCTAGAGAAAGTCCTTAGTGGTCGAATTTAGTCTAAAGGAAGATCTTAGAGGTCGACTCTCGTGTAGAGGAAGACCTCAATTGTCGGCTCTAGTCTGGGTGGAGATCTTAGTGGTCGACTCTAGTCTAGATAAATACTTCTGGAGTAGACTCTAAGTTAGATAATGGTCTTAGTCGTTGACTCTAGTCTAGAGAATGAACACAGTCGTCTACTCTAGTCTAGAGATGACCTCAGTCGTCGACTCTAGTCTAGAGAAAGACCTCGGATATCGAATATAGTCTAGAGGAAGACCCCAGAGGTCGACTCTAGTTTAAAGGAAGATCTTAGAAGTCGACTCTCGTCTAGAAGAAGACCTCTGCTATTGACTCCAGGTTATGTGAAGATCTTAGTAATCGACTCTAGTCTGGAGGATGGCCTCATTGGTCTGCTCTAGTTAAGTGGAGATCTTAGTGGTCGATTCTAGTCTAGAGGAACACTTCTGGAGTAATCTCTAAGATCTTAGTCGTTGACTCTAGTCTAGGGGAAGACCTCAGTCGTCGACTATAGTACAAATGAAGACCTCAGTGGTCGACTATAGTTTAGGGGGTGATCTAAGTGGACGTCTAGAGGAAGACTTCTGGGTTAGACTCTCAATTGTGTTATGATCTTATACGTCAACTCTAGTCTAGAGGAAGACTCAGTCTTCGACTCTAGTCTAGAGTATGACCTCAGTGATCGTCTATACTATGGAGGAAGACCTCAGTGATCGACTCTCGTCTAGAGCAAGACCTCAGTGGTCGAATTTAGTCAAAAGGAAGATCTTAGAGGTCGTCTCTAGTTTAAAGGAAGATTTCTGTGGTCGAATCTAGTTTAAAGGAAGATCTTAGAGGTCGACTCTCGTCTAGAGGAAGACCTCAAAGGTCGATGCTCCTCTGGAGGAAGTCCTCTGGTATAGTCTAAAGGATGGCCTCAGTCGTCGACTCTAGTCTGGAGGATGGCCTCATTGGTCTGCTCTAGTTAAGTGGAGATCTTAGTGGTCGACTCTAGTCTAGAGCAACACTTCTGGAGTAGTCTCTAAGATAGGCTATGATCTTAGTCGTCGACTCTAGTCTAGGGGAAGACCTCAGTGGTCGACTCTCGTCTGGAGGAAGACCTCAGAGGTCGACACTAGTTAAGGGGGAGATCTTAGTGGTCGACTCTAGTCTAGACATAGAATTCTGGTATAGACTCTAAACTACTCGTAGGTTGTGATCTTAGTCGTTGACTCTAGTCTAGATGACGAACACAGTCTCGTCTCTAGTCTAGATGATGAACACAGTCGTCGACTCTAGTCTAGAGGAAGACCTCAGTGGTCGGCTCTAGTCTATTGGAATACCCCAGTCGTCGAATATAGTCTAGAAAAATACCCCATATGTCGACTCTCGTCTAGAGAAAGTCCTCAGTGGTCGAATTTAGTCTAAAGGAAGATCTTCTTCTTAGAAGAAGACCTCTTTCGGCTCGTTCGGCTTTAAATTAGGTGGAGATCTTTGTGGTCGACTCTAGTTTAGAGAAATACTTCTGGGGTAGACTCTAAGCTAGATGACGATGTTTGTCGTCGACTCTAATCAAGGGGAAGACCTCAGTCGTCGGCTCTCCTTTGAAGGAAGACCTCAGAGGTCTACTCTCCTCTGGAGGAACACCTCAGAGGTCGGCTCTCCTCTGGTGGAACACCTCAAAGGTCGACTATCTTCTGCATGAAGACCTCTGGGATAGACTCTAGGTTAGGTGGAGATATCATCGATCTAACCTACAGAATGACCTCACTAATCGACTCTAGAGTAGAAGATGGCCTCTGGGGTAGACTCGTCTAGGGGGAGACCTCACAGGTCGACTCTCCTCTGGAGAAAGACCTTAGTGGTACCATGTTATCTGCAGGAGGACCTCTAGGGTAGACTCTGAGCTAGGTAAAGATCTTAGCCGTCGACTCTAGTCTAGAGATGACCTCAGTCGGTGACTCTAGTCTAGAGATGACCTCAGTCGGTGACTCTAGTCTAGACGAAGACTTCAGTGGTTGACTCTAGCTTAAAGCAAGGTATTAGAGGTCGACTCTCATCTGGAAGAAGACCTCAGAGGTCGACTCTCCTCTGGAGGATGACGTCAGAGGTCGACTATCTTCTGCAGGAAGACTTATGGGATGGACTCTAGGTTAGGTGGAGATCTTATCGAACTAGTCTACATAATGACCTCAATCATCGACTCTAGAGTAGAGGATGGCCTCAGTCGTCGACTCTAGTCTAGAGAATGAACTCTTACTTCGACTCTACATAGTATAAAGGAATACCTCAGTGGAAGACTCCAGTATACTGGAAGATCTCAATGGTAGACTCAAGTCCACAGAAGGACCTACCTCAGCGGTCGATTCCACTCCTAAAGAAGACCTACCTCAGAAATCGATTCTGGTCTACAGAAATACCTATATCAGTGGTATCCCCTAGTCTAGAGGAAGACCGACATATCTATTGACCAAATCGAGTTTCCATTCGATTCATTCATCCTTAAAAAATGCTATTCATGGCAGCGAGGAATAGAGATTCAAGTCTCTTCAATACTGAAGCGAGAAGCGAATTGGACTTGTCTGCTTTTTCAGTATTCGCTTTGTTGCCTGGATGAAGTTTTTGCACGCATCGGATTCTAAAGGCTTCAAGTCTGATTGGTAGGATTTGATTGGATCTACTTCCGACAAAAGTTTATTTCATGATCAGTATGAATATTAATAAGAGAAGGCTAATCTACTTGTGTGATTTTCTCATAGACGTTTCAACCTCAGTGTTCGAATCTAGTCTAGAGGAAGACCTGCCTCAGAAGTTCACTATAGTCCTCACGTCAGAGATCGTCTAAAGACCAGAGGAAGACCTACCTCAGCGGTCGTCTAGACGAAGGCTTTCCTCTGTTGCTGACTCTACTCTAGAAGAATAACTATCTAGTCTATCTAGTCTAGGTGAAGATCTACCTCAGAAATCGACTAAAGTGTAGTGGAAGATCTACCTCAGAGGTCGTCTATAGTCTAAAAGAAGACCTACCTTAGAGGACGACTATTGTCTAGAGGAAGACCCTGCTTATGTGGCTGACTCTACTCTAGAAGATGAACTGCCTTAATGCTCGGCTCTAGTCTGGCTGAAGACTTATTTCATTGGTCGACTGAGGTCTAGGCTCTAGAGGAAGAACTTAGTTTGGTTGTAAAATATTCATTCACGATCGTAATGAGTTGGACCTCAGCAGATATTGGGGATAATATTGTGAGATTTTCAATTTTGTCAAGGATGATAATTTATTCCCCGAAAAGTCCTACTAATGGCTGCGAGTAGTAGCGATTAATCACTGAAGTGAGTTGGGACATCGACTTGTCAACTATTTCATTATTCACATAATTTACCTGGATGAACTTTTTCCATGCATTGAATTCTGATCACACCAATGCATTTTCGACTTTCTCAAGGTAATCTTCCACTGTCAAAAGGACCATTCATGATCGGAATAGGTTATAACTCAGCTATTATCTTATATTTTCTCTTACACGTTTCGTCGTCAGTGTTTGAATCTAGTCTAGACGAAGACCTATCCAGAGGTCGTCTATTGTCTAGAGGAAGACCTTCCACTGATGTTGTCTGTAGTCTAGAGGAAGACCTTACAGACGTCTATAGTCTAGACGAACGCTTACTTCTGCGGGTGACTCTACTCTAGACGAAGGCTCACCTCTGTGACTCACACTCCTCTAGAAGAAGAACTACCTCAGAGGACCTTTTCACAAAATACTCTATATCTGGTAAAAAGGGAATTATGCTTTCTAGAATTTCCTTTTTCCTATATTTTGCAAAGAGACTGCCAGATCACTGGTAAACTTCGGCAAAAATCTTAGCCATTAGAGATTTAGCAGAATGACTGAAACTTAATGTTCTGACCAAGGTCAATATCAATATTATCTCTGATATTCAGGCTACAATGAAGTCCCTGGAAAATGTATTCCTGAGTTCAAAAACTGCCTTCGACTATAACAGATATCTTAACGGGCTGGCAGAACAGTTCAATATCACATTCAAGACTAGGAATTAACTAACAAGCTACAGCTGAACTGGAATATGTGAACATCCCTTTAGTGACCTGTAAGTTCTTCTTGAGGTAGTGCCCTGACGTTAAGTGGTTATCAGTCAGGAACTCCATGCTGATGTGACCCTGCCTAAACTTCAAATGCACCAACGCCCTGCTGTCGTCATCGAAAGCGGAGATCTCACTTATCGTGTTGTCACGACGGGCCACTGTCTTATTGGGCGGCACGCAGAGAGAGATTGAGGGTTTTGAGAAATGACCGGCAGAAGCTATGTATACGAATAGGAGGAGAAATCTGTAGAACACCATCTGTGTCTGTAATGATGATAGAGTGGTGTCTATCGAAGCTGCAGTCAATTCTACCCAGCAATTTTTGAATCTGGATACCATTTTTTGTATTTGTTTCTATCAGAATCTGTGGAGATTAATAGGAAGATGAATCAATAGAACACATTCTGTGTCTGTGTCAGCTCTTTCTAGAAGGCGACAAGCCACCCTAGGCTCTCATTTCTTTGGGGGAGCTGATGTTATGGATGGGTTAGGGACAGGACAGACTGTCAATCTTAACCTATTCTGACCCAACCCATGTTTGCCAATATTGGTTCATTTATTTCACTTCCACCTCTCATATCATACTATCCTCATATGTAAACTAATTTTAATAATTCTTGAAGAGAAGGACACGACAAAGGTCATTTTCTAGAGGACTTCCGATTTGCAGTCGTTAGACGGTGTATAAATGTGAAAAAGGTTGGCAAAATGGAATTTATTTGAAACGAAAGGACTGAATGATAATGATATGCTAATTATTCCATCAAAGAAATAAAAAAAAAGATAAAAAATTATAAAAATTGTATTTATTTTTATTGACGTTGTTAAACATTTCCTCGAATAAAGTAGGAATAATTAAGGCTGCATAATTAGAGCTTGAGAAATTGTTTTTCTGGAGAAAGGTTTATCGAGAATTTAAATGGTATTTGTTCAGAATTTTAAAAGGATTTAAAGTAAATTCCTGAATAGTATAATCTATAAGACACTCGTGTGCCCAGCACTATCCTGAATAAAGTGGATCTGTTTCATTTTATGGACACGAGCCTGAATTCCATATACACATCTGCTTTTCCAAGAATTAGTATATTCGAACTAATTTGCTTTGAGATACGTACTTGCCAAACCTAATGTATGTGAGGGTAGGTACGGTTATTAGCTGGAACTTCACCATGGGGTCAGTGTTAATTATCCTCCTCGGTTGCTGTGATTGCTATTAATCTTCGTTCCAAACACACACAGCGGGTTATTAATTAATTACAAATCATATGTCCCACCGTCCCACCATCCCCTTCCCATTAGACAGTCACTGGAGACTTTGTGTAGTCGTATTTGATTAATTAAAAACAAATCAAGGGTTATTTTAATTGAGAAAACCCGAGAAAATGCAAAAATAATTACACTAAATAGTCGTAAGTTAATTACTTAAATAATTGATTAGTGTAATACTTGAGATTGTTTAACACTTTAGATGTAATATCCAAAGCTGAAGAGTGCAAAAATAACTTTTACAGTTTGTTTTTCTACCAGAAGTCAAAAGTCACATCTAATGTTTTTATATTTGCAGTTGTTAGCTAATAATTCTAAGTGAACAGAATTATACTATCAATTTGAAGAGTCGACCACGGAGGTATTATGTGTATAATAGGGAAGACCCATAAGGTCTTCCTATGGGTGTAGAGTCAACGACTGAAGTCGATCTCCCTACTAGAGTCTATTAAAATTGACCTCTTAGGTTTTCCTCTCTACTGTGAGTCCTTCCTGTATACTAGAGTCGACCTATGGGGTCTTCTTCTAGACTAGAGTCGAACACTGAGATATTTCTCTATACTAGAGTCGACCTCTGAAGTCTTACTCTGTACCAGAGTCGACCTTTGAGGTCTTAATCAGCACCAGAGTCGACCTCTAAGGTCTTAATCAGTACCAGAGTCGACCTCTGAGATCTTAATCTATACCAGCATCAACCTCTGAGGTCTTCCTCTATACTAGAGTCGAACTCTGAGGTCTTCCTCTAGACTAGAGTCGACGTCTGAGGTCTTCCTCTAGACTAAAGTCGGCGTCTGAGGTCTTCCTCTTTACTAGAGTCGACCTTTGAGGTTTTCCTCTATACCAGAGTCTACCGTCTTTAGAGGTAGAGTCGACCTCTGAGGTCTTCCTCTATACTCGAGTCGACGTCTGAGGTCTTCCTCTAGACTAAAGTCGGCGTCTGAGGTCTTACTCTTTACTAGAGTCGACCTTTGAGGTTTTCCTCTATACCAGAGTCTACCGTCTTTAGAGGTAGAGTCGACCTCTGAGGTCTTCCTCTATACTCGAGTCGACCTCTGAGGTCTTCCTCTAGACTGGAGTCGTACCTCTGAGATATTTCTCTATACTAGAGTCGACGTCTGAGGTCTTCCTCTATACTATAGTCGAGCTCTGAGTTCTTCCTCTAGACTAGAGTCGACCTCTGAGATTTTTTTCTATACTAGAGTCGACTTCTGAGGTATTCCTCTATACTAGAGTCGACCTCTGAAGTCTTACCCTGTACCAGAGTCGACCTCTAAGATCTAAATCAGTACCAGAGTCGACCTCCGAGGTCTTAATCTATACCAGCTTCAACCTCTGAGGTCTATCTCTATACTAGAGTCAACCTCTTCTTAAATACTAGAATCAAACTATGAGGTCTTCTACAATACTACAGTCGTCCTCTGAGGTCTTCCTCTATACTAGAGTCGTCCTCTGAGGTCTTCCGCTATACTACAGTCGTCCTTTGAGGTCTTCCTCTATACTAGAGTCGACGTCTGAGGCCTTCCCGTAGACTATAGTCGACGTCTGAGGTCTTCCCCTAGTCTAGAGTCGACCTCTAAGGTCTTCCGCTAGACTAGAGACGACCTCTAAGATCATCCTCTATACTAGAGTCGACCTTTGAGATCTTCTTAAATACTAAAGTCGTCCTCTGAAGTCTTCCTCTATGCTAGAGTCGACCTTTAAGGTCTTCCTCTATGCTACAGTCGATCTCTAAGGTCTTCCTTTATGCTAGAGTCGACCTCTGAGGTCTTCCTTTATACTAGAGTATATCTCTGAGGTATTTTTCCATACTCGTACTTGTCTATCAGTTTCCTTTTCGTTTTGTCACCTTCCGGGTGTTAATGTTGGAGATACACATTATTTTCCTTATCATTTTTCCAAAGAAATACGTTTCTCATAACAATTTGTTTTTATTTTTTCTTAAGAATTGTTCGACAACTTAATTAGTGTAATAGATATCTAAGAAACTTTTCCTCCACCAAAAAAAAAAAGGAAAATCCACTCTCCAACCTGCAGAGATTCACCCATAAGGGACAGAAGGGAAGAAGACAGAAAAAGTAACTATTCCTTGGAGAACATGAAACAAGCATAGAGGAAGAAACTTTCATTATTAGTAAAACTGCAAGAAACAGAAGACAATGAAATGAAATAATTCCGTACTATGTATTTGTTGGAAAGTTTAAGGGACAAAATTGCTACCACAATCCATCCGTCCGTTATCGGGGAGACCAACCATAGTGTTATCCGGCATCTTAGTCTTAGCATATTAAGTATTAACATTTTGTGGCAATTAAAGGAATGCAAAGTGTCTTCCCTTTTTTTTTGGTTATTCAACAATAAATCGCTATAATTATTTTGAGACAAGAATGAAGTAGTCTGTTTTCTCTAGAGAAGACACAAAAAGATAATCACAAGTTTTTATTGCCTACAGATTCTGGAGATGCTCTGAGGGTTCCTGTTGGGAGATTTTTTCTTTTTGTGTATATTGTTGTGGCTATCAACTATGCGGGGTGGGTATTTTGGGGATTACATTTCATAGATGGCTATCTATAGTTTTGTTTTTTACAATAAAACTATGTTTCTGTTAACCGCAAAATGTTTGTGGTGGTTTGTAATGTTGAATGAATTTGATTAGCTTTGACAATAATTGTTATTCTCAATTGTGGCTTGGAATGGGGGTTGCCCATTTCCCCGCCCTTCCGCCTTTTGTGACACATCGACCGCAATTCACAGCTAAATTGAACAACCCTGTCTTTGTGAACATTATTGTGAATGACAGCTGATTAGGTTTGTACAGGGATGCCAGAAAAAAATTGCTGTTGTCCCCAAATAATCACAAGAAAATCCCCAACTTAACCCCACATAAAACTATTTTCATTGAAGACAAGTCAAACATATAAAAAACTGCAGACTCGAAATGAATTCAAAAACAAAAATTTTAAAAATTACTCTTTTGATTTTAATAAACTTTGAACATTCCTCTCCTAGGAACAATTTTTTTGGCGTTTTTAGTTTTTCAAAATTTGTTGTAGTTTTTATGGCACAGATGTCAGAATTTTTCTAAAAATACCATTTGTTAAAATTGTCATATCTTCTAAACCGCTTCACGTATTTTTTTGTGGTGACAGGAGGTCAGAATATAGAAACATCCTTATAATTAATTTTTCAGATTTTCATTTGATGGCAATTTATACCTAATAGTGCAAAGTCTCGTACTATTTTTAAATACGAAGTTCAGATTTGGTAAAATCATTTTAGAAAATACTCGTTAAAAATGGGTTAAAAAATAAAAGTGTTTCGTGTTGTCATGCGTATGACAACAGACAACAACGGATTATTTTAAGGTTTTTCGCAGTTATATTTTCTGATCCTGATGATGTCTTTCGACGAAAGAGGAAATATTGAATGAATATAAAAAACCATAATAGATGGACCTCGAGCTCATTTTTGGATAAATATGAAATAAACCCCCAGAAACCCCAACAAAATTTACAAAAATCCCCTAACAAAAACCCCACCCCCAAATTATTTTTTTTATCCCAATTTGCATTGATTAAACTCCAGTATTGGGGTCAAAACCCCAGTTCTGCCAACCCTGGGTTTGTATTACATTAGTGCGCTACTTAAATAGCCGACGCAGGCATTCGTCGTCTGTCAGTGTTGTTGTAACGGGTGGTTTTTTAAATTGTAATTTCTTTGAAATTTTCCATAAAAATAAAATTAAAATTTCTATGAAATTTTCAATAAAATTGCAATTTCTTTGAATTTTTCAATAAAATTGTTAATTCTGTGAAATTTTCAATTAAATTGTAAATTCTATGAAATTTTCAATAAAATTGCAATTTCTACAAAATTTTCAATGAATTTGCAATTTCTACAAAATTTTCAATGAATTTGCAATTTCTACAAAATTTTCAATGAATTTGCAATTTCTATGAAATTTTCAATTAAATTGTTAATTCTGTGAAATTTTCAATTAAATTGTAAATTCTATGAAATTTTCAATAAAATTGTAAGTTCTATGAAATTTTCCATAAAATTGCAATTTGTATTAATTTTTTCATAATATTGCAATTTCTATGAAATTTTCCATAAAATTGCAATTTCTATTAAAGTTTCAATAAAATTGCAATTTCTATTAAAGTTTCAATAAAATTGCAATTTCTATGAAATTTTCAATAAAATTACAATTTCTATGAAATATCCGATAAAAATGCAGTTTCTATAAAATTTTCAATTAAATTGCGATTTCTATGAAATTTTCAGTAAAATGGTAGATTGTATGAAATTTTCAATAAAATTGCAATTTCTATGAAATATCCGATAAAAATGCAGTTTCTATAAAGTTTAAATTTCTATGAAATTTTCAATAAAATTGGAATTTCTATAAAATTTTCCATAATTTGTTTAATACATTTGCAATTTCTATGAAATTTTAAATAAAATTGTGATTTCTATGGAATTTTCAATAAAATTGCAATTTGTTCACATTTTATAGAAATTGCAATAAATTTTCAATAAAAGTGAAATTTTTCAATAAAATTGCAATTTCTACAAAATTTTCAATGAATTTGCAATTTCTACAAAATTTTCAATGAATTTGCAATTTCTATGAAATTTTCAATTAAATTGTTAATTCTGTGAAATTTTCAATTAAATTGTAAATTCTATGAAATTTTCAATAAAATTGTAATTTCTATGAAATTTTCCATAAAATTGCAATTTGTATTAATTTTTTCATAATATTGCAATTTCTATGAAATTTTCCATAAAATTGCAATTTCTATTAAAGTTTCAATAAAATTGCAATTTCTATAAAATCTATATATATAAAAATGAAACGGTCCATCTGTGTAATGGCATCACGTCAGAACGGCTGGAGCGATTTGGATGATTTTTTTCTTCAGTTCTTCGTATTTGCCTGGAGAAGGTTTGTACGAAAGAAAATTTTGGGAAAACCCTCCGGAAAAGTCGGAAAATTAGGAAAATCGAAAATTGATATTTCTTGCGAGATTCCTACTGTTCCTATCTACTGCGAGATTCCTACTGTTCCTATCTACTGCTCTCTTTTTGAATCCAATTTTTTTTATTAATTTTCTATTAAACAAAAAAGTTTTCTATTAAACATATCTACGAGTATGTGCTATTTTTCTTGCTGCAATTCATTCGAGTTTTGCGTATTGTTACACTGATTTCGCGTATCACATCGACAAACGGTACAAGCATTACGATCAATTAAAATTCAACGCGATATTTATCAGTTCGAAAATTTTTTCAGATAATAAGTTTGAGTATAAGAGGTAAGGTTATCTTATTGGATTGCGGGCATTGCAAAATCATAATTTCGGATGAATGCACGATGGCGCATAAACGAGCTCTGGAGGCAATTGACCGAACGATGAAGGATTTACGACGTGATTTGAGACAATTTGGTGAGTCTGATATTGCTCTCCGGAGATTTTCGTCAAACGCTTCCCGTCATCCCGAAATCTACTGCCGATGAAATTAATGCATGCCTGAAATAGTGGTCTTTGTGGCTGCATGTCAAGAAGTTATGTCGAGAAGTTGAAATTGACCACGAACATGAGAGTCGCGTTGCAGAACGACTCATCGGCTCTTGAATTCTCGAAACAACTGTTGGCGCTTGGCAATGGCCAAATTACTATTGATGTTTCCACTGCATTGATATTGTTCCCGGCAAATTTTTGCGAGTTCACATCGTCGAACGAGGAACTCATCACCAAAGTGTTTCCAAATCTCGATTAGATTAGTGAATGGGCAATATTAGCAGCGAAGAATAAGGACGTCGATAGCATGAATTTTATTATTCAAAGTAAAATCGAACTCGCTTGATGTGCCAGGAGCTCCGCCGCATAATTTACAGCTGAAGGTGGAATCGATCATAATCATGTTGCGGAATCTGAAACATCCGAAATTGTGCATAGTTCGCGGTTGTCCATTATGAAACTGATGGACAATGTGATTCAGGCGACGATCATCAAGGGAAAATTCAAAGGAGAGGAAGTCCTTATCCCACGAATTCCGATTATTCCAACTGATCTTTCATTCCAATTCAAGCGGATTCAGTTCCCTTTACGATTGGCTTTTGCGATGACAATCAATAAATCTCAAAACCAATCGTAGGAAGTCTGTGGAATTAATTTCGAATTTCCCTGTTTTTCGCACGGTCATCTGTACGTTGCCTGTCTTCGTTGTTTGTTGTTTATCATCTGATTCGATTTATCTCTACTGATTTCGATTCCTTTTAAACAAATCGCATTAAAATTTTAACTATCTGTGTTTTATTATCACTCTGGAGTTTATCTGAAGGCGTTAAATTGGGGCGAGGCGAAGTTCGCCGGGTCCGCTAGTTTTCAATAAAATTACAATTTCTTTGAAATTTTCCATAAAATTGCAATTTCTATGAAATATCCGATAAAAATGCAGTTTCTATAAAGTTTAAATTTCTATGAAATTTTCAATAAAATTGCAATTTCTAAGAAATTTTCAATAAAATTGGAATTTCTATAAAATTTTCCATAATTTGTTTAATACATTTGCAATTTCTATGAAATTTTAAATAAAATTGTGATTTCTATGGAATTTTCAATAAAATTGCAATTTGTTCACATTTTATAGAAATTGCAATAAATTTTCAATAAAAGTGAAATTTTTCAATAAAATTGCAATTTCTATGAAATTTTCCATAAAATTGCAAATTCTATGAAATTTTCAATAAATTTGCAATTTCTATTAAATTTTCCATAAAATTATTCAACAAATCTGCAATTTCTATAATTTTTTCAATAAAATACAACTATGAAATTCTCAATAAAATTTGCAAATTTGTAGAAAATTTTCAATAAAATTGCAATTTCTATGAAATATCCAATAAAATTGCAAATTCTATGACATTTTTAATAAAATCGCAATTTTTCTGATATTTTAAAAAAAATTACAGTTTCTATGAAATTATCCATAAATGTGCAATTTCTATGTACATTCTATGAAATTTTTAATAAAATTGCAATTTCTATGAAATTGCCCATAAAATTACACTTTCTATAAAATTTTCGTTAAAATTACACTTTCTATAAAATTTTCGTTAAAATTACAATTTCCATGAAATTTTTCTATAAAATTACATTTTCTTGAAATTTTCAATAAAGTTGCAATTCGTACGAATTTTCAAAAAATTTTAATTTCTATGAAATTTTCAATAAAATCTGCAATTTCTATGAAATTTTCAATAAAATTTCAATTTTCTATAAAATTTTCAATGAATTGAAATTTTATGAAATTTTCAAAAAAATTACAGTTTCTATGAAATTATACATAAATGTGCAATTTCTATGAAACGTTCAATGAAATAGTACATTCTATGAAATTATCACTAAATTGCAATTTCTATGAAATTTTAAATAGAATTGGAATTTTTATGAAAATTTTCAATAAAATTACAATTTCTATGAAATTTTCGAAAATAATCAATTTCTAGGAAATTTTCCATAAAATTGAAATTTCTAGGAAATTTTCCATAAAATTGCAATTTCTATGAAATTTTCCATAAAATTGCAATTTCTATGCATTTTTCAATAATTTGCAATTTCTATAAAATTGCAATTTCTATGAAATTTTCAAAAAAATTACAATTTCTATGAAATTTTCAATAAAATTGCAATTTCTATGAAATTTCTAATAAAAATGCAATTTATATAAAAATAAAAGTTTAAATAAAATTTTAATTCTATGAAATTTTCAATAAAAATGCAATTTATATAAAATTTAAATTTTTATGAAATTTTTGGTAAAATTGTAGATTCTATGAAATTTTCAATAAAATTGCAATTTCTATGAAATTTTCAAAAAATTTGCAATTTCTGTGAAATTTTCAATAAAACTGCAATTTTTGCGAAATTTTGCATTAAACTGCAATTTCTATGATATTTTCAATAAAATTGTAATTTCTATGAAATTTTTAATAAAATTTTAATTTCTATAAAATTTTCCATAAAATTGCAATTTATATGAAATATTTCTATAGAATTTGCAATTTCTATGAAATTTTCAATAAAATTGCAGTTTTCCATAAAATTGCGATTTCTATGAAATTGTCCATAAAATTTAAATTTATATGAAATTTTTAATAAAATTGCAATTTCTATGAAATCTTCAATAAAATTGCAATTTCTGTGAAATTTTCAATAAAATTAAAATTTCTATAAAATTGGAATTTCTATGAAATTTTCCATAAAATTGCTATTTCTATGAAATTTTCAATAAAATTGCAATATCTATGAAATTTTGAATAAATTTAAAATTTTTATGAAATTGTCAATAAAATTGCAATTTTACATAAAATTGCAATTTCTATGAAATTTTTCTATAAAATTAAAATTTCTGTGAAATTTTCAATAGAATTGGAATTTTTATGAAAATTTTCAATAAAATTACAATTTCTATGAAATTTTCAATAAAATTGCAAATTCTATGAAATGTTCAATAAAATTACAATTTCTATGAAATTTTCAATAAAATTTAAATTTCTATGAAATTTTCCACGAATTTCTATAAAATTTTCCATAAAATTGCACGTTCTATGAAATTTTCAACAAAATTTGAAATTTCTGTAAAATTTTCAATAAAATTTGCAATTTCTATGAAATTTTCAATAAAATTTACATTTTCTATGAATTTTTCAATAAAATTGTAATTTTTATGAAATTTTCAATAAAATTGCAATTTCTATGAAATTTTCAATAATATTTAAATTTGTAGAAATTTTCAATAAAATAGCAATTTCTATGAAATTTCCAATAAAATTGCAATTTCTATAAAATTTTCCATAAAATTGCAATTTCTATGACATTTTCCATAAAATTGCAATTTCTATGAATTTTTACATAAAATTGTAATTTTGATGAATTTTTCAATAAAATTGACAATTTCTATGAAATTTTTCTATAAAATTAAAATTTCTGTGAAATTTTCAATAGAATTGGAATTTTTATGAAAATTTTCAATAAAATTACAATTTCTATGAAATTTTCAATAAAATTGCAAATTCTATGAAATGTTCAATAAAATTACAATTTCTATGAAATTTTCAATAAAATTTAAATTTCTATGAAATTTTCCACGAATTTCTATAAAATTTTCCATAAAATTGCACGTTCTATGAAATTTTCAACAAAATTTGAAATTTCTGTAAAATTTTCAATAAAATTTGCAATTTCTATGAAATTTTCAATAAAATTTACATTTTCTATGAATTTTTCAATAAAATTGTAATTTTTATGAAATTTTCAATAAAATTGCAATTTCTATGAAATTTTCAATAATATTTAAATTTGTAGAAATTTTCAATAAAATAGCAATTTCTATGAAATTTCCAATAAAATTGCAATTTCTATAAAATTTTCCATAAAATTGCAATTTCTATGACATTTTCCATAAAATTGCAATTTCTATGAATTTTTACATAAAATTGTAATTTTGATGAATTTTTCAATAAAATTGACAATTTCTATGAAATTTTTCTATAAAATTAAAATTTCTGTGAAATTTTCAATAGAATTGGAATTTTTATGAAAATTTTCAATAAAATTACAATTTCTATGAAATTTTCAATAAAATTGCAAATTCTATGAAATGTTCAATAAAATTACAATTTCTATGAAATTTTCAATAAAATTTAAATTTCTATGAAATTTTCCACGAATTTCTATAAAATTTTCCATAAAATTGCACGTTCTATGAAATTTTCAACAAAATTTGAAATTTCTGTAAAATTTTCAATAAAATTTGCAATTTCTATGAAATTTTCAATAAAATTTACATTTTCTATGAATTTTTCAATAAAATTTTAATTTTTATGAAATTTTCAATAAAATTGCAATTTCTATGAAATTTTCAATAATATTTAAATTTGTAGAAATTTTCAATAGAATAGCAATTTCTATGAAATTTCCAATAAAATTGCAATTTCTATAAAATTTTCCATAAAATTGCAATTTCTATGACATTTTCCATAAAATTGCAATTTCTATGAATTTTTCAATAATTTGCAATTTCTATAAAATTGCAATTTCTATGAAATTTTCAATAAAATTACAATTTCTACGAAATTTTCAATAAAATTGCAATTTCTATGAAATTTCTATGAAATTTTCAGTAAAATTGAAATTTTCAATATAATTACAATTTCTATAAAATTTTCCATAAAATTGCTATTTCTATGATATTTTCAATAAAATTGCAATATCTATGAAATTTTGAATAAATTTAAAATTTTTATGAAATTGTCAATAAAATTGCAATTTAAAAGCAATTTTACATAAAATTGCAATTTCTATGAAATGTTCAATAAAATTGTAAATTTTATGAATATTCAATAAAATTTTAAATTCAATGAAATTTTCAATAAAATTGCAATTTCTATGAATTTTTACATAAAATTGACTATTTCTATGAAATTTTTCTATAAAATTAAAATTTCTATGAAATTTTCAATAGAATTGGAATTTTTATGAAAATTTTCAATAAAATTACAATTTCTATGAAATTTTCAATAAAATTGCAAATTCTATGAAATGTTCAATAAAATTACAATTTCTATGAAATTTTCAATAAAATTTAAATTTCTATGAAATTTTCCACGAATTTCTATAAATTTTTCCATAAAATTGCACGTTCTATGAAATTTTCAACAAAATTTGAAATTTCTGTAAAATTTTCAATAAAATTTGCAATTTCTATGAAATTTTCAATAAAATTTACATTTTCTATGAATTTTTCAATAAAATTTTAATTTTTATGAAATTTTCAATAAAATTGCAATTTCTATGAAATTTTCAATAATATTTAAATTTGTAGAAATTTTCAATAAAATAGCA
Organism: Eudasyphora cyanicolor; assembly: GCA_963930755.1. Taxonomy (NCBI): domain Eukaryota; kingdom Metazoa; phylum Arthropoda; class Insecta; order Diptera; family Muscidae; genus Eudasyphora; species Eudasyphora cyanicolor. The sequence goes on along the minus strand of OZ005734.1, from coordinate 47,036,079 downwards.
ATTTCAAGAAAATTTCCAATAAAATTGCAATTTCTATGAAATATTTCTATAGAATTTCAATTTCTATGACATTTTCCATAAAATTGCAATTTTTATGAAATTTTCAATAAAATTGCAATTTCCATGAAATTTTCAATAGAATTGCAATTTTATTGAATACTGCGTATTAGTCTTTGATGTAGTTATTTCTCCATTGGAATTACATTCAAATAAATAAATCAAACTCAACTTTTTAGCCCAAACATTTCATATATTACACATGTTTGTCCATTGAGATTTTTCATAGATTTGTGGTTTTCACCTGAGTGAATTGACTGGACAAATCAACGCGAATCAAAAAAAGAGTTTGAATGATTAAAAACACCGACAAGATTTCCAAAAAAAAAATCGAGCGAATAACACACACAGCTGTCATATCGCCTCCTAAAGATCTGCAACGCTTTTTGATTTCTGCAAAAATCTCATATTTCAAAATAACTGTCAAACGAACACGCGTTGATTGCGTTGCGACCATGTTCGCTCGTTGTTCGGTTTTTTGTAATTTGCATTACAGGTTGTAGCCAAGGGTTCCTTCCTCCTTTGCCCCCTCCCACTTTTCGGCTTTCCCCCCGCAGCTCAAACATCTTGACAGTTCATTTAATTGCAGGAGTCACAAAGTCGTCATTATTTTACTGCGACTACTATACGTTCGTTCGTTCGGTCGGTCGGTGGGTCCCATGTCTAGCGGGTCAATCTTTATGCCACAAGTTACGAATATCAAATGAACTGTAATTACCGCAACTATTTATTTATTTATTTATCGTTAGGTCGGTGAGTTATTTTTTTTTTCTCGTAAAACAATTTATTTAAACAGCGCTTGTCATCCCTCGACGTACAGCAGACACATCAACACATTAACCACAAACTATGAGCTGTTTTTAGTCTCTGGCATTTTAATACTTGAGTTTTAGTCGTCTGAAACGTTAAGAAAAAACGGAGTAAGGAAAGACTTAAATAGGGTGTACCTGGTCCCTTTCTTAAACTCCTTTAATATGAAGGATATAGCGTACAGATACGAGTAAACTGGATTTATAACCTGTACACTTTAGGATTTTCTCCCTACACACTCACACTCACACACACATACACATTTAATGGTGCCCCACTTAAAATGTAATGACCATCACATAGTTATTTGCACAGAGGGAGTTGTTGCAGTTGTCCTGTGCACCAAATATCCTTTTAAGCGTTTCGGACACGCGATTATAAGAATTGTTGTGGATTTTTCTCTCTCTATCTCTCTCCCTCTTGTATTTATCTTTGTCTAAGTAAAGGTTAATAACATTGTCCATATCTCTAGAGGGTATATTTTGTATTAAATGTGGGAGAAACATGAAGAAAACATTTATTTGCTTTATTTTCAAGAAAAGAAAAAAAAACTACAAAAAGTCAGTGAACTTTAAAATGAGTTAAATGTAGAATTTTCAATTACTGAAATGGGAAATTCGCTATATTTTCCCTTTACGAAGATCCCATACAGTAACCAGTTTTGTGATTTTATTTATAAACTTAATTTCTAATGAGAATGACATCTTTTTTATTAAATTCGATTTTTATTAAAATCGAATGCAATTTCTATATAAAAAAAGCAAATTAAAAATGAAAATTTAGACAAAAATTTTAGAATTGACAATTTATTCGTAAAAAAATTTAAGAATTTTTATAGAAAAGTGTAATTTTCAATATTTTTTTTCTGAAAAAATTAATTATGGCGAAATTTGTCAATAAAAATACTTCTTTGACAACATTTTCTGCAAAAGTTCAATTTCTGTTATTTTTTTTTTATAAAAATTAAAACTTGAAGAAATTTGCAGGAAATTACTTATAATTAATTTTGGCAGAAAAATAAAAAAAATCTATGAAATTTTCAATAAAATTGCAATTATATGAAAATTGTCAACAAAATTAAATTATATTTGAAATTTTCTATAAAAATTTAATTTCTACGATAAAAAAAATTTTAAAATATAGAATATATATATTATAAAAATGCAATCTTACCAAATTTTTTAAATTTAAATTTCTACGAAATATTTATAGAAATTGGAATTTTATTAAAAATTCCACAGAAATTGTTATTTTATTGAAAATTTTCATAAAAATTGTAATTTTATTGAAAATTGCAATTTGATTGAAAATTATGTTGAAACTGTCTACAAAAAAAAAAAGAATTTACCAACAAAAAATTTCAATTTCTACGAAATTTTTAATAAAATTACAATTTCTATAAAATTAAATTATATTGAAATTGTCTGAAAATTTTTTTTACTAAAAATACTAATTTTTACAACATTTTCTAAAAATTTCGAAGATATTTGCAAAAAAAATATTAAATTAATTTGGCAGAAAAATACAATTTCGCCTATTTTGAACGACACAATTGCTATTTCTAGGAAATTTTCAATAAAATTACAATTTCTATGAAAATTTTAAATAAAATAAAATTAAATGATGTTCAAATTATCTATATAAAAAAGAATGCATACAACAAAATGAAATTATCAAAAAAAAAAACGTAAATTTTGAAAGACACAATTGCAATTTCTGTGCAATTTTCAAAAAATTAAATTTCTATGAAATTTTCAAAAAATTTAATTTTTATGAAATTTTCAATAAAATTGCAATTTCTCTCAAAATTGTCAATAAAATTGCAATTTCTATGAAAATTTAGAATAACATTAATTAAATTATGTTCTAATTGTCTATAAAAAAGGAATTTCTACGACAAAAAGAAATTATGAAAAAAAGTTTATTAGATAAAAATGTTTAAAATGAAATTTTGCTAAAATTTTCAGGGAAAAATTTAAGATTTTTTTTATAAAAAAATGAAATTTTTAGAGATTTTTTTTAGAAACATGTAATTTTGACGAAATTTTTCAATAAAAATACTTATTTTGACAACATTTTGTACAATATTTTAATTAAATTTTAATTAAATTTTTCATAAAAATAAAATTTTGAAGAAATTTGGAAGAAAATAATAATTTAGGCAAGATTTGGCAAAAAATGGAATTTCGTCTATTTTGAGAGACTATTATTTATTGCAATTTCTATGAAAATTTAAAAAATGCAATTATTATGAAATTTTCAGTAAAATTGCAATTCTATGAAAATTGTCAATACAATTAAATTTATGTTGAAATTGTCTATAAAAATTCAATTTCTACGAAAACAGGAATTATAAATGTTTTTAGACAAACATTTTAATAATGCAATTTCTATGAAATTTCCAATAAAACTTTAATTTCTACGAAAATTTCGATACAATTGCAATTTTTATGAAATTTTCAATAAAATTGCAATTTTTATGAAAATTTTCAATAAAATTGCAATTTTTATGGAAATGTTCAATAAAATGACAATTTCTGTAGAATTATTAATAATATTCCAATTTCTATAAAAATATTCAATAAAATTAAATTATGTTGAAAATGTCTTTAAAATGCAATTTTTACAAAAAACAAAGAAATTACCAAAAAAAAAAATTTCCAAAAATTGCAATTTCTACGAAATTTTTAATAAAATTGCAATTTCTGTAAAATTAAATTATATTGAAATTGTCTGACATTTTTTTAAAAAAATACTAATTTTGACATTTTCTAAAAATTTCGATATCTTTTTTTACTTTCGATTATTTTTTATAAAAGTTACGTTTTGAAAATATTTGCAAAAAAATATTAATTTAATTTGGCAGAAAAATACAATTTCGTCTATTTTGAACGACACAATTGCAATTTCTAGGAAATTTTCAATAAAATTGCAATTTCTATGAAAAATTATAAAAATTTGCAATTTTCAATGAAATTGCAATTCTATGAAATTTTTCAATATTTTTAAATTTCGTTGAAATTGCCTATAGAAATTCAATTTCTTCGAAAACAGGAAATTATAAAAAAAAATGTTAATCGTTAACTCTGTTAAGAAGTAGTCGATAGTTTCTGTTCTAAATTGAATTTCCCCTGAGGATGACTGTCGAAGACAGTCGAAATATTGGAAACAAATAAAATTGAAAATATTTAAAACAACAAATCCATCCTTTCTTTTAAATAATACATGACCTCAAGCCAAACCATCAATAACTTCAAAAATTGTTTTAAAAATGCCATTTTGAGATTTTTTTCAATTGCGATTTCTATGAAATTTTCAATAAAATTTCATTGTCTATAAAAATTTCAATAAAATCGCAATTTTTATGAAATTTTCAATAAAATTGCAATTTTTATGAAAATGCAATTTCTGTGCAATTTCTATGAAATTTTTAATAAAATTGCAATTTCTTGTAAAATAAAATTATATTGAAATTGTTTAAAAAGCAAAATATGTACTATTGTTTAAAAATTTTTCAGTAAAAATCCTAATTTTGACAACATTTTCTAGAAATTTCGATAAATTTTTTTAAAGTTAAATTTTGATGAAATTTGCATAAAAATATTAATTTCAGAAGATTTGGCTGAAAAATATAATTTCGTCTATTTTACAATTTTCAAAAAATTCCGTTTTCAATAAAATTGCAATTTCTATAAAAATTTTCAATAAAATTGCAATTTCTATAAAAATTTTCAATAAAATTGCAATTTCTATAAAAATTTAAAGTAAATTTAATTCATTTATGTTCAAATTGAAAATTATGAAAAAAAGTTTTTTAGACAAAACTTTGCTAAAATTTTCATGGAAAAACTTAAGATTTTGATTTGATTTTTGTCAAGATTTGACAAAAAATTAAATTTTGTCTATTTTGAGAGACTATTATTGATTGCAATTTCTATGAAAATTTAAATAAAATTGCAATTTTTATGAAATTTTCAATAAAATAACATTTTCTGTGGAATTTTCAATAAAATTTCTATGAATATTTTCAATAAAATTAAATCATGTTGAAATTGTCTATAAAAAAGCAAATTTTTGACGGTAAAAAATAAATAATCAACAAAAAAATTTTCCTAAAAATTGCAATTTTTATGAAATTTTTAATAAAATTACAGTTTCTGTAAAATTAAATTATATTGAAATTGTCTAAAAAATTTTCAATAAAAATACTAATTCTGACAACATTTTCTACAAATTTCAATATCTGTTAAATTTTTAATAAATGTTAAATTATGAAGAAATTTTTAATAAATGTTAAATTATGAAGAAATTTGCAGGAAAATATTATTTTGAGAAGATTTTACAGAAAAATACAATATCGTCTATTTTGAAACGCACAATTGCAATTTCTATGAAAATTCAATTATGTTAAAATTGTTTATAAAAATGCAATTTCTATGGAAAAAACGGAAATTATAAAAAAATGTTTTTTAGACAAACATTTAAAAAATGTAATTTTCCAAATTTTTCTATTGCAATTTTTATGAAATTTTCAATAAAATTTCAATTTTTATGAAATTTCAATAAAATTTCAATTTCTATGAAATTTCAATTTCTATGAAATTCCAATAAAATTTCAATTTCTATGAAATTCCAATAAAATTTCAATTTCTATGAAATTCCAATAAAATTTCAATTTCTATGAAATTTTAATAAAATTTCAATTTCTATGAAATTTTCAATAAAATTGCTATTTTTGTTAAATTTGCAATCAAATTGCAATTTTTATAAAATTTTCAATAAATTTTCAATTTTATGAAAATTGTCAATAAAATTACAAATATTCAATAAAATAACAATAAATAAAATTGCAATTTCTATGAAATTTTCAATAAAATTGCAATTCTATGAAAATTTTCAGTAAAATTTAATTATGTTGAAATTGTCTACAAAAATGCAATTTCTACGAAAAAAGTAAATTATCGTAAATTTTGAAAGGCACAATTGCAATTTCTATGAAATTTTCTAAATAAAAAAATTTTTGTTTCTGAAAAATTTTAAAAATTAATTTTGCCAAACTTTTCGTGCCGGAAATAAAATTTTTTATAGAAAATTCAATTTTCAACAAATTTATTAGAATAATATAATTTTGACAAGATTTTTCTATAAAAATACTAATTTTGACAACATTTTCTCCAAAAGTTCGATTTCTGTCAAATTTTTTATAAAAATTAAATTTTGAAGAAATTTGGAAGAAAATATTTATTTTTACAAGATTTGCTAGAAAAATAGAATTTCGTCAATTTTGAAAGCCACAATTGCTGTTTCTACGAAAATGTTCAATAAAATTGCAATTTCTATTAAAAATGTTAATAAAATTTAAAATTCTATGAAATTTTCCAAAAAAAAATGTTAATCTCTGTGAAATTTTCAATAGATTTGCAATTTCTATGACATTTTTAAACAAATTGCAATTTCTATGACATTATCATAGAAATTTAAATTTTATTGAAAAGTTCATAGAAATTAAAATTAAATATTTCATAGAAATAGCAATTTTATTGAAAATTTCATAGAAATTGCAATTGTGCCTTTCAAAATCGACGAAATTGTATTATTCTGCCAAATCTTCTCAGATAGATATTTTCTTGCAAATTTCTTCAAAATTTAACTTTATAAAAAATTTAACAGATATCGAAATTTGTAGAAAATGTTGTCAAAATTAGCATTTTTATTAAAAAAATTTTAGACAATTTCAATATAATTGAATTTTACAGAAATTGCAATTTTATAAAAAAATTTCATAGAGTGAAATTTTTTGGAAAAATTTTTTGTCTATAATTTCCTTTTTTTCGTAAAAATTGTATTTTTATAGACAATTTCAATGGCTATGAAATTTTAAATAAAATTTAAATTTCTATGAAATTTTCTATAGATTTGCAATTTCTATGAAATTTTCAATAAAATTGCAATTTCTATTAAATTTTTTAAAAGATTTTTAAATTTCTATGAAATTTTGTAAAAAGTTTCAATTTCTATGGAATTTTTCAATAAAATTACAATTTCTATGGAATTTTTCAATTAAATTACAATTTATATGAAATTGTACTCTCTATAGTGTAAGGTTATAAAATATCCGTTTTTTTCCGGCAAATAAACATTTTTGTTTACTGACCATAAAAATCTCCCTTTTTGAAAATCACTGCTTAGATTAATTGCCTTATCTCGTCTCTCATCTCTCTTTTTCTCACACAATCATAACCCTAATTGGCCATGACTAAAATGCATAATTGATCCTTTCAGAGCAAAAGAAAAGAAAAACAACACTTGTTTGGCGGTAGACTTTATTCTCATTCTCTTCACCGTCCTTTGTGGTCATTATGAGCGTTTATTTAATTCATCATCTCATGTTTCACACTTTCCTTTCGATTTACTCTCGAGTATATAGCAGTAGCTACTCGATTTCCTCTGAATGGGAGAGCTAGCGCACGAATAAACGAGAGAAAGAGAGTGCATTTTTTGCCGTTTGTGACTGCAGGGATAATTGCATTGCATTTTAATTGAGTTACGTTGGCTGCTGTTGTTTTGGTGTTGCCACCGATGCCCTCTTCGTCTCTTGTTTCTCTTCGCTCTATCTTCTCTGTTTCAAAACTTTCATTGAGTAATTTATGATGACACCACTGCAGTTTATTTGTATGCGGTGCTAAACAGTGGGGCGGATTTTGCTAAAACAAATGGGAAGACATATTTTTTAAAGAAATTTTGGGATTTTTTTTTAGCTATTTAACTGAACTTTTTTTTCGAAAATTTTGTCGAAATTGTTTTATTCGGCAAAATTTTGCTAAAATCAATTTTTTTTAAGGAAAATTCGTTGAATTACATTTATTATCAAAATGGTGTTGACATTTCAAAGGCTCATGAGCGGATTAAGGTCCACGTCGGTAGGATTAAAAATCAAGTCGTACAAAGGAAATTAAAAAAAAATGTTTTTAGACAAAAATTTTAAAAATCCATTTTTTGCCAGATTTTTCGGTCAATTAAGAATAAAAATACTAATTTTGACACAATTTTCTACAATAGTTCGATTTCTCTTTATAAAAATTAATTTTTTTCCAGAAATTGCAATTTTAAATGGAAATTTCATAGAAATTGCAAATTTATGAAACATTTTGTAAAAATTGCAATTACTTTCGAAAACTTGTAATTTCATTGAAATTTACAAGTTTATTAAAAATTTACAATTTTATTGAAAAATTTCATAGAAATTGCAATTTAATTGAAAATTTCATAGAAATCGCAATTTTATTAAACATTTCATAAAAATCGTAATTTTATTGAAAATTTCATAGAAATCGTAATTTTATTGAAAATTTCATAAAAAATGCAATTTAATTAAAATTCCATAGAAATTTTAATGTTCATAGAAATTTTATTTTTATTGAAAAATTTTATAGCAATTGCAATTGTAGATATTTAAAAATTTTATTAAAATTTCATAAAAATTTCATGTTTATTGAAAATTTGAAATTTTATTGAAAATTGTATAGAAATTGCAATTGTGTTGAACATTTTGTAAAATTGGAATTTTTTTGAAAAGTTGTAATTTTATTGAAAATTGACAAGTTTATAGAAAATTTGAAATTTTATTAAAAATTTCATAGAACCAGCCATCGAATTTTTATAAAAAATGTTCAGAAACAGAATAGAAATCGAATTTTTATAGAAATTGTTGGCAACATTTTTACATTTATTGACAAAATAATATTTTTCTATTTAAAATTTCATAAAATTGCAATTTTATGGAAAATTTAATAGAAATTGCAATTTTATTGAAAACTTCATAGAAAAATTAAATTTGTTTGAAAATTTCATGGAAAAATTCAATTTGTTTGAAAATTTAATAGAAATTTTATTAAAAATTTCAAAAAATGGTTGAAATTTTCATAGAAATTACAATTTTATTAAAAATTGCAATTTTATTAAAAAATTTCATAGAACTCGTAATTTTATTAAAATTTTATAGAAATTATAATTTTATTAAAATTTCGTCGAAATTTGCAATTTAATTAAAATTTCGTCGAAATTTGCAATTTTATTAAAATTTCGTCGAAATTTGCAATTTTATTAAAATTTCATAGATATTTGCAATTTGATTGAAATATTTCATAGAAATATGCTATTTAATTGAACATTTCTTAGAAATTTTAACAAAATTGAAATTTTATTGAAAATTTCCTTGAAATTGCAATTTTATTGAAATTTCAATAGATTTTATTGAAAATTCAATAGAAATTGCAATTTTATTGAAAATATCTATAAAATTGCAATTTTATTGAACATTTTTATAGAAATTGTAATTTTATTGAACATTTTCACAGAAATTGCAATTTTATTGAAAATTTCATAGAAATAGCAATTTTATTGAAAATTTCATAGAAATAGCAATTTTATTGAAAATTTCATAGAAATCGTAATTTTATTGAAACATTTCATAGAAATTGCAATTTTATTGAAAATTTCATAGAAAATTCAATTTTATTGAAATTTCTTAGAAATTTAAATTTTATTGAAAATTTCATAGAAATTTAAATTTTATCGAAAATTTTATAGAAATTGCAATTGTATTGACAAATTTCATCGAAATTTAAATTCTATAGAAATTGCAATTGTATTTACAAATTTTATTGAAAATTTCATAGAAATTGCAATTGTATTGAACATTTTGAAAAAATTTGAATTTTTTTGAAAAGTTGCAATTTTATTGAAAATTTACAAGATTATTGAAAATTTGAAATTTTAGAATTTGCAATTTTATTGAAAGTTTTATAGAAATCGTAATTTTATTGAAAATTTAATTGAAATTGTAATTTTATTGAAATTTTAATTTTATTGTAAATTTCATAGAAATAGCAATTTTATGAAACATTTTTATAGAAATTGCAATTTATTGAAAATTTCGTAGAAATTGCAATTTATTGAAAATTTCGTAGAAATTGCAATTTTATTGAAAATTTCATAGAAATAGCAACTTTATTAAAAATTCCATAAAAAATATAATTTTATGGAAAATTTCATTGAAATTGCATTTTATTGGAAAATTGACGTAATTTAAAATATTTCCTTAAAATTTAATTTTTGTAAAAAATAGAGCAGAAATCGAATTTTTATATAAAATGTTCAGAAACAGAACAGAAATCGAATTTTTATAGAAATTGTTGGCATTGTTTTTATATTTATTGACAAAATAACATTTTTCTATTTAAAATTTCATAGAAATTGCAATTTGATTAAAAATTTAATAGAAATTGCAATTTTATTGAAAATATTAAAGAAATTGCAATTTTATTGAAAATTTCATAAAAAAATTCAATTTGTATGAAAATTTCATAGAAATATTATTGATAATTAAAAAAAAAATGGTTGACAATTTCATAGAAATTAAAATTTTATTAAAAATTGCATTTTTATTGAAAAATTTCATATAAATCGTAATTTTATTAAAATTTCATAGAAATTATAATTTTATTAAAGTTTCATAAAAATTTGCAAATTTATTAAAATTTCATAGAAATTTGCAATTTGATTGAAATATTTCTTAGAAAGTTGCTATTTAATTGAACATTTCTTAGAAATTGAAATTTTATTTAAAATTTCCTTGAAATTGCAATTTTATTGAAAATTCAATAGAAATTGGAATTTTATGGAAAATTTCGTAGAAATTGCAATTTTATGGAAAATTTCATAGAAATTGCAATTTTATTCACAATTTCATAAAAATTGTCATTTTATTGAAAATTTCATAAAAATTTTGTTTTTATTGAAAATTTCATAGAAATTGCAATTTTTTTTGAAAATTGCATAGGAATTGCATTTTTTTTTAAATTTCATATACATTGAAATTTTATTGAATATATCAAAGAACTTTTAGTTTTATTGACAATTTCATAGAAATTGAAATTTTATTGAAAAATTTTAATTTTATTGAAAAATTCATAGAAATTGAAATTTTATTGAAAAATTTCATAGAAATTTCATTTTTTTTGAAAAATTTCATAGAAATTTCCATTTTATTGAAAATTTCATAGAAATTGCAATTTTATTGAAAATTTCATAGAAATTGCAATTTTATTGAAAAATTTCATAGAAATTGCAATTTTATTAAAAAATTTCTTTTTATTGAAAATTTCATATATATTGCAATTTATTTGAATATTTCGCAGACAATGAAATTTTATTGAAAAATTTCATAGAAATTTTCATTTTATTGAAAAATTTCATAGAAATTTCCATTTTATTGAAAATGTTATAGAAATTTCAATTTTTTGAAAATTTCATAGAAATTGTAATAGTTTTAAAAAATTTCAAAGAAATTGCGATTTTATTGAAATTTTATTGAAAAATTGCAATTTTACTGAAAAATTTCCTAGAAGTTTCCATTTTATTGAACATGTTATAAACATTTCAATTTTTTGAAAATTTGCATTTTTTGAAAATTTAAATTTTAGTGAAAATTTCATAGAAATTGCAATTTTATTGAAAAATTTCATAGAAATTGCAATTTTATTGAAAAATTTCATAGAAATTGCAATTTTATTAAATTTTATAGAAATTGCAATTTTATTGAAAATTTCATAGAAATAGCAATTTTATTGAAATTGAAATTTTTTTGAAAATTTTTATAGAAATTGAAATTTTATTGAAAAATATCATAGAAATTTCCATTTTATTGAAAATTTTATAGAAATTGTAATTGTTTACAAACATTTCATAGAAATTGCAATTTTATTGAAAATAATTAATTTTTTTGAAAATTTCGTAGAAATTGTATTTTATTAACAAGTTTCATAGAAATTGAATTTTTTTCAATTTATTAAATATATCATACATAGCATTTTATTAAATATATCATAGAATTTGCAATTTTATGGAAATTTTCATAGAAATTTTGAATTTTATTGGATATATCATAGAAATTGCAATTTATTGAAAAATTCCGCTCGAAATTGCATTTTTCGAAAATTTCATAGAAATTGCAATTTTATTTCTATGAAATATATATATATGTTTTTAAATTTTAACAAGATTCTATTTTCAGTAACAATATTTTATATTTTTTTTCTATAAAAATATCAATATTTTGTTTCCTAGGGAAGCACCCACTGTGCTTTGGTTGGTATAGTCAATTTGTTTCCTTTATTTCGGGTGCTGTGGTGGGGAGGGGGAGCTGGGATTTGTGTGTCCTGTCCTTTGGTTTGCCGGCTGTCCATTGGGACCAGGAACTGCATTTTCTAGTCATGAAATGAAATGCGCAAAAAAGATTGCAGCTTTTTTCTGATTTTGCTCAAACCTCGAGATTATTTGCTTTGTGGCGTTTTGGTGAGTGTGACGACGTCCTCGTCGCAGTCCTGGTGTTGTCCTGGCAGACTGCTGGTGTTGATGATGTTGTTGCTTGTCATGGTTGGTCCTTGGACGATTAATTTTTTAACACGGTTAATGCGCTTCGTTTAGTGGAAAACTAAAGCAAAATAAATGCGCACCACAAACCGTGAATGCTGAATGAACTGGACTGGTGAGTTGAGGGGGAGGAGGACGAAGGCCTCAAAAAAAAAAAAATGTTTTCATGGCGTACAAGGCGCTAACGAATACAAAGAGAAAAATAACAACAAAAAAACAAGAGCCAAACATTGTGAAAGGAAAGAGGAAAGTGTGGGGAAGATTAACCTACGAAACACAAACAAAAATAACTTCTACAATCAAAAGTCAAAAATTAAGTACACTAAAAAACACAGAACTGCAATCGAATTTGTTTACTTAAATCAATCAGACAAAAATAACAAATTGATTTAAAAGCTGTCCCTAATTTACAAAAAGAAAGTAATTGATTAAAAAAGCATTACCTTTTTTTTAATTAAAATTTTCATGGAATGTACCTTTAGTATTTTGACATTTTTTGAATATTTTTGGAGTATAAGGCCAATAGAGCGGGGATATGCGTTAAAATTAAGGAAATAATGTATGCTACAAATATTGGAAACATTCCTTTGTATGTCCCCATTAGAGTCGAAGTGTCAGGAAACTCCCCTCAGCCGGTCAGCCATTTCTTCTTTTAGCATATCAGCCGAGTCGGATGTTCTTCTGTAACCCAGGTGAGGGTAATGTGGTGATTGGGGTTGTCGGTTTTCTCCACAACATCCAACTTGAAGTCTGGCCAGACCTCACACTCTCGACTTAAGCAGCCTTATACAGACTTATCGATCTGCCCCGAATGTTATGTACTTTACTCTGATATCAACCTGCATCGCTGAAGTTTGGTGGTGTACCTGGTATTTCCCCAAGGACAGCAAGGCATTGGTCCATAGTGGCTTAAACCAAATGTCCCCACTTGTCCTTGTCCTTGTGCTTGTGCTTAGATTTCTTTCGCCACATCACTGCAGAGTTTGGAATAACCAACATTTCTCATCGATATATATAAGTCTCTCGCATTCACATTTTTATTACATAAATAAGTTTTATTTTTTTAAAACAATATTAACCATACCTCTTAAAACTAATACAAAATAAAAATATTTTTTTTGTCCAATAATATCAATGACAGATAGAATCCATATTATAGCTTAAACTGAGCACAAAATGTCAAATATTTCAATCAAATTTGAGTCTATCGGTAATAAATTAGCGCTAGAAGAGATATTCGACATTTCGTTCCTTTTTTTCGTCTTATCCTAAACCATTTCTGCCTTCAGTTTATTATAATCAGCCTCGGCCTCCTTTGCATATTCACTATATTCTTCTGCAATCGAATCTTTGTCCCCATAATCCTCTTCGTCATCGTCAGAGTCCTCGTCATCGTCCACATTGTCCTCTTCATCTTCATCGTCTTCATCTTCATTGTCGCTGTTATCTTTGGAACAAGCTTTCGATATACCCCAAACAATGAGCAGAGCTGCGACCAGAGCAATTCCTGCTAGGGCATAGGTATTTGCCATAATGAGTTCCATAGGCGTACCTTTTGCACTATTGGTTGCCGAAGTAACAACTTTGTCGACATCGTTGAAATCATTACAACCGTCAGAGGGGCATTTCGAATGTGGGAACCGAGTCGACCAATTGTCAGTGGCGCAGCCGCGCTCAACCATTTCATCTAAAAGCAGTAATAATAATATTAAAAACGACATGTAAATAAATAAAAAAATAAATAAATAAATAAATAAATGAATAAATGAATAAATGAATAAATGAATAAATGAATAAATGAATAAATGAATAAATGAATAAATGAATAAATGAATAAATGAATAAATGAATAAATGAATAAATGAATAAATGAATAAATGAATAAATGAATAAATGAATAAATGAATAAATGAATAAATGAATAAATGAATAAATGAATAAATGAATAAATGAATAAATGAATAAATGAATAAATGAATAAATGAATAAATGAATAAATGAATAAATGAATAAATGAATAAATGAATAAATTAATAAATTAATAAATTAATAAATTAATAAATTAATAAATTAATAAATTAATAAATGAATAAATGAATAAATGAATAAATGAATAAATGAATAAATGAATAAATGAATAAATGAATAAATGAATAAATGAATAAATGAATAAATGAATAAATGAATAAATGAATAAATGAATAAATGAGTAAATGAGTAAATGAGTAAATGAGTAAATGAGTAAATGAGTAAATGAGTAAATGAGTAAATGAGTAAATGAGTAAATGAGTAAATGAATAAATGAATAAATGAATAAATGAATAAATGAATAAATGAATAAATGAATAAATGAATAAATGAATAAATGAATAAATGAATAAATGAATAAATGAATAAATGAATAAATGAATAAATGAATAAATGAATAAATGAATAAATGAATAAATGAATAAATGAATAAATGAATAAATGAATAAATGAATAAATGAATAAATGAATAAATGAATAAATGAATAAATGAATAAATGAATAAATGAATAAATGAATAAATGAATAAATGAATAAATGAATAAATGAATAAATGAATAAATGAATAAATGAATAAATGAATAAATGAATAAATGAATAAATGAATAAATGAATAAATGAATAAATGAATAAATGAATAAATGAATAAATCAATAAATGAATAAATGAATAAATGAATAAATGAATAAATGAATAAATGAATAAATGAATAAATGAATAAATGAATAAATGAATAAATGAATAAATGAATAAATGAATAAATGAATAAATGAATAAATGAATAAATGAATAAATGAATAAATGAATAAATGAATAAATGAATAAATGAATAAATGAATAAATGAATAAATGAATAAATGAATAAATGAATAAATGAATAAATGAATAAATGAATAAATGAGTAAATGAGTAAATGAGTAAATGAGTAAATGAATAAATGAATAAATGAATAAATGAATAAATGAATAAATGAATAAATGAATAAATGAATAAATGAATAAATGAATAAATGAATAAATGAATAAATGAATAAATGAATAAATGAATAAATGAATAAATGAATAAATGAATAAATGAATAAATGAATAAATGAATAAATGAATAAATGAATAAATGAATAAATGAATAAATGAATAAATGAATAAATGAGTAAATGAGTAAATGAGTAAATGAGTAAATGAGTAAATGAATAAATGAATAAATGAATAAATGAATAAATGAATAAATGAATAAATGAATAAATGAATAAATGAATAAATGAATAAATGAATAAATGAATAAATGAATAAATGAATAAATGAATAAATGAGTAAATGAGTAAATGAGTAAATGAGTAAATGAGTAAATGAGTAAATGAGTAAATGAGTAAATGAGTAAATGAGTAAATGAGTAAATGAGTAAATGAGTAAATGAGTAAATGAGTAAATGAGTAAATGAGTAAATGAGTAAATGAGTAAATGAGTAAATGAGTAAATGAGTAAATGAGTAAATGAGTAAATGAGTAAATGAGTAAATGAGTAAATGAGTAAATGAGTAAATGAGTAAATGAGTAAATGAGTAAATGAGGAAATGAATAAATGAATAAATGAATAAATGAATAAATGAATAAATGAATAAATGAATAAATGAATAAATGAATAAATGAATAAATGAATAAATGAATAAATGAATAAATGAATAAATGAATAAATGAATAAATGAATAAATGAATAAATGAATAAATGAATAAATGAATAAATGAATAAATGAATAAATGAATAAATGAATAAATGAATAAATGAATAAATGAATAAATGAATAAATGAATAAATGAATAAATGAATAAATGAATAAATGAATAAATGAATAAATGAATAAATGAATAAATGAATAAATGAATAAATGAATAAATGAATAAATGAATAAATGAATAAATGAATAAATGAATAAATGAATAAATGAATGAATGAATAAATGAATAAATGAATAAATGAATAAATGAATAAATGAATAAATGAATAAATGAATAAATGAATAAATGAATAAATGAATAAATGAATAAATGAATAAATGAATAAATGAATAAATGAATAAATGAATAAATGAATAAATGAATAAATGAATAAATGAATAAATGAATAAATGAATAAATGAATAAATGAATAAATGAATAAATGAATAAATGAATAAATGAATAAATGAGTAAATGAGTAAATGAGTAAATGAGTAAATGAGTAAATGAGTAAATGAGTAAATGAGTAAATGAATAAATGAATAAATGAATAAATGAATAAATGAATAAATGAATAAATGAATAAATGAATAAATGAATAAATGAATAAATGAATAAATGAATAAATGAATAAATGAATAAATGAATAAATGAATAAATGAATAAATGAATAAATGAATAAATGAATAAATGAATAAATGAATAAATGAATAAATGAATAAATGAATAAATGAATAAATGAATAAATGAATAAATGAATAAATGAATAAATGAATAAATGAATAAATGAATAAATGAATAAATGAATAAATGAATAAATGAATAAATGAATAAATGAATGAATGAATAAATGAATAAATGAATAAATGAATAAATGAATAAATGAATAAATGAATAAATGAATAAATGAATAAATGAATAAATGAATAAATGAATAAATGAATAAATGAATAAATGAATAAATGAATAAATGAATAAATGAATAAATGAATAAATGAATAAATGAATAAATGAATAAATGAATAAATGAATAAATGAATAAATGAATAAATGAATAAATGAATAAATGAATAAATGAATAAATGAATAAATGAGTAAATGAGTAAATGAGTAAATGAGTAAATGAGTAAATGAGTAAATGAGTAAATGAGTAAATGAATAAATGAATAAATGAATAAATGAATAAATGAATAAATGAATAAATGAATAAATGAATAAATGAATAAATGAATAAATGAATAAATGAATAAATGAATAAATGAATAAATGAATAAATGAGTAAATGAGTAAATGAGTAAATGAGTAAATGAGTAAATGAGTAAATGAGTAAATGAGTAAATGAGTAAATGAGTAAATGAGTAAATGAGTAAATGAGTAAATGAGTAAATGAGTAAATGAGTAAATGAGTAAATGAGTAAATGAGTAAATGAGTAAATGAGTAAATGAGTAAATGAGTAAATGAGTAAATGAGTAAATGAGTAAATGAGTAAATGAGTAAATGAGTAAATGAGTAAATGAGTAAATGAGTAAATGAGTAAATGAGTAAATGAGTAAATGAGTAAATGAGTAAATGAGTAAATGAGTAAATGAGTAAATGAGTAAATGAGTAAATGAGTAAATGAGTAAATGAGTAAATGAGTAAATGAGTAAATGAGTAAATGAGTAAATGAGTAAATGAGTAAATGAGTAAATGAGTAAATGAGTAAATGAGTAAATGAATAAATGAATAAATGAATAAATGAATAAATGAATAAATGAATAAATGAATAAATGAATAAATGAATAAATGAATAAATGAATAAATGAATAAATGAATAAATGAATAAATGAATAAATGAATAAATGAATAAATGAATAAATGAATAAATGAATAAATGAATAAATGAATAAATGAATAAATGAATAAATGAATAAATGAATAAATGAATAAATGAATAAATGAATAAATGAATAAATGAATAAATGAATAAATGAATAAATGAATAAATGAATAAATGAATAAATGAATAAATGAATAAATGAATAAATGAATAAATGAATAAATGAATAAATGAATAAATGAATAAATGAATAAATGAATAAATGAATAAATGAATAAATGAATAAATGAATAAATGAATAAATGAATAAATGAATAAATGAATAAATGAATAAATGAATAAATGAATAAATGAATAAATGAATAAATGAATAAATGAATAAATGAATAAATGAATAAATGAATAAATGAATAAATGAATAAATGAATAAATGAATAAATGAATAAATGAATAAATGAATAAATGAATAAATGAATAAATGAATAAATGAATAAATGAATAAATGAATAAATGAATAAATGAATAAATGAATAAATGAATAAATGAATAAATGAATAAATGAATAAATGAATAAATGAATAAATGAATAAATGAATAAATGAATAAATGAATAAATGAATAAATGAATAAATGAATAAATGAATAAATGAATAAATGAATAAATGAATAAATGAATAAATGAGTAAATGAATAAATGAATAAATGAATAAATGAATAAATGAATAAATGAATAAATGAATAAATGAATAAATGAATAAATGAATAAATGAATAAATGAATAAATGAATAAATAAATAAATGAATAAATGAATAAATGAATAAATGAGTAAATGAGTAAATGAGTAAATGAGTAAATGAGTAAATGAGTAAATGAGTAAATGAGTAAATGAGTAAATGAGTAAATGAGTAAATGAGTAAATGAGTAAATGAGTAAATGAGTAAATGAGTAAATGAGTAAATGAGTAAATGAGTAAATGAGTAAATGAGTAAATGAGTAAATGAGTAAATGAGTAAATGAGTAAATGAGTAAATGAGTAAATGAGTAAATGAGTAAATGAGTAAATGAGTAAATGAGTAAATGAGTAAATGAGTAAATGAGTAAATGAGTAAATGAGTAAATGAGTAAATGAGTAAATGAGTAAATGAGTAAATGAGTAAATGAGTAAATGAGTAAATGAGTAAATGAGTAAATGAGTAAATGAGTAAATGAGTAAATGAGTAAATGAGTAAATGAGTAAATGAGTAAATGAGTAAATGAGTAAATGAGTAAATGAGTAAATGAGGAAATGAATAAATGAATAAATGAATAAATGAATAAATGAATAAATGAATAAATGAATAAATGAATAAATGAATAAATGAATAAATGAATAAATGAATAAATGAATAAATGAATAAATGAATAAATGAATAAATGAATAAATGAATAAATGAATAAATGAATAAATGAATAAATGAATAAATGAATAAATGAATAAATGAATAAATGAATAAATGAATAAATGAATAAATGAATAAATGAATAAATGAATAAATGAATAAATGAATAAATGAATAAATGAATAAATGAATAAATGAATAAATGAATAAATGAATAAATGAATAAATGAATAAATGAATAAATGAATAAATGAATAAATGAATAAATGAATAAATGAATAAATGAATAAATGAATAAATGAATAAATGAATAAATGAATAAATGAATAAATGAATAAATGAATAAATGAATAAATGAATAAATGAATAAATGAATAAATGAATAAATGAATAAATGAATAAATGAATAAATGAATAAATGAATAAATGAATAAATGAATAAATGAATAAATGAATAAATGAATAAATGAATAAATGAATAAATGAATAAATGAATAAATGAATAAATGAATAAATGAATAAATGAATAAATGAATAAATGAATAAATGAATAAATGAATAAATGAATAAATGAATAAATGAATAAATGAATAAATGAATAAATGAATAAATGAATAAATGAATAAATGAATAAATGAATAAATGAATAAATGAATAAATGAATAAATGAATAAATGAATAAATGAATAAATGAATAAATGAATAAATGAATAAATGAATAAATGAATAAATGAATAAATGAGTAAATGAGTAAATGAGTAAATGAGTAAATGAATAAATGAATAAATGAATAAATGAATAAATGAATAAATGAATAAATGAATAAATGAATAAATGAATAAATGAATAAATGAATAAATGAATAAATGAATAAATGAATAAATGAATAAATGAATAAATGAATAAATGAATAAATGAATAGATGAATAAATGAATAAATGAATAAATGAATAAATGAATAAATGAATAAATGAATAAATGAATAAATGAATAAATGAATAAATGAATAAATGAATAAATGAATAAATGAATAAATGAATAAATGAATAAATGAATAAATGAATAAATGAATAAATGAATAAATGAATAAATGAATAAATGAATAAATGAATAAATGAATAAATGAATAAATGAATAAATGAATAAATGAATAAATGAATAAATGAATAAATGAATAAATGAATAAATGAATAAATGAATAAATGAATAAATGAATAAATGAATAAATGAATAAATGAATAAATGAATAAATGAATAAATGAATAAATGAATAAATGAATAAATGAATAAATGAATAAATGAATAAATGAATAAATGAATAAATGAATAAATGAATAAATGAATAAATGAATAAATGAATAAATGAATAAATGAATAAATGAATAAATGAATAAATGAATAAATGAATAAATGAATAAATGAATAAATGAATAAATGAATAAATGAATAAATGAATAAATGAATAAATGAATAAATGAATAAATGAATAAATGAGTAAATGAGTAAATGAGTAAATGAGTAAATGAGTAAATGAGTAAATGAGTAAATGAGTAAATGAGTAAATGAGTAAATGAGTAAATGAGTAAATGAGTAAATGAGTAAATGAGTAAATGAGTAAATGAGTAAATGAGTAAATGAGTAAATGAGTAAATGAGTAAATGAGTAAATGAGTAAATGAGTAAATGAGTAAATGAGTAAATGAGTAAATGAGTAAATGAGGAAATGAATAAATGAATAAATGAATAAATGAATAAATGAATAAATGAATAAATGAGTAAATGAGTAAATGAGTAAATGAGTAAATGAGTAAATGAGGAAATGAATGAATGAATAAATGAATAAATGAATAAATGAATAAATGAATAAATGAGTAAATGAGTAAATGAGTAAATGAGTAAATGAGTAAATGAGTAAATGAGTAAATGAGTAAATGAGTAAATGAGTAAATGAGTAAATGAGTAAATGAATAAATGAATAAATGAATAAATGAATAAATGAATAAATGAATAAATGAATAAATGAATAAATGAATAAATGAATAAATGAATAAATGAATAAATGAATAAATGAATAAATGAATAAATGAATAAATGAATAAATGAATAAATGAATAAATGAATAAATGAATAAATGAATAAATGAATAAATGAATAAATGAATAAATGAATAAATGAATAAATGAATAAATGAATAAATGAATAAATGAATAAATGAATAAATGAATAAATGAATAAATGAATAAATGAATAAATGAATAAATGAATAAATGAATAAATGAATAAATGAATAAATGAATAAATGAATAAATGAATAAATGAATAAATGAATAAATGAATAAATGAATAAATGAGTAAATGAGTAAATGAGGAAATGAATAAATGAATAAATGAATAAATGAATAAATGAATAAATGAATAAATGAATAAATGAATAAATGAATAAATGAATAAATGAATAAATGAGTAAATGAGTAAATGAGTAAATGAGGAAATGAGTAAATGAGGAAATGAATAAATGAATAAATGAATAAATGAATAAATGAATAAATGAATAAATGAATAAATGAATAAATGAATAAATGAATAAATGAATAAATGAATAAATGAATAAATGAATAAATGAATAAATGAATAAATGAATAAATGAATAAATGAATAAATAAATAAATGAATAAATGAATAAATGAGTAAATGAGTAAATGAGTAAATGAGTAAATGAGTAAATGAGTAAATGAGTAAATGAGTAAATGAGTAAATGAGTAAATGAGTAAATGAGTAAATGAGTAAATGAGTAAATGAGTAAATGAGTAAATGAGTAAATGAGTAAATGAGTAAATGAGTAAATGAGTAAATGAGTAAATGAGTAAATGAGTAAATGAGTAAATGAGTAAATGAGTAAATGAGTAAATGAGTAAATGAGTAAATGAGTAAATGAGTAAATGAGTAAATGAGTAAATGAGTAAATGAGTAAATGAGTAAATGAGTAAATGAGTAAATGAGTAAATGAGTAAATGAGTAAATGAGTAAATGAGTAAATGAGTAAATGAGTAAATGAGTAAATGAGTAAATGAGTAAATGAGGAAATGAATAAATGAATAAATGAATAAATGAATAAATGAATAAATGAATAAATGAATAAATGAATAAATGAATAAATGAATAAATGAATAAATGAATAAATGAATAAATGAATAAATGAATAAATGAATAAATGAATAAATGAATAAATGAATAAATGAATAAATGAATAAATGAATAAATGAATAAATGAATAAATGAATAAATGAATAAATGAATAAATGAATAAATGAATAAATGAATAAATGAATAAATGAATAAATGAATAAATGAATAAATGAATAAATGAATAAATGAATAAATGAATAAATGAATAAATGAATAAATGAATAAATGAATAAATGAATAAATGAATAAATGAATAAATGAATAAATGAATAAATGAATAAATGAATAAATGAATAAATGAATAAATGAATAAATGAATAAATGAATAAATGAATAAATGAATAAATGAATAAATGAATAAATGAATAAATGAATAAATGAATAAATGAATAAATGAATAAATGAATAAATGAATAAATGAATAAATGAATAAATGAATAA
The DNA here is from genome assembly GCA_963930755.1 of Eudasyphora cyanicolor. Taxonomy (NCBI): domain Eukaryota; kingdom Metazoa; phylum Arthropoda; class Insecta; order Diptera; family Muscidae; genus Eudasyphora; species Eudasyphora cyanicolor. The sequence goes on along the minus strand of OZ005734.1, from coordinate 47,013,214 downwards.
ATGAATAAATGAATAAATGAATAAATGAATAAATGAATAAATGAATAAATGAATAAATGAATAAATGAATAAATGAATAAATGAATAAATGAATAAATGAATAAATGAATAAATGAATAAATGAATAAATGAATAAATGAATAAATGAATAAATGAATAAATGAATAAATGAATAAATGAATAAATGAATAAATGAATAAATGAATAAATGAATAAATGAATAAATGAATAAATGAATAAATGAATAAATGAATAAATGAATAAATGAATAAATGAATAAATGAATAAATGAATAAATGAATAAATGAATAAATGAATAAATGAATAAATGAATAAATGAATAAATGAATAAATGAATAAATGAATAAATGAATAAATGAATAAATGAATAAATGAATAAATGAATAAATGAATAAATGAATAAATGAATAAATGAATAAATGAATAAATGAATAAATGAATAAATGAATAAATGAATAAATGAATAAATGAATAAATGAATAAATGAATAAATGAATAAATGAATAAATGAATAAATGAATAAATGAATAAATGAATAAATGAATAAATGAATAAATGAATAAATGAATAAATGAATAAATGAATAAATGAATAAATGAATAAATGAATAAATGAATAAATGAATAAATGAATAAATGAATAAATGAATAAATGAATAAATGAATAAATGAATAAATGAGTAAATGAGTAAATGAGTAAATGAGTAAATGAGTAAATGAGTAAATGAGTAAATGAGGAAATGAATAAATGAATAAATGAATAAATGAGTAAATGAGTAAATGAGTAAATGAGTAAATGAGTAAATGAGTAAATGAGTAAATGAGTAAATGAGTAAATGAGTAAATGAGTAAATGAGTAAATGAGTAAATGAGTAAATGAGTAAATGAGTAAATGAGTAAATGAGTAAATGAGTAAATGAGTAAATGAGTAAATGAGTAAATGAGTAAATGAGTAAATGAATAAATGAATAAATGAATAAATGAATAAATGAATAAATGAATAAATGAATAAATGAATAAATGAATAAATGAATAAATGAATAAATGAATAAATGAATAAATGAATAAATGAATAAATGAATAAATGAATAAATGAATAAATGAATAAATGAATAAATGAATAAATGAATAAATGAATAAATGAATAAATGAATAAATGAATAAATGAATAAATGAATAAATGAATAAATGAATAAATGAATAAATGAATAAATGAATAAATGAATAAATGAATAAATGAATAAATGAATAAATGAATAAATGAATAAATGAATAAATGAATAAATGAATAAATGAATAAATGAATAAATGAATAAATGAATAAATGAATAAATGAATAAATGAATAAATGAATAAATGAATAAATGAATAAATGAATAAATGAATAAATGAATAAATGAATAAATGAATAAATGAATAAATGAATAAATGAATAAATGAATAAATGAATAAATGAATAAATGAATAAATGAATAAATGAATAAATGAATAAATGAATAAATGAATAAATGAATAAATGAATAAATGAATAAATGAATAAATGAATAAATGAATAAATGAATAAATGAATAAATGAATAAATGAATAAATGAATAAATGAATAAATGAATAAATGAATAAATGAATAAATGAATAAATGAATAAATGAATAAATGAATAAATGAATAAATGAATAAATGAATAAATGAATAAATGAATAAATGAATAAATGAATAAATGAATAAATGAATAAATGAATAAATGAATAAATGAATAAATGAATAAATGAATAAATGAATAAATGAATAAATGAATAAATGAATAAATGAATAAATGAATAAATGAATAAATGAATAAATGAATAAATGAATAAATGAATAAATGAATAAATGAATAAATGAATAAATGAATAAATGAATAAATGAATAAATGAATAAATGAATAAATGAATAAATGAATAAATGAATAAATGAATAAATGAATAAATGAATAAATGAATAAATGAATAAATGAATAAATGAATAAATGAATAAATGAATAAATGAATAAATGAATAAATGAATAAATGAATAAATGAATAAATGAATAAATGAATAAATGAATAAATGAATAAATGAATAAATGAATAAATGAATAAATGAATAAATGAATAAATGAATAAATGAATAAATGAATAAATGAATAAATGAATAAATGAATAAATGAATAAATGAATAAATGAATAAATGAATAAATGAATAAATGAATAAATGAATAAATGAATAAATGAATAAATGAATAAATGAATAAATGAATAAATGAATAAATGAATAAATGAATAAATGAATAAATGAATAAATGAATAAATGAATAAATGAATAAATGAATAAATGAATAAATGAATAAATGAATAAATGAATAAATGAATAAATGAATAAATGAATAAATGAATAAATGAATAAATGAATAAATGAATAAATGAATAAATGAATAAATGAATAAATGAATAAATGAATAAATGAATAAATGAATAAATGAATAAATGAATAAATGAATAAATGAATAAATGAATAAATGAATAAATGAATAAATGAATAAATGAATAAATGAATAAATGAATAAATGAATAAATGAATAAATGAATAAATGAATAAATGAATAAATGAATAAATGAATAAATGAATAAATGAATAAATGAATAAATGAATAAATGAATAAATGAGTAAATGAGTAAATGAATAAATGAATAAATGAATAAATGAATAAATGAATAAATGAATAAATGAGTAAATGAGTAAATGAGTAAATGAGTAAATGAGTAAATGAGTAAATGAGTAAATGAGTAAATGAATAAATGAATAAATGAGTAAATGAGGAAATGAATAAATGAATAAATGAATAAATGAATAAATGAGTAAATGAGTAAATGAGTAAATGAGTAAATGAGTAAATGAGTAAATGAGTAAATGAATAAATGAATAAATGAATAAATGAATAAATGAATAAATGAATGAATGAATAAATGAATAAATGAATAAATGAATAAATGAATAAATGAATAAATGAATAAATGAATAAATGAATAAATGAATAAATGAATAAATGAATAAATGAATAAATGAATAAATGAATAAATGAATAAATGAATAAATGAATAAATGAATAAATGAATAAATGAATAAATGAATAAATGAATAAATGAATAAATGAATAAATGAATAAATGAATAAATGAATAAATGAATAAATGAATAAATGAATAAATGAATAAATGAATAAATGAATAAATGAATAAATGAATAAATGAATAAATGAATAAATGAATAAATGAATAAATGAATAAATGAATAAATGAATAAATGAATAAATGAATAAATGAATAAATGAATAAATGAATAAATGAATAAATGAATAAATGAATAAATGAATAAATGAATAAATGAATAAATGAATAAATGAATAAATGAATAAATGAATAAATGAATAAATGAATAAATGAATAAATGAATAAATGAATAAATGAATAAATGAATAAATGAATAAATGAATAAATGAATAAATGAATAAATGAATAAATGAATAAATGAATAAATGAATAAATGAATAAATGAATAAATGAATAAATGAATAAATGAATAAATGAATAAATGAATAAATGAATAAATGAATAAATGAATAAATGAATAAATGAATAAATGAATAAATGAATAAATGAATAAATGAATAAATGAATAAATGAATAAATGAATAAATGAATAAATGAATAAATGAATAAATGAATAAATGAATAAATGAATAAATGAATAAATGAATAAATGAATAAATGAATAAATGAATAAATGAATAAATGAATAAATGAATAAATGAATAAATGAATAAATGAATAAATGAATAAATGAATAAATGAATAAATGAATAAATGAATAAATGAATAAATGAATAAATGAATAAATGAATAAATGAATAAATGAATAAATGAATAAATGAATAAATGAATAAATGAATAAATGAATAAATGAATAAATGAATAAATGAATAAATGAATAAATGAATAAATGAATAAATGAATAAATGAATAAATGAATAAATGAATAAATGAATAAATGAATAAATGAATAAATGAATAAATGAATAAATGAATAAATGAATAAATGAATAAATGAATAAATGAATAAATGAATAAATGAATAAATGAATAAATGATTAAATGAATAAATGAATTAATGAATTAATGAATAAATGAATTAATGAATTAATGAATAAATGAATAAATGATTAAATGAATAAATGAATAAATGAATTAATGAATAAATGAATTAATGAATTAATGAACTAATGAATTAATGAATTAATGAATTAATGAATTAATGAATTAATGAATTAATGAATTAATGAATAAATGACTAAATGTAGAAATGAATAAATGAATAAATGAATAAATGAATAAATGAATAAATGAATAAATGAATAAATGAATAAATGAATAAATGAATAAATGAATAAATGAATAAATGAATAAATGAATAAATGAATAAATGAATAAATGAATAAATGAATAAATGAATAAATGAATAAATGAATAAATGAATAAATGAATAAATGAATAAATGAATAAATGAATAAATTTATAAATGAATAAATGAATAAATGAATAAATGAATAAATGAATAAATGAATAAATGAATAAATGAATAAATGAATAAATGAATAAATGAATAAATGAATAAATGAATAAATGAATAAATGAATAAATGAATAAATGAATAAATGAATAAATGAATAAATGAATAAATGAATAAATGAATAAATGAATAAATGAATAAATGAATAAATGAATAAATGAATAAATGAATAAATGAATAAATGAATAAATGATTAAATGAATAAATGAATAAATGAATTAATGAATAAATGAATTAATGAATTAATGAACTAATGAATTAATGAATTAATGAATTAATGAATAAATGACTAAATGTAGATATGAATAAATGAATAAATGAATAAATGAATAAATGAATAAATGAATAAATGAATAAATGAATAAATGAATAAATGAATAAATGAATAAATGAATAAATGAATAAATGAATAAATGAATAAATGAATAAATGAATAAATGAATAAATGAATAAATGAATAAATTTATAAATGAATAAATGAATAAATGAATAAATGAATAAATGAATAAATGAATAAATGAATAAATGAATAAATGAATAAATGAATAAATGAATAAATGAATAAATGAATAAATGAATAAATGAATAAATGAATAAATGAATAAAT